>QXEO01001098.1:0-336749 GCA_007115705.1 Dactylis glomerata | reverse complement strand
GCTGGTAGCCGGCATGCTACGCCCTCCGGGACTCTCCTGGTGGAGGTGACCCAGGATATGTCGGCCGGAGTAACCTCCGACCCCTCCCAGCCGGAGCGTCCTTGGGCTCGGGCCGAGGTATCTTCCTCAGAGGCCGAGGTAGCCGTCATGCTTGAAGATGCCATCTTAGTGGCCGGGATAAGGCGTGAGAGCCGGAGTCCCGTGATGTTATTCCTATCAAGGCCGGAGAAAAGAGGGAGGTTAGTCTCTCCGGCATACCACTCTCACAGATGTTAGCAGGAATAGAAGATCTACCGAGGCAGTTAAAATCGGAAATAATCAGGGATATAATTTCTGCGGAAGAACACCTGTGAGCTGTTACGAAACACTGCTAGCAATGCTAATCGAAGCAACGAAATATCCAGCAAAGGAACTACCATGGATACAAACCAGTGAGGCTACCGCAGCCTAGTTGCAGAAGAGCAGGGAAAGGAAGAACAGAGGAAGAGGAACTCACCGGAGCTTGGCCTACGGCGATGGAGCGGCGGCGGCAAGTGTGCAGAGGAAGATCCAATCTCCCTGCAAGGCTGCGGGGAGAAGAGGCGGCGGTGGCGTCGTCGACGATGACGCCGGACGTCGGCGAGCGGAGGCGCCGGCGGGCAGGTGGCCGACGGCGGCAGCTTCCCTTCTCGATTTCTTGGTCCGGCGGCGAAGCACAAGGGGCAGAGGATCTGAGGAAGAAGGCACTGTGGCGGGGGTAAAAAGAATAAGTTACCCCCACCCCGTATTTATACCGAGGAGGCCGGTCGTGGGGGTCGTGGGGAGGATAGTGCTCCACTCCCCCGACCGTTTCTGCGGCGAGGCGCCACGTGGCGGCACAGAGTGGGGCGGCGGTTCCTGTAACCGTGCCATGACGCAATGATGGCAAGAAGTAACTGCTGCACTATGAACCGTCGCATCGTGGGTGACCGTTCGAGGTGGCAGGGCAGTTACAAGTTTCGATGCAAAGCTGTCAGACATGGCTTCTCGAGGAAGACTCGTCTATATGTCGGATTAATTGCCCGATGTATATGTTCCGTCCGGAATACCCTCGGGACCGGCCGGAATAAGTTTTGGAACAGTAACAGAGGCCGGGATATGTGCAGATGTGCCGGCATATAAATCTGATCGCCGGGGCATAATGAAGAAAGGTATGTTGAACCTGTCAAGGCTCCACAGTTATGACTGGGGAACCTCGGCAGCTTCGGGGACTAGTGTCGGGGGGATGACCCCCGGTAGGGTCAAGAGAGTAGAAAGACACAAGGTCTATGATTGACTTTATGCCGGGTTATCAAGGAAGGGCCTGGCCGGAATATAAGAGCATCAGCCAGGCCGGCATATAATGTATATCCCGGCTGGTGTCTGGATATGCCGGTATAGTCGGAATACTAGTATAGGTGTGCCGGCATATACTCAGATATGCCGGCCTAATTATTTTGTGTGTTGTGCAGGAGCAGGGGAGGCCGGATTACCCGACCCTCGTAGGTCGTTGGTCCGGCATATAAGTCCTGGGTATGGCCAACGGTCATATCCGGGATACTTAAGTCAACCAAGGTGTCGCATCCCTACAATCAAGGAAGAAAACATCCAAGCATGGTAGCAGAGTAAGATGGCAGGGTGCACAGTGGAGGTTACCTACCCTCACTGTGCACAAGTACAAGCTTACCTCAGAATGGTAAGGTCACAGTTCAAGAGGTACAAGGTACAGCAAGGGGAGTCCCATCGAGAGCAATCAGGGAGAAAGTCGTGGGCGTCTGCCCTCGACAGCAAGTCCTGTTTGGAGTGTAGTTGGTGTCTCCTGGTCTTCTATGACCGTTGTAACCCTGGCCACCACTATATAAGGTGGCATAGGGAGCCCTGGTAAAGGGTTGGTCGCTGGAAGAAGGTTGAAGGTTAGAGGTTTGTTGCTCACTCTGTGTTCCTACACTTAGCAGTTCATCTTCCTTCTCTAGCAGAGAGCTTGGAAGCACCATTGTGGTGTACTACATCGACCCATATATACAATCAGTAGAGCAGGAGTAGGGGTGTTATCTCCTTACGAGAGCCCCGAACCTGGGTAGATCAGTGTCTCTTTCTGTCGTGCTTTTTAGCTCGTTCCCCTCTCCCGAATCCTCGAGCATCTAGTTCGGCCCCCATTTAAGCCATCCTATGGCATATGTTGTTTCACCACGACGACACAACATGTGTTATATATTTCTGTCTATTTTTACCCTTCTTCACTACATCATGTGTTTTATTTTCTTATTTTCTTATTCTTTTCTTTTTAGCTATATACATCCATAATGTCATTAGGGTATTACGTTGTTGCAGAGGTCTGGGTGTAATTAGTATCTTTTAATTTTAATGTATTCTCTTTGTTGAAAAAAATCATGTTTCTCCTTCTCTAGCGTGTGCCATGCGGAAACGAAAGATAAGATGTACCCCATAAAATGAGTCTTCCCTTCATTCTTAGTCACCACAACGGAGAAGTATAAGTTTAACCAACTAAAAACACCCCCGTAAAAATGTGTAAATAGTACTAGTACTACTATCTAATAAATCATATCTGAACATTCCAATCAAATTTGTCATACTAAATGAGGAATTAGTTTTACTGGTGTATTTGATATATATCTTCTTTATCCATCTGCTGCTACTGGGCTGGTATCGCAAAAACCATATACAACCGTCACTAAGCACATGGCATAAACTAATAAAATCGTCTGCGATGTGAGAGAAACACATACAACTAGTTCTATATATCGCTTGTGATCTTCCAAATTCGCCGATGATTGAGAGCAGTTAATCATTTTTTACGGGGGAGCACTTAATCGTTTGGGAAGGCCCTATTGCTCGTAAATGGCTTGACGACAAAAACTTTGGGTGATCTTTAGCCTATCGCACACAAATATGTTAACCATGTACATAGTGGGCTCCCATCGCACATATATGCATAGTGATGAATTTTCCAAACTCGTGTGATGGACCAATTCAGTCGTGTGTGAAAGTCTGTACTAGTGCAAGTCATCAGTTTCATCCTCGTATATCCGCAATCGATGTATCATATCATCCCATATCCGCTCGGGTTGCTTGTCGCACTTGTTTCCAGACTCGCCATAACTAGAACCTCCTCCAAGACTAAACCCTAGCAGTGTTACATGGAGAAACACAACGCGGGGTAGCAATCCAACTTCTCGTCACAAACCGGACAAACTCAGAGCGAGAGAGGGGACGGATTGGACTCCGCAATGTAGAGAACCGGCGATGAAGGAGAGGACATCCTAGTCACAGGTCCCTAGGTCGGATATTTTTTGATTTCTGCTAACAAACAGCTGACTGTTTTCTAATTCATGTACACACGTTTTTCTGTCCGTCGGGGTGTCTTTGAGATTCGAGCGCGCTCGGTATATGCGTGGCATTCTTTAGGCCTTGTTTACTTCTAGGGGCTGTTTGGATGTTGTAATTGAAGCATGGAATTCGGAATTGGGTATTTGTCAGAACGAATTCAGCTATTTGGATGGCTAAGGAATTGTCGCTCGGAAACAGCCAAAAATACCGCGCGGAAATTGGCAACACAGCGCGGGCCTTTACCAAATTCCGAGCGCGAGACCACCGAAACGCCTGGAAAACGCTCGTACTCGTACCGCTTTGACCAGTCGCGATAGAACCAGAGGGGAAACCAGCGGGGGCGGCGCACCAAATCGCGGCGGCGGCGCAGCAAATCGAGAGCAGCGGCGGCGCAGCAGCTCCGCGCGGCGGCGCAGGTGAGCCCCCCGCGCTCCGGCGTCCACCTCCGTCCTTCCCTCTCTCCTTTCTCTGATTATCCCCGGCCCGTCCTAAGCAACCGCATATGGCTCCCATCCGCATATGTGATGCGCTGGGTGAGCAGCTCCGGTCGATGCCCTCGTCGTACTGCGCCCCATGGCCATGTGGCTCTCACCCCCTTCCTCTCCAAAATCGATCTGAAACCCAAATCCTCTTCAACCTTTGTTCATGTGTACTGTTGATTGTTAATTTTTGTTGATTGACTGTCCTGTCATTTTGTTTGATATATAGAAATGTATTCTTGTATACAATCTTACAAGTAGTTTTCTGCATTATACCAGAATAATGTCATCTGATCATCTAGAGTTGGTAGCTTGTATTAATGAAGAAAATAAAAGAAGAAAAAGGAGAAGGATTATCTTGACAGAGATGTATTTTGAGACATGTGTTCTTGCTATGGCATATCTGAGTACTCAAAGGGGTCCAAGGGATTTAGGCTACTTTAGTGACGAAGAGCGCAAACATAGTGTCAGGAAGTATTTGCTTAAAGAGATGTATGATGGTGCTGAAGTGGCTTGCTATGATCAATTGCGTCTGACTAAGCGGAACTTCCATGACTTGTGCACAATGTTGCGCGAGAAGTGTGGCGTCCGTGATAGTGTGTATGTAAGTGTCGAAGAAAAAGTTGCTATGTTCTTGCTGGTAGTGGGTCATGGTCTTAAAATGAGGTTGCTCCGTGGCACATACAAGCGGTCTTTAGAGACAATCAGCAGGCATTTCTCTGATGTGTTAGACGCTATCCTATCTCTAACTGACGAATTCATAAAGCTGCCTAATAATTCTGTCCAAGCACCTGATGATTACAAATGGAAGTGGTTTCCTAATGCTCTAGGAGCACTAGATGGGTGCCATATTGATGTTTGTGTTGATGCGGCTGACCAAGGAAGGTACAGGAATAGAAAACAACATATAACCACTAACATGCTAGGTGTGGTTGATTGGAACATGAAGTTTCTGTATGTTCTTCCTGGTTGGGAGGGATCAGCTTCCGACTCAAGAGTTTTGCGTGACGCAATGAGATTGAGTCGCCAAGATGGATTTGTTGTACCTAATGGTATGACTCTCTCTCTTGGCTTTTTAATTTAGGTAGTATATATTTCCTAGCTGACTAACTTGTTGAACAATAGGGAAATATTATCTAGTTGATGCTGGTTATGCCAATGCACCGGGATTTTATGCCACATTCAGATCTACACGGTATCATTTGAAAGAATGGGCCGCAAGTGAGCAACAGCCAAGCACTTACCAAGAGTTGTACAACTTGCGGCACTCTCGTGCTAGGAATGTTGTAGAGAGGATGTTTGGTTTATTAAAGAAAAAATGGGCTATTCTACGTACGCAAACTTTCTTTGATATAGAGGACCAGGTATGGCAATGGTTATTCATATGGTCTTCGTAAATTATATTTGACTGAAAAATGCTTAACATAAAGTAAATCAAATATTGCAGATTCGAATTATTAATGCATGTTGTGTATTACACAATTTTGCAAGAGATAGACAATATCAGATGGATGATTTATTGTTGCCGGAAGTGGATGCTGAACTCGCTGCGATGCCAACTGACCATGCAGATGATACTGATCTAATTAGAAGTGTAACCCTCAGTACTGCATGGAACAATTCAAGGGTGCAATTAGCTCAGGACATGTTCGCTGACTACCTAGAGGGTCATACACCGTGGATGCTTTTGTGAATAGCTAGCTGACCTGGTTATTCTGTGAATATCTAGATGATCGTGTTGCTTTTGTTAATATCTAGCAGACCAAGCGTCTTTTGTGAGTAGCTGACCGAGATGCTTTTGTGAGTAGCTAGCTTATGTGTCTTTTATTTGTTAGTAGCTGATCGTCCTCTTATGTATGCATGAAGTGAATATAATATATGATGAAGTACTTGTTCTATCTCAGTATTTATTCTATCTCAGTATTTGTTCTATCTCAGTACTTGTTCTATCTACTGTCTCTTATGCGCAATTTTGTATATATATATTATAGCACCATGGCTGAACCAAAAAAGAAAGCATGTCGCACTTACCTAACTTGGACTGATGATATGGACACTGCTTTGCTGGAGGTCCTTGTTGAGCATCACAACAATGGAGATCATGCCCAGAATGGTTGGAAGCCTCATGTTTACAATGCAGCTATACAGAATGTACGAGAGAAATGCCAAAAGGAGGTAACGAAGGATAACATTACTGGAAGGATCAAAACTTTTGACAAACATTACGAGGTCATTAGCAAGATACTTGCCCAGAGTGGCTTTGGGTGGGATTGGGTCAACAATAGGCTCTCAATGGACTAGTGATGATGTCTGGTCCAGATATGTGGAGGTATGTAAATACACAAGGATCTTGCAACGTACATGCTGATTACAGAAAAGGTACATCATGATATTAATTACTTGTGTGTATATTTTGCAGGGCAACAAGGCAGCAGCTTCTTACAAGACAAAGGTAGTCAAAAATTGGGATCATATCAGTGCCATGTACTCGAAGGATCATGCAACTGGTGAGGGTGCTAAGACAGGTGTGGAGGCTCGAGAAGGGATAGCCGAACCCAACGAAGTGTCTCCAGAATTGCCCCAAAAGAGGCAGAGAACCGGTGAAGCTATTCTATGTATGCTTGGCGATATGAGAACCACCTTTCAAGAGGCTTTGAAGAGTACTGATCCAATCACATTGCCAAAGGCTACTCCACCTTCACAAATCTTGGACGCACTAATGTTGATTCCAAATATGGCTCACCATGACCTACTACGAGCATATGCTAAACTGACGGTGAATGAACGCCTTGTCGAAGCCTTGATGGAGTTGCCTGTAGAATTTAGGAAAGATTGGCTGTCTATGTTGCCTTGATGGCTTTGCTGTTATGTATGCATGTTGTAGGAGACAAAAAATATCTTCCTGTTAGGTTGCTTTTGAAACTATCTATGCTTGTTGGAAAAGAATGAGAACTATGTTGTTCCAAACTATCCGTTGTTATGTGAACTAAGTTGTTGTTGCATCAATTTCGTAAATCATTTTATTTCGGTTTTTGAAACAATAATTTGTGCATATAATAGTTTTTATATATGGATATTGTTGTGCAAATCCCATTTTAGATAGGTACAGAAGGTAAATGCTTCATGGTCATATAATTACAATTCCACACTTGGCCATCCAAACAGCATTTGGAATTGGTACCTTACTGAGATTCCATGAAGGCAATTTAGAGACAACCAAACAAGAAAATTGGAATTCAGGCAAGATTCAGATTCTTTGGGGATTTGGAATTTGGGCACATTTCATTTCCATGCCTCTCAATTACGACATCCAAACAGACCCCTAGGGTATTTGAGGGGAAAGGAGGGTATTAATTTATATCCTAGAATTTTCTCGGTAGGTTGTTTACTAGTCCGGGTTTTGAGGGGATAATCCCGAAATATCCCCACAAATCTCTTCCACTCTAGTGTATTTTTGGCTAGATTAAAAACTCTCCATCATGGTAGAGTATTTTTAGGGAAGGGTATTTGAGAGGATTTGAGGGTATTGGGTGAACACCAAATCCCCACATATCCCCACATTTTTTGGGGTGAAAATACAAGAGAAGTAAACAAGGCCTTATCGGGTTTGTGGTTGTTGTGCCCGGTATAGTTTTGTAGGCCGTGTGTTCTCTTTCGTTTGTTCATTTAGGGGGAAAGGGTGAGCAGAGCGATGCCTGTTCAGAGACAGAGATAAACAGGGCGGTGGAAGAGAGGAGAGATGCATCCCGTCCTTCCAGTCTTCGGCGCATGGTTAGAACCAGGGACGGCGGAGGCAGGCGGGCTCGCCGGCGACGGTATGCCCCAGGGTAGCCCTAACCCCTGGCCGTGTTTTTGTTGCGGAGGCGCCGAATCTGCGATAGCACCGTGTTCCTGTAGGCGAGATCGCACTCGTTTTACTGGTATTTTTTCGTATTTCCGTGGAGTATGTGGGGGTGAAGAAGATGCAGGTGCCCGTGATGTTTAGATTGAGGTAGCCAGATGCGAGCACGAGGCAATCGGAGCTCGATTTCATCCACACTGCTAGCTTCCCCGTGTGTGTGTGCACATGTGCTGTTTGCTTGTGCTTGTGTGTGTGCGCAGGTGCGGATGCGTTTGCATCTGCTTGTGTGTCAGTGTGTTCGCAGGTGCAGATGCATTTTCTGACCACCCACGACTGTATATAAGCAAGATTTTGGTTAGTACTTGTTCAATTTGATTTCTCTGACCCTCAGTTTCAGTTTCAGGAGCAACTAGGTTGTGAGTTTTCTATGTTTTATTCAGTGAGTGAATGGTACAGGGGTGGTGGTAGTGGTGGTTGATGGAATCATACATTTTGTTTCTGAGAGTTTTTATGGTGACAATTTATGTGTATGTATCATAATCAAAGGATTGCTATTCTCATTTATCATTCTATTTTGTTTACTTTTCTTCAGTTCTATTCTATGTCTTCATTTTTTATAATCTTCTGTTCTATTCTATGTCTTCATTATTTTTTAGCCTTCTCTTTTCACTCTCGATTTCCATGTTCTTATTTTACTATCATATGTTGGAGGAGTATTTTTAGTCTTGTTAGTCTCTGTCATTAATTTCGTTTTTATCCATTAGTTTCTCTTTCTTGAGTTCCTTGCATTATTCTTGTTGTCATTCTCTTTCTTAGTCCACTTGTCAATCATTATTTTCAGTCCTTTGCATTCTTCTTTTCATTCTTAATCTCTTTATTCCGTTTATATTTTTGCTTATGGTTATTTTCTTAGCCATTTCTTCTTTTTCATTCTTTTCATTTATATTTTTCTTGTTTTCATTCCTTGTTCTTTATTTTTCTTCATTCATCATTTTCAGCCTTGTTTTTCGCCTATGGTTATTCCTCAATCATCATTTTCAATCTTTTTATTCTCTGTCTTTTATTCGGTTTTAAGTCAGTAGTTTCTCTTTCTTGTTCATTGTATGTCTAGTTTCATTTTCAGTCTTCAATTTTTCTCATTCATTATGTCTTCTCTTTTTCCGTTGTGTGTCTTGTTTCATTTTCAGTCTTCAATTTTGGTTTTTATTTTCAGTGTGGGGGAGGTAGGGAATGTAAAGGGGGCCAGCGTGTTGTTGGAGTATGTAGGTGGCGGCTAAAGCGTGGACTGCGCTGAAGCCTTCCTTTTCTCAAGATTTTGGGATGAGCCCACACCACGACGGAGACACAAAAAAAAGGGCTTGGGCTTTTTTTAAGTTGTTGGCGCAAATCAGCGCCCACACCAGGAATGCGACAACGTGGCAACAAGGCAACACCTTACTAGCCCGAAAAATGACTGTGCACGAATTAAAAACAATTGACTGTAAATTAGACAGTCCCTATTTTTTTCAAGCAGATGACGATATGATTCCTTCTGCAAGCTACACTTATCCCCTCATACGCTCTAAATATGGCCAAGTAACTAGTTATATCAGACAGTTTTTTTCTGAATCAGGATGCATAATAGTGCGGCTTAGGGCCCGCATATTGCTGCATGATCACTTTGTCCGCCTAAGCCTGAGTAAGGGCATCTCCAGCGGGCCGACCTATTTAGGTGTCCGAATCGGTCCGTTTGGATCGGGCCGTGGACATCAAAAACGTGCCTGTCTGGATGGGTGGGGGGCAACCCAACGGGCCGACGCATAATTATTTTTTTGCCCTGACGGGTGGGCCATTTTTCCATTAACATAGATATTTTACATAGTTAAAAAAAAGGAAAAGATAAAGAAAAATATAGAAAAGATAAAACCTTAGCCTAAACTAGGGTTGTGGCGTCGCCGGTAGGGCCTACTTGACGCCGTCATCACCGGAGAGGTCGATGAAGGGCCCCTGCGGCCATGGCCAGTTGGCTATGGGCAGCGGTGGAGGCCCTAGTGGGGGGGGGGGGTCGGCGTCCCGGGAGCCCAACCCAGGATAGGCGGCGCGCCCGCCGGCCACCCTGGCGCAGCTCCGGGCCAAGCGTCCCATGGCTCCGCCCTGGCCTCCAGACGTGGCGTAGCCGGCGGAGTGCGAGGCAGCTGCATCAGCGGTGGCCCAGGCGGTGGTGGCGGCGCCACCGGGAGAACCAGAGCATCCTCGAGCTCCGGGAACGCCCTCATCTCCGTCCTCCTCTCCTCCTCCTCGCTGATGAGGATGGTGACGGCGAGCTCCTCCTCCTCGGTGAGCTCGGGAGGCATCTGGTAGGCCTCGCCGCAATCGGCGGCCTGAAAATAGTGGTAGACGACATGGTGGATCATGTCGTCTGTGTTGTCACGGATCACCCAGCCATTGTATATCTGGCCAGAGACCTCGCCGCTGACACGAGGAGGCGGTGGCATCTTGGCGTCGTCCTCGTCCTCGTAGTCGTCGTCCTCGTCCCAGTCAACGGCGTCCTCGTCGTCCTCGTCCACATCCTCGTCGGACTCCTCGTCGGAGGAGGACACGACGGGCTCCCAGTTGCGGTCCTAGTCGATGTCGCTGAGGTAGCCGGCGCGCCTGTCTGGGCGCACTTCCCACCGGGAGAAGGTGTCCTAGTTCAGGGACCCAACGTTGAAGGCGGGATCGCGGCGTAGGTGCATAGGGAGGAGGGCACGCCACCGGCGTATCTCCCGCCGGCGCTCTTGCCCATCACGCGGGACGGGCAGCATGGGCACACGGCGGCTGTTGAGGTGCCACCACACCTTGAGGTTCACGTCCGGCCAAGGAACGGGTTCGCCGTCGGTGTAGAGCTGACGAGCTAGCTTGACCGGCACGTAGATGCGGTCGCGCAGGGGCCACGGTGGACCCGGTGGCCTCGCTGCGTTCGGGGTGCGGCGTTGATCCGTCAGTTGCAGAGAAGCGCGTGCAGACGAAGGACGGAGTTGACGCGGCGGGGGCATCCGGCGCCGGTCCCGTTTGCGGTCCCGTTTCCGGTCCCGGCCCCGCGAGGCCGATCCAGACGCCTCACCGTCGTGCGTGGCAGAAGGGCCATCGGCCTTTCATGATGTGCTCGTAGGGTTTAGAGGCATGGCGGCGGCGGGTGTGTGTGGCCGGCGTGCGAGGGGGTTACCTTATATAGGCGTAGGACGCGTGTCGCTGGCCGCTCACCGCCCAGCGCGGTCATCAAGGCGTCGGGCATTGAAGGCCGACGCAGACGGCCAGGAGCGATATCAATTCAAGGATGACGGCGCGCGGGACGAGGCCAAAGCGGCGGCGCAGAGTGGCCAGTACCGCGGTGGAGAAGATGGGTCGAGGCAGTGCGGCTGCCAGGTGGGGCCACGGCGGACACGAGGAGGCACACGCGGACGCGTGCGCGGACCGCTCGGTTGTCCGCGCTGACCCATCTCTCTCTCCCACATTTGAGCCGGGAATGGGTCGACCAGACCGCGTCTATGTGTTTGCGTCGGCCCACTGAGGTGCCTTTTTCTCCATTTTCCTGTCCGCACGGACGCGTTCGGACGCGCGCTGGTCGAATGGGTCGGGTCGTTGGAGATGCCGTAAGTATGAGTACCAAGGATTTGGATTTCGGTTTTGGATTTTTACCGGTCCTGAGCGAAATGGGCGAAATTCGGGAATTTCGGTGCTTTTCGGTCATCCAAATTTGAATTTTCGGACAAATTTTGCCCAAATTTTAAATTTTCAAAAAAAATTCTGCAAAATTACCCAAATTCAGTAGATTTCGTCTGGTAAATCATCTACCGCTCCTGACCGAAATGGGCGAAATTCAGACGAAATTCGATTTTTTCGGGCGAAATTCAAATCCCTGATGAGTACTTGCCAAAAGAAAAAAAGGTGAGAGGAACCCGACTCAGGACTAAGTAGAGGGGAGGATAAGGTTAGGGATGGCGCCGCCGGACCGCCATGGCCGCCGCTCCTCCGGCAGCTCCGCTAGCTAGGAACCGGTTTCGGCAGAAAATCCGCGTTTGTAGAGAGAATGAGAGCGTCCACAGAACGAATTCCCTATGCACTGTCACACAAAAAAAAAGAGGAGTACTCCGTATGAGACTTGTAGACTGTTTCCTGATAGTATTAGGAGACGATTTGTTCTATGACGCGTATAAATTGAAGGCCACGAGGGCGCCGCGATCTTGGCAGCCCATAAACAAGTAGTGAGGTTAGACAAATCTCTAAATGGGCATTTAAGATCTGGTGGGGGATTGTTGAAATATTGGGCATTTTCATATGAGCCCATAATAGATTTCAGAAATTCCTAGAAATCTCAAAGCCCATGTGTGTGAGCCCATTTGGAATGCAGCCCAAGTTTTTGGCTGCACAAAGGCAAGGGGTGGGAGCTAAGTTTAGTCCCACATGAAAAGTTGGGAGAGATGTAGACCAACATATAAGGTGGGGTGTTGCACCACTTGGTAAGTGAGTGAGAAGAGAAGTGCCACACGCGCGCTCCTCCTCCTCCTCCTCCTCGCTCGCTCGCTCGTCTCGACACGACACGACGCGCGCGCGCCGCGGTTTGCGGAATTGAGCCTCGGAGCCGAGCTTATCTTTTTGCTGCATAGGAAAACCGAACGTTTGACCGAGTCCTTGACGGACGCATCACAGCTAGCCGGTTCGGGTCGCTCCCGGATCGTGGGCTGCTGTAACCGACTCGGGCGTGCGACGTGGGCGTGGCCCACGTTGCCTAGGGTTTCTCCGCTGCCCCGCCTATATAAACTCTTGCCCGGCTACCGCCGCACACACCTGAAACTGATCTAGGGTTTTTGCCACCTCTCGCTGCTTGCGCCGCCTCCGTAGTCTACTCCATCCCGAGCGCCGGCGTGCACCGGCGAACGGGAGAGCAGGTCTCCAGAACCACTCGCCTTTGCGATCCTGTATGGAAGAGGGCGAATTAGGTTTTTGGGAAGCGCTCTGCGCGACTGCTCAAGCTCTTCATCACGGGTCGTCTTCCTTCCAAGTCGGGCGGTGCAGCCTACCGCCGTCTTCATCGCCGTCTGCTTCGACCGGTCTTCTCCAACGTTGTCATCAACAACGTTACTGCTACGACTACATCTACAAGCGAACGGTACGTGTTTTGTACTGCTATTTCCGTGTTCATCATGTTCTGCGAGTACATATTTCGCTGCTACTTGTTTCCGTTCATCTTGTTATTTAGTACATCTAGTATGTTCGAGTTACATGTGGTAGTAGCTGCTGTTGTCATGCTTAATATTCTGGAATTAATTATGGAAATTGTACCTAATTTTCCAACAATAACAAGAAAAATGTCAGAACTTGCTCTAATTCGGAAAGGAGTATTACAACCTACCCAAAAGACCATGTACAACCAAAGGACCGAAGTTATTAAGAGAAGATAAACTCTTGACGTACGTACCGGTGATATAGCGGGCACCGAGGTTTGCAGCAGCAACAATAGCGGCATCCTGTATTTGCAATCCATGGTGGTCTTGGAACCGCTGCTTTAGCCCCCGTAGGATGGCGATGGTCGCTTCCGTGGTCGGCTCCTCCACCTGCACTTTCTGAAACCGTCGCTCGAGCGCAGGGTCTTTCTCGATATACTCGCGGTACTCGTCGAAGGTGGTGGCTCCCACGCAGCGGATGCGCCCACGGGCCAACGCCGGCTTCAACATGTTGGAGGCGCTGGTGCATTTTTCCCGACTACTGCCGGCGGAGTAGAGCATGTGCATCTCGTCGATGAACAATATGACCTTGCCGTTGGACGCCTCCGCCTGCCTGATCATGTTCTTGATGCGTTCCTCGAACATTCCGCGGAAACTGGTGCCGGCCACCATGGCTCCAAGGTCGACCTCCACGACGCGTGCGCCAACGAGGGCGTCGGGGACGGCTCCGGCGGCGATGCGCTGGGCGAGGCCCTCGGCGACGGCCGTCTTGCCGACCCCGGCCGCGCCGACGAGCGCGGCGCAGTTCTTGGTCCGGCGGCAGAGGATGTCGATGACGCGGTCGATCTCGTCGTCGCGGCCGATGACCGGATCGCCGTGTAGGCCGGTCATGTGTCGGCCGTAGGTGCGCAGGCTGTTGATTGACCAGCAGTGGTTCCACGCCCACCAACACAGAGCTGTAGCTGCTGTAGCGACCACCGTACAGCAAGCGTGTTCTAGCAGCACCGAAGCAGGCGGCAGTGGGAGAGCAGAGCCTCGCCGCGGTTGGGGATGAGGGGGGCCGGCTTCATCACGCGGCGGCCGGCGAGGGGAGCGCCCATCGTCACGCGGGGGCTGGCGAGGGGAGCGCCCGTCGTCTGTCGGGGGCTGGCGAGGGGAGCGCCCGATGATCCCATCAAGCCACCTTGACATGATTGCTAATCTGGGGTGTCGATCGGCAGGGATACCAGTGTTTCAGCAGAGACTGTTAAGTTGAACTTCCGCCTAGAACCTTAAGCTACGTCTATCAGCAACTTGAACAATGGACTACGCCTTGAATTGCAAGTTTTGTGCGTCAAGATTTCACTCAAAGTCATAACCAGTACATGACTTCCAGTAGCCTACCCCGCGGGTTGGAGCATATGCGTCGTACTCCATGGTCTCTTCATGAGTTTACTAGAGATCACCCAAATCTCATAGACTGCGACGTTTAACAGTCGGACTCATATAGGTGTGTTCTTTCAAGAATGCTCTGTAGGACAGCATCTTTGCTAATCATAGCCAACAGAAACACATTAAGGCATATTGCCAACCTGCCTTACAGATTTTGAGAGTTTTGCATCTTCACATAGAGAGGGTTACAGAATACTCTCCTCAGTCAAACCACTAGCTTATTTTCCCAGGTCCTAATTCACGGGATCTCCGATCACAAAGGTTGGGTTACCGCTATGGCATAATATCTATGGGTCTCAAACCCATCTCCCTCGATGCACTATCTATCACATTGCGTGATAGCCCCTTAGTAAAGGGATCTGCCAGGTTTTTGTCTGTTTGAATATACGTAACAGTTATTACTCCGGAGTTTCGCAATTTCCTGACAGACTTCAAACGTCTTTTAACGTGTCTTGATGACTTCGCGTTATCCTTAGAATTGTTCACTTTGACAATAACTGTTTGGTTGTCACAATTCAAGAGGATGGCCGGCACAGGTTTTTCAACCACCGGCAAGTCCATCAAGAGCTCTCGCTGCCATTCTGACTCTACAGTGGCTGTGTCTAAAGCAGTAAGTTCTGCTTCCATAGTTGACCTCGTCAATATGGTTTGCCTGCATGATCTCCATGATACGGCGCCACCTCCAAAGGTAAACACATACCCACTAGTGGCTTTGATATCATCTACATCAGAGATCCAATTTGCGTCACTATATTCTTCAAGCACAGCAGGGTGCCCTGAATAGTGAATCCCGTAACTCATTGTACCACATAGATAGCGTATGACCCTTTCAAGTGCATGCCAATGATCAATACCCGGGTTTGACATGAACCTACTCAACTTGCTCACAGCAAAAGAGATGTCAGGTCTTGTCGCACTTGCTAAGTACATGAGTGAACCAACGATCTGAGAATATCTCAGTTGATCTATTGGTTCGTTCTTGTTCTTACGTAATATCACACTGGGATCATAAGGTGTTGGAGAAGACTTGCCATCAATAAAGCCAAACCGGCTCAAGATCTTCTCAACATAGTGGGATTGCGATAAAGTAATCCCACTCTCGTTCTTATTCAGCTTGATGTTCAGGATCACATCAGCTTCTCCCAGATCTTTCATATCAAAGCACTTTGACAAGAAAGACTTGACCCCATGTATTACTTTCATGTTTGTACCAAAGATGAGAATATCATTAACGTATAAACACAATATAACACCTTCGCCCCCACAATGGCGATAGTAAACGCACTTGTCAGCCTCATTAACGACAAAGCCAACAGAAGTTAAAGTTCTGTCAAACTTCTCATGCCATTGCTTAGGTGCTTGTTTCAGGCCATATAAAGATTTTAGTAACTTGCACACCTTTGTCTCTTCACCTTTTACCACAAATCCATCAGGCTGATCCATATAGATTTCCTCTTCCAACTCTCCATTGAGGAAAGCTGTCTTTACGTCCATTTGATGAACGATAAGACCATAAGAGGCAGCCATGGAAAGTAGTACTCGAATGGTGGTTAGTCTTGCGACAGGTGAATAGGTGTCAAAGTAATCTTCGCCTTCTCTCTGTGTGTAGCCTTTCGCTACAAGTCTCGCCTTGTACTTCTCAATAGTACCATTAGGCCTTAGCTTCTTCTTGAACACCCACTTGCAGCCCACAGGCTTACAGCCATGCGGGCGCTCTGATAATTCCCATGTTCCATTAGAAAGAATCGAGTCCATCTCATTTTGGACAGCTTCTTTCCAATCATCTGCATTTGGTGATGCATATGCCTCAGCAATGGACTTGGGAGTATCATCCACAAGGTACACAATGAAATCATCACCGAAGGACTTTGCAGTCCTCCGTCTCTTGCTCCTTGTAGGAGCTTCATTGTCATCCTTCTCATGAACGTTCTCAAAAACGTTCTCATATGGTTGCTCAAAATAATCATTAGATGCACTAGATTCAGGAATTATCTCAGAAGAAAATCTAGCAGTGCTATGCATATCTTTCATAGGAAACATATTCTCAAAAAATGTTGCATCACGAGATTCCATTATAGTGTCAACATGCATATCAGGTACCTCGGATTTAACTACTAAAAATCTATAGCCAATGCTCCGCTGAGCATAACCTAGAAAGATGCAATCCACAGTCTTTGGTCCGAGTTTGCGTTTCTTTGGGATGGGAATGTTGACCTTCGTCAAGCATCCCCAAGTGCGTAAATACGAAAGTGATGGCTTTCTCCCAACCCACTCCTCATAAGGGGTTTTATCTTTATTCTTGTTAGGAACTCTATTCAGGACATGACATGCAGTCAACAAAGCCTCCCCCACCATGCCTTTGATAAACCAGCAGTGTCGAGCATGGAATTCACCATGTCAGACAGAGTGCGGTTTTTCCTCTCGGCCACCCCATTAGATTGGGGCGAGTAGGGAGGCGTCCTCTCATGAATAATACCGTGTTCCTCACAGAATTCGTCAAAGATTTTAGGAAAATACTCTCCACCACGATCCGACCTCAGACGCTTGATCTTTCTCTCTGGTTAATTTTCAACTTCGGCCTTATAAGTTTTAAAGTAGTCAAAAGCTTCATCTTTAGTTTGCAACAAGTAAACATAGCAAAATCTAGTCGCATCATCAATCAATGTCATGAAATATCTCTTTTCACTTTTTGTCAACACACCATTCATCTCGTATAGATCAGAATGTATGAGTTCTAGAGGTGTCAAGTTTCTCTCCTCGGCCGCCGTATGAGGCTTACGAGGTTGCTTCGATTGCACACAACTATGGCACTTAGAACCTTTGGCAATAGTGAATTTCGAAATTAAACTCATGCTGGATAACCGAGACATCAAACCAAAATTAATGTGACATAAACTAGAATGCCAAACACTGGTATCATCATTAACACCGCCACAAATATGGTTCACGGATTTATTACAGAAATCTGAAAGTGAAAAGCGGAACAAGCCTCCGCACTCATAGCCTTTTCCAATAAATTGTCCATGCTTGGAAATGACTACCTTATTCGACTCTAAAACAACCTTAAACTCATCTCTGCAGAGAAGGGAACCGCTGACAAGATTCTTGTTCATAGAAGGGACATGCTGCACGTTCCTCAGCTGCACGATCTTCCCTGAAGTGAACTTCAGATCTACCGTGCCAACACCACGAACAGAGGCATGTGACCCATTGCCCATTAGGACGGAGGAATCCCGTGCGGCCTGGTAAGAAGTGAACATAGAGATGTCAGCACACACATGAACGTTAGCACCCATATCAATCCACCAAGAGGGAGATTAAAATACCGAAAGAACAGTAAATAGATTACCATACCCATCAGTATTGCTAGCAGTCACAACGTTGACATTCTTGGCCCTTTTCCCTCTGCGGTCTGCGCGTTCTGGGCAGTCCTTGGAAAAGTGGCCGGGCTCTCCACAAGTGAAACAAGTTAGATCACTCTTGTCCCTGTTCGGCTTCTTCTTCTTGAAGGTTGTAGTCTTTACAGGCTTGTTTAAAGAGGGCTTGAAGTTCCCTTTATTCTTGCCTGAGGATTTGCCTTTCTGCTGGACAAAGTTAGCAGTAGCATGACCCTCTCCTTTCTCAATAGTGTCCTTAGCACGAGCCTTCTCCTCAACATCAAGGGACGCTATCAGATTTTCAACTGATATCTCCTGTCTCTTGTGTTTGAGAGCTGTGGCGAAGTTCCTCCATGAAGGGGGCAACTTAGCAATAATACAACCCGCCACAAACTTGTCGGGTAAGGCACACTTAAGGAGTTCGAGCTCTTTGGTAATGCACTGTATCTCATGAGCTTGTTGAACCACAGGAAGGTCCTTAGTCATCTTAAAATCATGAAAGCTCTCCATGATGTACAGTTCACTGCCAGCATCTGCAGCACCAAACTTGGCGTTCAGTGCATCCCAGAGCTCCTTCCCGTCTTTTATGTGTATAAACACATCACACAGACGGTCAGCAAGAATGCTCAGAATGCATCCCACAAAGATAGTATTGGCTTCCTCGAACTTTTTCTGATCATCCTCAGACATAGTTCCTTCAGGTTTGCCTTTACTAATCTGGAACACTTTCATCATGGTCAGCCAAAGCTCAGCTTTGTACTGCCACCTCTTGAAGTGCACACCGGTAAATTTATCCGGCCTCAGTGCATCGGTAAAACCAGCCATTGATAATTCAGGAAATTGCCTACAATTAGGTTTTTGGATTATTGGAAAATTAGGTACAATCTCCATAATTAATTCTAGAATATTAAGCATAACAACAGCAGCTACTACCACATGTAACTCGAACATACTAGATGTACTAAACAACAAGATGAACGGAAACAAGTAGCAGCGAAACATGTACTCGCAGAACATGATGAACACGGAAACAGCAGTACACCGCACGTACCGTTCGCTTGCAGATGTAGTCGTAGCAGTAACGTTATTGATGACAATGTTGGAGAAGACCGGTCAAAGCAGACGGCGATGAAGACGGCGGTAGGCTACACCGCTCGACTTGGAAGGAAGACAACCCGTGATGAAGAGCTTGAGCAGTCGCGCAGAGCGCTTCCCAAAAACCTAATTCGCCCTCTCCCGTACAGGATTGCAAAGGCGAGTGGTTCCGGAGACCTGCTCTCCCGTTCGCCGGTGCACGCCGGCGCTCGGGATGGAGTAGACTACGGAGGCGGCGCAAGCAGCGAGAGGTGGCAAAACCCTAGATCGGTTTCAGGTGTGTGCGGCGGTAGCCGGGCAAGAGTTTATATAGGCGGCGCAGCGGAGAAACCCTAGGCAACATGGGCCATGCCCACGTCGCACGCCCGAGTCGGTTACAGCAGCCCACGATCCGGGAGCGACCCGAACCGGCTAGCTGTGACGTGTCCGTCAAGGACTCGGTCAAACGTTCGGTTTTCCTATGCAGCAAAAAGATAAGCTCGGCTCCGAGGCTCAATTCCGCAAACCGCGGCGCGCGCGCGTCGTGTCGAGATGAACGAGCGAGGAGGAGGAGGAGGAGGAGCGCGCGTGTGGCACTTCTCTTCTCACTCACTTACCAAGTGGTGCAACACCCCACCTTATATGTTGGTCTACATCTCTCCCAACTTTCCATGTGGGACTAAACTTAGCTCCCACCCCTTGCCTTTGTGCAGCCAAAAACTTGGGCTGCATTCCAAATAGGCTCACACACATGGGCTTTGAGATTTCTAGGAATTTCTAAAATCTATTATGGGCTCATATGAAAAGGCCCAATATTTCAACAGTTATTATATGAAATGTAGGTCGTCAATTTCCAGATAAGGCAATTGATTTGATTTATGAAGCATGTACGATCATAGCCAGAAAGATGACGCAGATTGACAACGAAGCACACGAGAACACTAATCAAAGTAGTATGACGGATAGTTTCAATCCAGAAAGTAGCTCTGCAAATAGAGGGAAGAAAGCAGTTGTCGTGAGCCCAAATCATGTCGCACAGGTAGGCACTCTCTCTGTCTAATTTTATTTGCTAGTTGGTTTTGTAATGTGATATGAATTTCATGCATGTTCCTCATTTGAAGGTTGTGAGTCGATGGACCGGAATTCCTATTGCTACGCTCCATGAAGAGGAGAAGGACAAGTTAATTCACTTAGGGGACAGATTGCATGAGCGAGTTGTTGGTCAGGACGAAGCTGTCAGTTTGATTGAGGAGGCGGTGTTGCGTTCTAGGGCAGGTCTTGATCAAACTAGCCAGCCAATAGGTTCATTCCTATTTTTGGGCCCATCTGGTGTCGGAAAGACGGAGCTTGCAAAGGCGCTTGCGGAACAACTATTTGGCAGTGAAAAGATGCTTGTTAGGGTTGACATGTCTGAATATAATAGCGTTGGTTCAATAACACGTCTCGTTGGAGCAACTCCGAGGTATTGAATACTTTCATATGCATTTACCTTCCTTACAACATTATGTTATCTTTTCATTCTAGATCTAGTTGTTTGACTAATATGAATATATCATTGTGACCTTTTAAAGCTATGTTGGATATCATGAGGGCGGACAATTGACTGAAAAGGTGAGAAGGCATCCGTATAGCCTCGTCCTTTTTGATGAAGTGGAGAAGGCGCATCCGGATGTGTTTAATATTTTTCTTCAAATTCTTGATGACGGTATATTAGCCGATGGCAAAGGCAGAACTGTGGACTTCAAAAATACCATTATCATTATGACCTCAAATATAGGATCATAGCACCTTATAACACAATTGTCGGGAGAGAAGTCCCTAGAAGCTGCAAGAAACCTCATCATGAAAAATGTTTGTTTACCCTAAACTTTCTAGTAAGTACTCAATCCAAGGGTTGCCTACCACTAATTGTCATACATCTTCTTGGTTTATGCAGGTTCAAAGGATTTTCAGGCCTGAGCTTCTCAACCGAATGACCGAGATAGTAATATTTGAGCCCCTTTCGCATGAACAAATGAAAGAGGTTACAAGAATCCAGATTAAGACCATTGTAGCTAAAGTAGCAAACAAGGACATCTCTCTATTTGTGAATGATGCAGTGTTGGACGTCATCTTATCGGAACCACACAACCCGGTAAGCATATCTAGCCTATTTTATCTTTTCAAGCAGAACTTTTGGCCTTAGTTTTAAATAACCCTGTTTATACACGCAGATGTATGGTGCCAGACCTATAAGGAGGTGGGTGCAAAAGAACATCATGACGATGCTTTTTAAGATGTTAGTCAAAGGCGAGGTTTGTGAAGGCTCTAAAATATTTATCGATGCAACGGATAACAAGAAGGAGTTGAAGTATGAAGTCGTGAAGATGCCGGTGACGGAGTGTTCTAGTGCATGTGACCGGATTGATAGTATTGACCCTGAGTTAATTCTTAGTTGGCATATGTGAAAACAATATAATTACTAAAAAGTGGTATGGCGACGACCATAAACAAGGATGGAAGAGCGATAAAATATCCTTTTCAAAACTAAACAAATGAATAATGTGAATCTGGTACCACGCATGAAAGAAAACTTCTTTGAAATATGTAACTTTGAAATATATGTGGTGAAGGCGGAAAACCAGAAAGGCAGAATGCGCTGTGTACATATGACATGCGGTTGAGTACAAATGATTGCAGCAAGATCGATCGTCTAAGCTAGCAGCGTAGCAAGTTTGAAGTCTAGCGTGCGAGCGCCGCACATTGACCGTGCACCGGGTGGATACCACGTTAGTCAGCGGCCTGCTATTCAATGCGGCGGCGCGTCAATGGGAATCAGTTGGATCAATCGGCGCGTGGCCGGGTCGTGATTTTTTGTGGATCGCCGTCGTAAAATATTTTCCACACAAAATTGGGTGTCCTAGGTTTATCATTTTGTCAACCCGTACAACATAGTGGATCTGCTACAGCTGTCTAGGTGGGTTTATAGACTAAGACAGTGCATAATATAGAAAACAACAATAGAGAAAAACAACAAAGGTTCAACTTGAGTTTCACGCCTTGCACTTTCCCGCCCTCAAGCAGAGACCACACACATGGATTCCTCAAGGATGTTATCCACATGACTAAACCTAATGCAAGCACGTAATATTTCCAAGTGTGGCGCATGCACTATTGCGTGTGCGCGGGTAGGCGCGCCTCCTCCTTAGAGGGATTGAGATTTGTTGTCCTTGGGGCGCGTGCTAACTGCAATGATGCGAAGTTTAATGTAGTCCGTCATTCTCTGGATGGAGGACGGGGACAACCGGCATCACGGGCGGAGCATGCAGACGCCCACCGATCACAGCGCAGGTGAGCAGGGGCGCCGATACGCTATTGTTTTTACAATGTACTTGTTGCAGCACATTGGAATTTTAACCAATTAGTATGAAAACACTTGTATTTTGCACTCCTTTTGTTATTTGAAACAGTTTTTACACTTCCAGACACATACTTGTATCTGAAAATAACTTGACTGTTCCAAATAAATGCATAGATCGGAAAATGTTGACATTTCAATTTTGAATACGGTTTGATATAAGTTTTAGATTTTTTCAATCTTAAATAATGGCCCAGAACTGCCAATATGGGCACCGGCATACACATATCTATTTTCTACAAAAATATAAATTTTATATATTCAAAATATGGCAATTAAGTGTAGCTAGTAATATCAAAATTATTAAATACATTTGGTTTTATCTTAAGGCCTTCTCCAATGCATTGTATCTTAGCGCGCTATCCTAGGTAGTGGTGTATTTTAAGAAATAATCTCTCCAATACATTGTTTCTTAGAGATTGTATCTAAATCTAATGTATTTGGGCTCATGCATGCATTTGATTGGGCTAGGCAAGTATTTTACCTATGATAGCGTGCAAGGATTGTAGCTTAGCTAAGATACAACACTCCTCTCTTTCTTCAATTAATATAGTGATACATAAGCAAAATACCTAAGATATAGTGCTAAGAGACTCCCATTGTGAAAGGACTTATTCTAGCTATTGGCGGTGTGATGTATGACACGAAATTTGCCTTACCAATCAAGTCTAGGTTTCCGAGCTACCCAATTTGGATATTAGTTCATGCACCTGGGTTATCACCTGAGAAGAGAATTCTAATTGTACTGAAACAATGTAAGTGCCACATATTCTGAAATGATATATATATAGGAGTAACAAAACTAACCTAGTACGCAATATCAATTTATAATTTTTTTGTGACGTTTCCGTGGCTCGCTCAGGCCTTCTGGCTGCTGCTGCCCTTTGGGAGTCTGCGGTGTCGCCGTCGTCTTCCGCTGCTCACGCGACCTCTTCACCATCTTGTCCATTGTCGGAGTCAAGTACGCCTGCGACTCTCTGCGTGCACCTCCCCAGGCCCGGCCCCCGGCGCCCCTGCCCCGGCACAGCATCCTCAATGAGCCGCCGGCACGCTGCTGCCCGTGCGAGCTCATGCCGGACAGGAAACACGCGCGCCCCGTCGTCTCGTATTCCCGTCTGTCTTCCACGCGACTGATAAGTTCCTGCAGCTCATCTATCAGCGCCGTGCACGTAGCGTCGCCGGCCGTCCCTGGCACCGAACGCTGCACGACCTGCAGCCGGGACCGCAGTATCCGTGCGGCGTTGGCATGCTCGCCGCGATCAGCCGCTTCCTTGGCCGCCGCCATGTCTTCGGTTGCCGCCACACGAACGCGCTCACGCTCGACCTCCATGGACGGCTCCTCCAAACCTTTCACCTCAACCGGCCTCTGGACCACGGCATCGTCTCCGGCGACGTTGGCCGCCTGCCCTGTCGCGGCGTCTCGGTAAGTGCAGCTCACTTTGACCAGCCCGGTGGCGTCATCATCGTCTCTTGCAGCTGCAGGTATGTCCACCAATATCAGAAAGCGTCTCTCCTCGTCGGCGTAGAGCTCGCCCACGTCAACCGAGGCAGCACGGCCACCATCGTCCACACGGTTGCCGTAGCGTCCGGACTTGACCTCCCGGACGCGCACACCAGGATGCAAGCACGCCACCGCGATGCGCGCCTCCTGCACAGCCACCGTGAGGAGCCCGCCGATGCACTGCGCGAACGAGTCCTGGACGACCGCCTCGTCCTCGATATAGGAGAACGTCCCGTCGGTGGCCTCTGCGACGGTGTGCATCGCCGCGGCGTCGTGGTCGGCGCCGAAGCCAAATGTATGAACCGCCGGAGTCCTGTTGCCGGATCCGGTGCAGGTGAGCGAAGATGGCACGAGGCTCATGTAGTTAGCAGCACCGTTTCTGCCGGCGGTGAACGCGTCCCTCCCGTCGGACAGAAGCATGACGCTCGCGACAGCGTTCTTGTGGCGGCGGTCGTCGAGTACCTTGGCGGCCACACGGAGGCCCCCGCCAATGTTCGTGCCGCCGCGCGCGACGAGGGACTGCACGGCACGCTTCGCGTCGGCTTTCCCCTCTCCCGACATGCGCGCGAGACGAATCAGGCGGGTCGCGTGGTCGGAGAAGGACACCACGGAGAGGCGGTCGGCGGGTCCGAGGTTGTCGATGACGAACCCCATTGCCTGCTTCAGCAGCTCCAGCTTGCGGCCCTTCTTCATGCTGCCGCTGACGTCGAGGACCGTCACGAGGTCGAGCGGCGCACGCTCCGCCTCGGAGGCGACCGCGGATGGCGCCCTGGCGTGCACGAGCACGGCGAAGTTCTCACGGGCGGGGACCTTCGCGACGGCAGGGCACTCGCAGTGCGTCGTGAGGACCACTGCTGCTCCTCCGTCGGCTGCCGCCGCGGCCCGCGCCCTGACGGTCGACTCCTGCACCGGCTCGTCATCGTCGTACGTGCGGCCGCCGGGCACCTCTCGGAACCACAGCTGCGGCGGAGCACGTGGGGCGTTCACGGCGGGCAGCACGGTCCAAGACGCCTTGCAGAGCGGGCAGTCGTGGTTGCCGTGCGTGACGCTGGCGGAGATGCAGCTGAGGTGGAAGGCGTGGGAGCACTCCGCCACGAAGCTGGCCTGGCCGCGGACCATGCCGCCGAGGCAGATGGCACACACGTCGGCGTCGCTCGTGTCCGCCATGGAGCAGAGGAGGGATGAGATCTGAGGTACTACGTAGGCTAATTGCTAGGCTGATCGATCTTGTTTATGGATGTGAAGTCGGCGATCGACTCGCGTATATATAGCACCACGTAACGTGACCGGTCCGGAAACGATTATTTCCTTTCCATCAATGAATCAACTTTCTATCTTCAGTTTTAAGTAGTCGGAGCCCACCTCTACGGTTCTGATCAACAATTTGCGATGCTTATTTGTTTCTTCTTACAAAATTCCATCAAGTTTTACAAACGACAATGGAATTTAATTTCCAATTTTGATGTGAATTATATTCCAAATGATCAGACCTATAGAAAACTACAGTATCTCTTTCACAACAAGGACTGAAATACTCTCTCCGACCACTAATACATGTCTTTCTATGGATGTATCTAGTCTAGATACATCCAGGTAAAGATATGTATTAGTGATCAGAGGGAGTACCATGGTTTCAAAATACTTCGATATAAATATCATAAAAATACCATAAGAACATGTCTTTTTTGACCTTGTTTAAAGCATGACACATGTCCACACGAATCTAAAGTTAATATTCTTTCCCAAATCCAGATTTGCCAACAACGTTATGTCCTCGTTATACAGTACCGCAACCATGCCATTCTTGAAGAACGAGCTCCAATGCCTCCTTGTTGCTTCCATGTGGTCGCCGTGGAGGTGGATCCGTCGCTTCCATGGCTCCCCAACCGAATTGTCATCCATCAGAACGGGAGTGTTGGCCGCATGCACCCCTGTCCAAGATTAATTGTGGATAAAAATCCATCCTAATCTCCATACTTCCAATAGATTTATCTTGGCCACCAAATGTTTGTACTAGACTTTGCAGTTGCAAGCATGGAATCATAAATAGACAAGTTTGTGGATTAATATGTCTTCTAATTCGACGTCCATGTCCAAGTCTGAGAAATTACAATGTGGAACTCACAGATGTACGAGTATGTATGATCTTGGTCGACATAAGGTGTGGGGTCTCGTCAGGCCGGATGATCAATGACTTGGGCCTGAGAGCCTAGGAATGAAAAGAAACTATAAGCCAAAACACATGCTCAAAAAGGGTGGTTTCTTGGAAGATGAACACTGGTCGGCTTCTAGATTCGTTCTAATAGGTGTCAATTTTTAAACATGCTATAGAAAAGACCTAGCCTTACAGGATTTTTTCCATAAATATTGCTGATCCAAGAAAATTGGTAATGAATTGCATGCTTTGTCTATGGTACTCGGGCCATACCTAATTTTTTTAGTGCCCAAATAACTCTAGCATTTTAGTTTTTCATGGTCTCTCTCTGATTCTTAATGCGCGGTGCGCTTCATGTCCAATTTGATTGCATAATTTGTTTCTTGAGAGATTTGGATCAACATTTTCATGCTACAGATCCCAAAATGCATGACAATTCCCTTAATTATAGAATCTTGGACCCATTTCTAATCCATGCTATAAAGAAATTGCTTTGCCATTCGTTATACATGGAATACAATATCTATATAGGAATACAAGCAATATAAAATAGACATAGATGATGAATCACATTGTTTTCGAAATCAAACGTTCATAATCATAGTCTAAGACCCGACATTGGTCGAGTATGCAAGTTCATCATCACACATTATTAGACGAATAAGGTAGTCAACTAAACTACGATGAAATACAGTACAACCGCAATCACCGCGGTGAGCAAGACGGAGGTGGTCGCATCGAGGGTCATTCTCCTCTCCTCTCGCAGGTGATTCATCCACCTAGACTCTAGCAACCCTATCCTTGTACACTATGTATGGCATCTCTACCTTCAAGACAATAAGGTTAGGCAACGGAAAGCAAGAGTTCATCACATTTACGCAATAATAATTAAATGACATAATTAAAGACACACGCGACATATAACTAACTACATGAGTCATAAACACAATAAATAGCATCGATCACAACTAAATTCAACCAAACTTCCCGTGCTAGGGAAGTTAAGATGTACGAATTAAGTTTACATCCCAAGCTCATCGATATGTAGTTCATCACTAGGAAAACATCAAAGCTTGGCCTTATCAGGAATAAAGCGTAAGCCGCCTCCTGTCGCCAAGAACGTCCTGTCGTCACCCTTCTTCAGTAGTCTCTCATCTAATTCATCATTTTTAGGCTTCCGAAGCGCTACTATAGAATATCCCCCCTTTCTCATGACATATTGAAAGATAATTATACCAAACTGTCTCTGGATGGATAGAACTCTGCTGTTAGATTTTCATCATTGATCATCACCAAGTTTTGGTCCCAGGGTTGGAGTGCTTTTGGAAGTGTCAAGTCTCGGTGGTCCTGTACGTACGCCCACATGTGGTGTAAGGCGTAGTAGGCCTCCTTATGACTACCTGATGACCCACAAGTATAGGGGATCGCAACAGTCTTTGAGGGAAGTAAAACCCAAATTTATTGATTCAACACAAGGGGAGCCAAAGAATATATGTAAGCCTTAACAGATGAGTTGTCAATTCAGCTGCACCTGGAAACAGTATTGCTCGTAGTGGTTTATCAGTAGCAACAGTTTTATAGTGGTGATAGTAGTGAAACAGTAACATCAGTAGTAAAATAACAACAGTAATAGTAGCAATAGTAAACAGTGGGAACAAATACTGTAGGCATAGGGATAGATGTACGGGCATTGCATGGATAAGATAATTCATGAAATCACTGAGACATAGGCATTGCAGATAAATAATGATAAAGCATCCTAGTACTAACAATCATAGGCATGTGCTCCGTATATAGTCGTACGTGCTCATAAGGAGAAACTTACACGACATCTTTTGTCCTACCAGCCTGTTGCAGCAGGGTCTCAAGGAAAACTACTGGTAATTAAGGTACTCCTTTTAATAAAGTACTGGAGCAAAGCATTAACACTCGGTAAACACATGCGATCCTCACATCATAGCCATCCCCTCCGGTTATCCCAATTTCTATCACTTTGGGACCTCGGGTTCCGGACAACAATATGTGTATACAACTTGTAGGTAAGACCATAAACAACAAGTATCATCATAGAAATAATAACATGTTCAGATCTGAAATCATGGCACTCGGGCCCAAAGTGACAAGCATTAAGCACAACAAGTTGCAACAATATCATAGGCACTAAATAAAGATACTAGGCACTATGCCCTAACAATCTCATATCAAATTATATGAACAATCTCATCCAATCCCTACCATCCCCTTACCTACAGCGGGGGAATTACTCACACATGGATGGGGGAGTCATGGATGGTCGATGGAGGGACGTCGGTGATGATGGTGATGAAGATCTCCTCCAAATCCCCATCCCGGCAGGGTGCCAGAACGGTGTTTCTGGTTCCGAATCGCGGTTTCTGATGGCGGCGGCACAGCGGAAGTCTATCTGGGAAAAACGCCGTCTCTCCTATATTTTTAGGTCAAGGGGTATATGTAGGCGGAAGGAGAGGTCAAGGAGACGGCCGAGCCGCTCTCACACCAGGTGGGCGCGGCCAGGGCTGGGCCGCGCCCCCTGTGTGTGTGGAGGCCTCGTGCCTCCCCTCCGTCTCATCTTCTGGATCCGTGTGTCTTCTGGTGAAATAGGATTTTTGCCAATTTTTCCTGAATTTTAACTGAAAGTTGGATTTCTGCACAAAAACGAGACACCAGAGCAATTCTGCTGAAAACAACGTTAGTCCGTGTTAGTTGTATTCAAAACACACAAAGTAGAGGAGAAACAATAGCAAAAGTGTTCGGGAAAGTAGATACGTTTTGGACGTATCAACTCCCCCCAAGCTTAGCTATTTGCTTATCCTCAAGCAATTCAGTTAACAACTGAGAGCGATAAAAGAAACTTTCACGAACACATTTGCTTCATATGATGTATATATACTCACTATATGATCAAGTACTCAGGCAATTCATAATAAGAAATATGCAACTAATGTCACCTCATAGTCAAGCAAGCTATGAAAGAGCGCCAACATACTAATAACAAGTAACATGAAACATAAGAAGTTGCAAGATTGTAATGCTCATAAATGATATGAAAGAGTGGTATCCAGCTTGCCTTTATTTGTGGAGCAAAACATAAATGCTGAGGCACCTCTGAAGTCCAAAGGAAGACTAGAAGTAAAAAATATCAAAGATACAAGCATCAAAGTTATACCACAATTAACCGTGTTCTGGGACAAGCATATTACACTAAGAATAACAACTATGCTCTCAAGAAGTGCTTTAAAGTTAGAAGATGAAGACTCAACATAAAAGTAAAAGAAAGGCCCTTCGCAGAGGGAAGCAGTGATTTAACATGTGCTAGAGCTTTTCATTTGTAAAACAGAGATAAAAATTTATTTTGAGAGGTGGTTGTTTCATGTCAACGACTGGCAATGGGGACTTGCTATCTTCCATAATAAACAAGTAAGAGCGGTTCCGAGTTCTTTGAAATTTTGGCACATTGGTGCTCTTTTTATAAAGCTTTGGCACTCCTCCCCACCTTTTTTCCTTTCTCAAACCATGGCTAACCGATTCCATCGGGTGCCCACCAACTTTCACGTACCATGGAGGAGTGCTTTAAAAAAAAATTAGATTACGATGGTCTGACCAGCTCCCTTGCAAAATTAATGACGAGCAGATGAAGCTGCCTAGTCGAGGGGTACTCAATTTAATATGGAAGATAGCAATTCTGACCACTACATCCCCATGAGCTAAAAACAGTGGCACAAAACGAGAAGTATTTGAAAGTTTTGAAAGGTAGCACATGAAAATTTACTTGGAATGGCTTTGAAATACCATGCTTAGGAATTTATAGTGGACTCTTTGGAAGACTTGGTTTTTGGTAATTGGATGCACGAGTAGAGCTCATACTCAGTACAAGTGAAGGCTAGCAAAAGACTGGGAAGCGACAATCGAGAGAGCAATAACTGTCATAATCATGCTTGCGACAAAACAAAATTAATATAGGCATAAAAATGATACAAGAACTCCGAGGCAAAGTAAATCATCGAGGCTTAATTGACTTTTTGTTCAGTCATGTGCATGCTTGAGCATGTGCCAAGTCGATTCAAATGAAACTTTCAGAGGAGGATACCACAATAACATACCATATTATGAATAAAACAATGCATGCAAGCGTCTACATGACATGCTACAAACTATTAGTAAATTGAAACTAATCATATGAAAGCAAGAACTACAAAGCGTCCATTAGATAACATATACCTTACATGAACCGACTAAGCATATCCACATAGATGAGTAGATATACAAAAATAAAAACAAATAGAGTTCATACCAGCCTCTTACCATATCTCGGATTGTCATATGTCGTCATTATTGCTTTTTCACTTGTGTGGCTTGAATAATACGAAATGAATACCAAGCTCCAATGGAGTAATGAGAGACTGAACTCTGCAACAAACTTTACAAAACCGAAGAAGAACAACAAATATTTTTGGGTTTTTGATTTTCAAACAAGAACAGAAGGAAAACGCAAACAAAGCAAAATATTTTTGGATTTTTCAAATACCAAACCGAAAATAGCAAGTAAAGCAAACCAAAGGTAGAAAGCTAAAGAAACAAATAGAATGAAACAACGGAAATATTTTTGGTCTTTTTGTGTTTTGGAAAGAAGAAATAAGGTCGAGAACAATAAAGAAAGCGGAACATGAATATACAAAGGACCGACAAAATATAATATGTAGATGAGTGAATCGTCGGCGTATCTCCCCCCAAGCTTAGGCTTTTGGCCTAAGTGGAGATCAATCCCAACTTGGCCAACTCGGCCATGAGGTGGCGCCTCCAAAGTGTGATGAAGAAGTACCTTCGTCCTGGTACGAGCTCGAGGACGCCCCGGAGTGGTATGTGGAGTAATGATAGGCCGGCTCCTCCTCTTCCTCCTGGTCCACGACGCCATGCCGTACGTTGAAGTCGAGCACCCTAAGTCGCTTGTCCAACTCCTCCTTTGTGCGTGACCATGGCCTGTTATCAATACTGAACAAACTGGGTTGTGGCAAGGGTACTTCCCTTTCCTCTCCATCTATAAACTGAAGGGAATATGCCCGAGAGGCAATAATAAAGTGGTTATTATCATATTCCATGTTTATGATAAATGTTTATTTCTCATGCTAGAATTGTATTAATCGGAAACATTAATACTTGTGTGATTAATAAACTAAAAAGGTTCCTAGTAAAGCCTCTCTTTTATACTAGCTCATTGATTAACTGATGATCAAGGTTTCCTGATCATGAACATTGGATGTTGTTAATAACGGGGTCATATCATTAGAAGAATGATATGATGAACACTCACACCCATAGTATGAATAGCAAAACGATCAAGTCATCAAGTTCATTGCTATATCAAACTCATGCGAAGTAGTTCTAATCCTTAGACCATGAGATCATGTTAATCACTGATACCGGAAGGGTACTTTGATGATATCAAACGTCACACCGTAATAGGGTGATTATAAAGGTTGATTTGGGTACTCTGAAAGTATTAGTTGAGGCTCATGGATCAAGAGTGGGATTTGTCCATCTGGATGACGGAAAGATATTCTCTGGGCCCTTCTCGGTGATATTGCATTGGAATCGCTTGCAAGCATGTGACTAGGTCACAGGAATGCATTATCACGGAACGAGTAAAGAGACTTGTCGGGAACGAGATCGAACTAGGTATGGTTGATACCAAATAATTGGATCTCGGACAAGTAATAATATCGCGAGACAAAAGGAATTAACTATGTTCGTTACTGGTTCACACGATCACTAGTTCATCGTTGAGTAAGTGGGAGTCATCATGGATTTCCAGATCCCGCTGTTGATTATTGATCGGAGAGGAGTCTCGATCATGTCCACGTTATTCACGAACCGTAGGGTGAGACACTTAAGGTTTGCCGTCGTTTTTGAGTGGATACGATACTCCGATTGAATTACAGGACAACATGAGGGTTATTTCAGAAAAGCACCGAAACTGTTTTGGATATCGAAATAACTCGAGGGTGTATTTGTTAATGTTTGTTAATTGAATGAATTAACAAATATTAAAGAAATAAAAATGTTTTATTAAATCAATAAGTGTGAATTTTAATTAGCATGAATGTCATGCATTAAAATGGGGGTTACCTCATGTTGATGAGGGAGTTATCACCATAATGGGAATGAAGAGGGGACAATGAAGAGGAGGAGACCCCTTGGCCGGCCACCCCTTGGCTGCCCCTCCTCCTCTATATAAACCCCTCCTTCTCTCCCTTGACACACACTTCTTGATCCTCCCCTCCCTTGCATAGTTGCTGCCCACTTTCCGTCTTGGCTTAGCGTAGCTCTGCCGGAATTGTAGTTCATAGTTCATACACTTGGTGAAGTGTGCGGAGGAGTGTCCGGCGGATCCCTTCTTCCGCTGCCCCGCTGGACCGAGGGCGTGGAGGAGTCGACGTCGAGCTGTACGTGTGACCGAGCACGGGGGCGCTGCCACTTGTGGCGCCGTGTACACGATCTTGTGATCGTCAAGTGAACCACTACGTCGACTACGTCAAGTGAACAACTACGTCGACTACGTGCGTCTACATCGACTCTCCATCATCAACGTTTGTGCGGGAACGTAATCTCCGCTTACGGTCGTCGAGGGTTAGTCTCCGTTGCTACCAACTCGTAGAGTATCTTGGCTAGTTTATGTGTTCTTGCGTAGGAAATTTTTTGTTTTCTATGCTACGAACCCATCAGTGGTATCAGAGCCATCTCTATGCGTAGTTGGTATGCACGGTTAGAACACATGTGGATGTGGGCGTTGATGATCATGTTATTGCAATTTATTTGTATTTTGGATCATAGTGGCATAGTGGGATTGAAGCTGCCCGAGACTAACCTTACGTGACCGCGTTCACGAGACTTGTCCCACACTTGACATGCTTCGACATATGTGGCTTTGCGGGTGTACGTTTCTCCCACTATAGTTATGATCTATTTTACAAATAGTTGTTAATAATATTTTTTATCACCGTTGTGGTTTCATGTTCGTAGGTAAGAACGGTTCTTCCTAGAAAGCCTCAAACCACGTAAAATATGCAAGACAAATTAGAAACGTCTAACTTGTTTTTGCAGGGCATGTGATGTGATATGGTTAAATTGTTTATGTTACAAATTGTATGCGATGATCCTTTTTGTAAGTTATAAACAACCGGCAGGAGCTATATGGTTGTCTTTACATTTAAATGGCCTGCGTGCCAAATATATATATCCAAGTGATATATTGTAATGGAGGAAGACAACCAAGGTGGCGCGCCATGGACCTTGGTGCTACGCCGGTGGAATGATGGAGATCATACCATGACGCACAAGATGGAGATCGAATGCGTGAAGGACCATATCATATCACATTATATATACATGTGATGTTTATCCTTTTATGCATCTTATTCTGCTTAGATTTGATCGCGCGGTAGCATTATAAGATGATCCCTCTCACATAAATATCAAGATAAAAATGTGTTCTTCCATAGCATGCACCGTCAAGAAAGTTCGTCGTTTCGAGACACCACGTGATGATCGGGTGTGACAGACTCTACGTTTACATACGACGGGTGTAAGACAGTTTTACACACGCGAGTGCTATGGTTCTACTTGGTGAGCCTAGCATGTACAGACATGGCCTCGGAACACGAACCGAAAGGTTAAGCATGAGTCATATGGTTGATATGATGAACATGGTGATGTTCGCCTTTGAAACTATGCCGTTGCACGTGATGATCGGTTGCGGTATAGTGAATTTGGTTCGTGTAATCACTTAAGAAAACTACGAGGGATGTTGTTTTTAAGTGGGAGTTCACTTAGTAATTTTGAATTATAGAACTCATTTTATCATGAACTAAATCAAAGTGAATTTGCATAGTTTGTTGTAGGCATTGGCATCCATTTACTACCTTGCGTTTAGCTATAATTGAGATAATAGAACTATAGAATTCTGGATGTTGACTTTACGAACTAGTATCATATTGTTTGAATGTCAATCTAAAGTTTAAAGTCCTATTGCAAACTTTTTAGCAAACCTTGGTTACTCGATAAAATTTAATAAGTAGTATTAAATCAAGAGTAACAATTCCAGTGTTAGTATCTAAGTATCACACTTGCCTCCATGATCCTTGATATTCAAAAGTTGTTTTTAGTATCAAGGTTATCTAGGAGCTGAAAGAATTGTTTCATAAACTATCATGTGTGGAAGATATTGTGATATCTGAAACAATGTTTGGTTGCAAAGTGATAGAGTATAATTTAGTAAGACACATGTTCTCGTATTGTATGAGAATTTGTGAAGATTAGAGACGCCAGGCGTCCAGATCTCCTAAAAGGTTTAGGAACTAATATTATACTCACAATTCATCCTCATGAGCTATAGTAGCTTGATCATGAAAGTTGTCATGATAGGATGAATGGAAAATGTAAGTAAAATGTTTACTACATTAATAGATTACTAAAGAATGGAATTTGGAAGAACGCCAAATATGTGATTATGGTGATCTACTTCAAAGTTTGAGTCCAAGGGTATTAGTGTTTGACTAATCATGCCTTGAACTATGTGCCATGTGAATGGCGCCACTATTGATGTTGATAGATTCTTCTAGAAGGAAAAGAATTGCTAAAAGAGAATCCAAAATTTATTCTGGCAGAAAAGAAAAGACTGGAAATGTCCAGCTCAGGTATATAGAAGATATATATGTTATGGGTGTATTCAATGCTTGTTAAAACAATGTGGTTCTTGGGTATTTGATACTAAATTGGTTGGTATGAACTGTCATACAGAACAACGCAATACAAGAACTACAATAGCCTAATTAACTAGCAAATGAATATGGGATGATTCTCATCGAAAACAAATAAAGTGTTATTGTGTTTCATTGGAATTAAACCTAGTGAAAGAGCATGGAGCCCCCATGTGTGGTTTTGGTAATTAATGACAATCCCTATAGACTAATGGTTGCATTGAGTTATATTTGTAGGACTTGTCCATAGACAATGCTTGAACCATTTGTTGGTTTCAAGGTTGTATGAAGATGGAAATAAAGAAGGTTTTGTGATGACCAAGGTGTTATTCAAGGAGTGATCTAAAGTCGGTCATAAGAGAGTTGAGCCTATATCAAGTGTGTCTTGAAGAATAACATTGAGTGAGCTCTCATGTGAATCTTCAAGACACCATCATTGTGGAGAAAGAAGAGTTGATTCAAGAATTGATCAAGCCAAAGCGCAAGTTCAAGATGGAATCTAGAAGAGATCATATGCTTGAAACTTGCCATATATATTGTGATCATGGATAAGTGAAGATATGCTTAAAGAGTGTCTTTCCCATAGTGGTGTATGGGGGAGCAATTCGCAAGACTTCACCAAGCAAGCAAGATCAAGAAAGGTGTTCCAACTTGAGGAAGACAAGACGGTCATCATCTAGATCAAGTGGATTGTGCTCAAGGCAAAGGTATGATATTGATAGGGTTTCTTTCTTATCGGTCTCATGATGTTAGTTGAGAGACCGGGTTATAGGATTGGTAGCCGTACTATCAAGAGGGGCTCTCGAGTGAGTAACTTAATCGCATCATTCGAAGAGAGCTCAAACCTTTGCATTCTTGGCATCATCTTTCTTGGTTCTTATTTGGCTTTTATCCATGTGAGGTTCTAGAGCTTGTGGTTATTTCCATGACAAGCTCTAGCTCATCAAAAACGGATTTTGCATGAAACACTTATTGAGTTTTTGGTGTTTGGAGGTTTTACCGGTTCGTCTTTGAAGAGAGGTCAAACCTCTCATCATTTGGTTCTATCCTCACTTGTTGGACTATGATGTTTCTATGCATATTCTTATAGAGCTCGTTGTTGTGATTCCAATGAGCTCAAGATCATCAAAAACGGAGTCCGGACGCTCAAGTTATGGTCATTTTGGTTTCAGCTGTTTCTGCCTTTTCCAGGGCCGGAGACTCCGGCCTCGTAGGGCCGGAGACTCCGGCCCAAAATGTGTTTTTGCTGTTTTTCGTCCGGAGATTTGGCCCGGAACCTCCGGGTACTTTTCCAGGCCAAAGACTCCGGCCCCTAGGGACCGGAGACTCCGGCCCAAGTCTCCGGACCTCAAAAACTCGAGGTGTCGCTCAGCGCAGAGATGGGGGCGGAGGCTTTTTAGCCCCTGCCCGGAGTCTCCGCCCTCCAAAGGCCGGAGACTCCGGGGTAAGTGCCCAGCAACGGCTAGTTTTCGTGGGGGACCTATAAAAGGCCCCCTTCTTCCTCCTTGGGCTGTGCTGGCTTCCTTCTCTCTCTCCTCCATTGTTGACCTTGAAGCTTTGCTCTATCTCTCAATCCCTCCAATGATTCTTGCATCTTCTTGAGGGAAAAGAGAGAGGAGATCTAGATCTATCTTTCCACCAATCAAAATCTCCTCTAAGTGAGGGGAACCTATTGGATCTAGATCTTGGAGTTCTTTGTGGATTTCCTTTGTTCTTCCTCTCATATTCCTCCATAGCATTTGTTGCTTTGGTAGAATTTGGGAGAGAAGGATTTGAGCACTTTGTGTGCTCTTGCCATTGCATTTGGTGCATCGGTTTGAGTTCTCCTCGGAGATTTCGGTAAGTGGAAGTTGTGAGCTTATTACTCTTGGGTTCTTGGAACCCTAGACGGCTTAGTGGCCTTTGTGGCATATACTTGGGGCCTCCAATTAAGTTGTGGAGATTCCCCAACCTTTGTGGTGCCTTTGTGGCGATTCTTGGGAGCCTCCAATTAAGTTGTGGAGATTGCCCCAAGCTTGTACGGGTTCGGTGACCGCCCTCAAGTGTCCCATAGTGGATCGTGGCATCTTGCTTTGTGCGAGGGCACGAGGAGAATAAGGTGAGCCTTTGTGGCGTTCGGTGCGTAGCGTGCCTCCGCATCTTGAGATGAGCCTTTGTGGCATTTGGTGAGCATTGTGCTACCACATCTCAAGGTGAGGCCTTTGTGGCGTTTGGAGTGCATTAAGCCGCCACACCTCTCCAACGGAGACTAGCTTCCTTGGAAGTGAACTTCGGGAATCTTCGTCTCCTTCGTGCCTCAGTAACTCTTATCCGAGCTCCACTACTTATGCACTTTACATTTGTGATAGCCATCGTGCTTGAAGTTATATATCTTGCTATCACCTTGCTACTTGTCTTGCTTAGCATAAGTTGTTGGTACACATAGGTGAGCCTAGTTTATTAGGTTTTGTAAGCTTGTCAAATTAAACGTTAGTTTATTTCCGCATTTATACAAGCCTTTCGTAAAAGTTTTAATCGCCTATTCACCCCCCCTCTAGGCGACATCTGTGTCCTTTCAATTGGTATCAGAGCTAGGTCTCTCATTTTAGGCTTCACCGCCTTGAGAGCAAAGATGTCGGCTAGGGGATTAGTGCACAATGACACTTTTATATTCGATGGCACAAATTATGATACTTGGAGAATTTGCATGCTTAATCATTTTCGGGTCATGGACCCAAATATAGAGCGAATTGTAGATATGGGTTTTTCTCCTCCTAAGGATCCCACAAATCTATCTTTAGAGGATGAGAAGAACTCTTATCTCAATGCTCAAGCTATTAATGTCTTATCCAATGTTGTGAGCATTGTAGTTGTGACGTCCATTATGCCTTTTCGGAATGCTCATGAGTTATGGACAAAGCTTCAAGAAAAATATGATGTGTCCAAGTTTATTGAGGATGAGTGTATTCCTTCCACTTCCGGCCGTGATGAACTTTCTTCCACTTCACCGATGTGTGGCAAGACACAAGGTAATGACATGGTGAGTGGTGATGGAAATTGCAATGTTGATAGTGAGCTTACTTTTGATAATCATTCATCGCGATCTCATTGCAATGCTTCATCTTTGGACTTTAACACTTCTAGCACCATAAATGCTTTACATGCTTGTGTTAGTCCTTGCATATCATGTGTAAGTTGCTTAAATAAATCTCATGATGATATGCTTGCTCTGTCTAGTGGCCATGATAAAAATGCCTCTATTTCCTCTAGTCTTTGTGTGGCTAACAATGTAGAGGAAATCGGAGATTCTATTGGCCAAGACAAAGTTTTGATTGGAGCTTCAAGTAATTCATCCTCATCATCATCTCTCGATTCCCACATATGTCTTATGGCTAGGGATTCAAAGGTAACTCCTTCTTTGGAACCCACTATATCTAGTGATCATGAAGAAGAGGATGATTATGTTGCCTCTTTAAAAAGAAGGGAGAAATAGTCTTTCATGCTATTGGTAAGAACAAAATTGCTTGCTCTAACTTCGTTCATATTTTGGTTGCTGCTATTGAGAGCCAGAAAATTATTGTTGAGCTTCAATCTCATGACGAAGAGCAAGAAGAAACTATTGAGAATCTTCATAGTCTTGCCAATGATTTTAAAAAGACTCTTTTAAAAGAACAATGCACCAACGAAGCTCTTGAGGAGAATTTTGCTCTAGAATTGTCTAGAGTAAAGGAAACCCATGATAGAGCTCTTGAGGTGGCAAATGATTTAAAATTAAAAAATGATAAGCTTGTTTTTGTTAATGCTAAACTTCTTGAGGATCTTGAGCACCTCAAAAATGGCTCTAGGGACATTGAGGGTGTGCTCACCAAACTCACCAAGTCACATGAGCAACTAAAAGCTTCTTATTTAAAAGAGTGTTCCAAGTTGCCTTCTCCTCTTTTGGTTAATCATGATGCTTGTGCTACTAACTCTACTTATTGTGAGGCATCTATCTTGAAGGAGAATGTTGAGCTAAGGGCTCAACTTGAGTTGCTAACTAGCAAGTATGGGATATTGGAAGAAAGTCATGAAAAGCTATCTAGCTCTAATGAGGATCTTCTAGTGTCCCATGCTCGCCTAAAATTAGCTTATGAGGATATGTCTACAAAGGTAACATCTTGTGAACCTCATGTGGTCACTAGCACTACTTCCCAAAATGCTATATTGCCATGTGCTAGTCCTTGTAATTCATCCACTCATACTATTGCTACATCTTGTGATGAATTACTCTCCTTGCCTTGTTGCTCTAACAATATAGCTTCTACTTCCTCTAGTACTTGTGTTGTAACTAACCATGTAGAGGAAATTAAAGAGCTCGAGGCCCAAGTCACTTTGTTGAAGAAAGACTTGGTAAAAAGTCATGAAGGGAAGTCCAAACTTGACAAGATGTTGAGTGCACAAAAATCTCCCAATGACAAGAGTGGACTTGGATTTATCTCCAACAATAAAAAGAAGTCCAAACTCTTCAAGAAGAAGAAGGGCCAAGAGCAAGTCAAGGATCCGGCCAAGATTGTTTGCTTCAAGTGCAAAATTGAAGGGCATCATGTTAGGTCTTGCCCATTGAAGAAGAAGCATCTAAGTGTGAAGCAACAAGGGAAGCGGCCTCAAGCTCAAACTCAAGTCCTTCCTCAAGATGAAGAAAAGCTTCCTCCTAAGAAGAATCAACCCAATGCTCCCATTGTGGAGAAATCAAATGAGAAGAAAGGAAAGATAAGATCTTGCTACATATGCCGTGAGAAGGGTCACCTTTCTTCTACTTGCTCTATTGGTAACTCATCCAACCCTATCATAATCAATGATGCTTATTCACTTTGCAAGGATAAGGTTGGAAATGTGTTTGCCAAATTTGTTGGTACTCAAAGTGGTGTCAAGAAAAGAACCATTTGGGTTGCCAAACCTATTGTGACTAACCTCTTAGGACCCAACTTGGTTGGGGACCAACAAGCCAAAACTTGATCAATAGGTGTCTAATGGAGGGCATTGGAGACTTGGCTATATCATGAAGAATTAAGGGATCTTCATTAATTATATTGTCTCAAGTCAAGTCAATTGGATTATCTTATTTCTATCATATATCCATTGTTCCTCCTTGCGGTAACATGTATTCAACTTATCTACATTGAAAGTTACTCGCCCCTTTGCATGTGTTTGGTTTTGTATCCTGCATGTGTTTGTATATGTTGTGCTCCCTACTTGCTTTATTTTGAGTAATCAATTATGTGCATGTTGGTTGCACACCATGTACGGTTGTTACTGTTGAGCCTATTGCATCTTGATCTATCTTCTTGGCTCTTGGGAGTGATTAATGGACCATCCCATTTTGGGGGAGTGATATGCTTTGGCACTTCACAATCCTAAAAATGTGTGTACATGGGGAATACCACTTAGTGTTGATATTTAAAGATTATCTAGTCTCTATGTGGTATGTCATTTTCATGAGAAATTCAAATTCTATAATGTCCATTAATCATCTTGTTGGATTCTATTTGCCTCTTGTTGGTAAAGTTTAATTTTCTAGGTTTGGAGATTCCATTGGTTCTACCCCGGAGACTCCGTTGGTTCTACCCCGGAGACTCTGGTGGTTCTACTCCGGAGACTCCGGTGGTTCAACCTCGGAGACTCCGGTCCCCCTCGGAATTTCTGGGCCCTATGAAAATTGACTTTAACAACTTATTTGAAAATTGGTTCTATCACATTATGGGGGAGTATTGTGCTTTGTGCATATTACAAATCCATGAAATGTGTATATTTGAGGTTGTGTCACATAGTGTTGATATTGTAAATTATCTTGCTTTTATGTGGCATGTTTTCTCGAACAAGTTCCAATTTGCCAAATCGTTTTATTGCTCTTGTTTTGGATCTTGTTTGTGAGATACTTTCTTGATAGGGTTTTCCTAAAATGAGGAATACTACATCAAAGTTGGAAAACCATTTGCTTCAAGTTATCCTAATCATTGGTTTGTGTGATTGTTTAACTATTTGAGTCTATCAAGAATATCTTTGTTTGGCATGGTGCTTAATTCTTATCCTTTTTCATATGCTCATTTGTTGTGAAGATGATCTTGGATTTATGTGTAAACTACCACCAGAAATAAATCCATATACCTCTTCTCCTTGGAAAATTGGTAATCTATCATGTGGTATTTTTTATATTGATCATCTTCACTTTGGCTATTGCTTTTAATTGCCTTATCTCTCGCCAAGAAATGTATTTGCTTTAACTCCCATTGTCTTTCTTGACTCTTGTGATTCCATTTGATTTTGTTGAACTTATTTTGTGTTATTTCTATGTAGGTAGATGTGATGATCCCATTTGTGTGCATTTTGTATTCAAATGCAAAATCATAAATAATGCACTAATCTTGGGGGAGCTCTCCTATATTTGTTATAACACACTCTTGTGCTTATTTCAATGGGTTTTGATTATTGTTGGAAGTCAAATCTTTTCTTTTTGGTACTTAGTGTGCCATCATAAAAAGTGTGGAGAATTTGGTTTGTTGTTGGAACCTTGCTCTCTTTGGGAGTTGCTTATCTCATTCCTTGTAATTTGTTTTTCACTCTTAAAATGAGATATGTCTTTGAGCATGTGTGTTTTAGTTATCCTTTATGCTCATTGGCTTTTGCTTAGTTCACTAGTTGAACTTTGGAGTCAATCTTGTGTTGATTTGATTCTTTGATATAATTTGGATAACCTTTTGTAGCTTCACAATTTCGTGTGCTCGCTTGTCCTTCTTGGTGTTTTGTCCAAATTGTATCTCCTTTGGCTCTTGAAAGTCTTGTGCATGCATATTTACTAAATGTATATTGTATGGCATGCTTTTGCTTTCTTTGATCTAATATATAGGAGAAGCTCCATCAAATCCTAAATCGGCTAAGATGTGCATGAAATTCAATTTCATTTATATATGCACATATTTATGTGGAGTTTGTCCTATATGTTGTAGTTTCTCTAACTACTTTGGACCCAATGAGTTTGGGGACCATCTTGTACTTGAACTCTGTTTTTAGGTACATGGAGATATATTGGTGCTTGTCTCAATAATAAGGATGAAGTGGTGACTAAATGATAATTTGAGGCAAGCTAGGATTATTGAAGGACTCCTATCTACTAGATCCTACCATTGATATCTCGGTAACAAGTATCTTCTTCATGCATACTTTTCTAGTATCCAACCTTGTGTAGGTTGTTTCATGGCATGGAATATCTTTATTTGTAAATGTTGTGCTTCTTGCAAAGGTCTTAATGAAACCTCTTTATTGCAATTGTGAGTAATTTGAGATGAGTGCATATTAGTGGGAACATATAAAATCATGCTCATGATTCTCCTATCCCATATATGTCAATTTAGCAATTTTATTGCATATCAATTCCTCAAGTCTCTCACATGTGCAATATGGTTGAAAGTGTAAATTTAGTACTTTCTTTTGGTATCCATCTTTGTGATACTTGTTGATTTTCTCAAAGCATCCCAACTATCTTCTTTCCCTTGTTGATATTTGTGATGTCTTTGACTTGTTTGTGGTTTAAGTTCTTTAATATACAATAAGAAAATTTGAGCCTTTGGCTGTGCTTTAAAAGCAAAAAAATCTCATTGGTATATTTAATGACTTCATTTTGGATATCATGTTCTATTCTTAGTATCTATTTTGTGTGTACATGTTTCTTTGTGATAATTATCTTTGTGATGCTGTCTACTTAGAAACTTATACACATGAGAAATGATATCTCCTTATTTGATATCTTATTTGAACCTTATGTGTTGGGATGGAATGCTAAGCAATTTCTTCATTAAAGACTATGTGGATGCTCTATGCTTATCCTTGTATTAGTCTTATAATATGCTTTGTCATTCATTTCTCACATTCCTTTGGTTGAGCCTTTTAATATGTTGTCCCTTGCTTGTTGCTCAACCATTTGTTTGATGCAAGTGTTAAGCTTAATTTCTTCTCTATGATCTCTTGCAAATGGTTGCATTTTAAATGTTATTGAGGGAGTGAGGATTCCATGTTGTGCAAATTGTATTCAAATGCAAACATTCCATTTTTTTTGCACGTACCTTGGGGAGCTTCCTCATTTCATTTAAAGCACCATTTTGCGGTTATCATAGTATTTGACTTCACTTGGTATCATTTTGTTTTGAATAATATTGAGGGAGTGATGATTCCATGTTTGTGCACCTTATACTTTAATTCAAATAGAATATTTTGTGCACAAACCTTGGGGAGCTTCCTCATATTATTTAGAGCACCCTTTTGGTCTTATCATAATATCTTTATTCAATTTGTTCTTTGGATCGATTGATTGCTCTCTTCATTTGTTGAAGTTTGTCCACCATGTGATCTTATTTTATTTGCAATCTTTGATCCTCAATATAGGATGATTTCCCCCGAGTTTTCATATTTGGATATGTGCATATGTTTTCAATCATACTTTTGGTTTATGCACAAATTATGGAGGAACTCTCACTATATTGGCCTTCTAAGTTCTTTTGCCCATTTCGGCAATTGGTGCCAATGGGGGAGAAGTTTCGAGGGTTTAAAGGGAATTGGGTTTTATGCTTTGGTTTTGTTCTTAAGCATTTGCCTTTCATGCTTTGCATGGTTGAGTATATAGAGGAAACTCCACCAACAACCTTGGTTGGCAATATATGCAATGAAATCAAGATCATTCACACGTGCATAGATTGTGGGGGAGTTTGCTCTATATATGGTGGTTTTACTAACATCACATACTTTTGTAGTATTTGATGTTAGTGCAACCATTTTGGTTCCTTAAATTCATTATATAAACCCTCTCAAAGAGATTGTCATCAATTACCAAAATGGGGGAGATTGAAAGAGCATGGAGCCCCCATGTGTGGTTTTGGTAATTAATGACAATCCCTATGGACTAATGGTTGCATTGAGTTATATTTGTAGGACTTGTCCATAGACAATGCTTGAACCATTTGTTGGTTTCAAGGTTGTATGAAGATGGAAATAAAGAAGGTTTTGTGATGACCAAGGTGTTATTCAAGGAGTGATCTAAAGTCGGTCATAAGAGAGTTGAGCCTATATCAAGTGTGTCTTGAAGAATAACATTGAGTGAGCTCTCATGTGAATCTTCAAGACACCATCATTGTGGAGAAAGAAGAGTTGATTCAAGAATTGATCAAGCCAAAGCGCAAGTTCAAGATGGAATCTAGAAGAGATCATATGCTTGAAACTTGCCATATATATTGTGATCATGGATAAGTGAAGATATGCTTAAAGAGTGTCTTTCCCATAGTGGTGTATGGGGGAGCAATTCGCAAGACTTCACCAAGCAAGCAAGATCAAGAAAGGTGTTCCAACTTGAGGAAGACAAGACGGTCATCATCTAGATCAAGTGGATTGTGCTCAAGGCAAAGGTATGATATTGATAGGGTTTCTTTCTTATCGGTCTCATGATGTTAGTTGAGAGACCGGGTTATAGGATTGGTAGCCGTACTATCAAGAGGGGCTCTCGAGTGAGTAACTTAATCGCATCATTCGAAGAGAGCTCAAACCTTTGCATTCTTGGCATCATCTTTCTTGGTTCTTATTTGGCTTTTATCCATGTGAGGTTCTAGAGCTTGTGGTTATTTCCATGACAAGCTCTAGCTCATCAAAAACGGATTTTGCATGAAACACTTATTGAGTTTTTGGTGTTTGGAGGTTTTACCGGTTCGTCTTTGAAGAGAGGTCAAACCTCTCATCATTTGGTTCTATCCTCACTTGTTGGACTATGATGTTTCTATGCATATTCTTATAGAGCTCGTTGTTGTGATTCCAATGAGCTCAAGATCATCAAAAACGGAGTCCGGACGCTCAAGTTATGGTCGTTTTGGTTTCAGCTGTTTCTGCCTTTTCCAGGGCCGGAGACTCCGGCCCAAAATGTGTTTTCGCTGTTTTTCGTCCGGAGATTTGGCCCGGAACCTCCGGGTACTTTTCCAGGCCAAAGACTCCGGCCCCTAGGGACCGGAGACTCCGGCCCAAGTCTCCGGACCTCAAAAACTCGAGGTGTCGCTCAGCGCAGAGATGGGGGCGGAGGCTTTTTAGCCCCTGCCCGGAGTCTCCGCCCTCCAAAGGCCGGAGACTCCGGGGTAAGTGCCCAGCAATGGCTAGTTTTCGTGGGGGACCTATAAAAGGCCCCCTTCTTCCTCCTTGGGCTGTGCTGGCTTCCTTCTCTCTCTCCTCCATTGTTGACCTTGAAGCTTTGCTCTATCTCTCAATCCCTCCAATGATTCTTGCATCTTCTTGAGGGAAAAGAGAGAGGAGATCTAGATCTATCTTTCCACCAATCAAAATCTCCTCTAAGTGAGGGGAACCTATTGGATCTAGATCTTGGAGTTCTTTGTGGATTTCCTTTGTTCTTCCTCTCATATTCCTCCATAGCATTTGTTGCTTTGGTAGAATTTGGGAGAGAAGGATTTGAGCACTTTGTGTGCTCTTGCCATTGCATTTGGTGCATCGGTTTGAGTTCTCCTCGGAGATTTCGGTAAGTGGAAGTTGTGAGCTTATTACTCTTGGGTTCTTGGAACCCTAGACGGCTTAGTGGCCTTTGTGGCATATACTTGGGGCCTCCAATTAAGTTGTGGAGATTCCCCAACCTTTGTGGTGCCTTTGTGGCGATTCTTGGGAGCCTCCAATTAAGTTGTGGAGATTGCCCCAAGCTTGTACGGGTTCGGTGACCGCCCTCAAGTGTCCCATAGTGGATCGTGGCATCTTGCTTTGTGCGAGGGCACGAGGAGAATAAGGTGAGCCTTTGTGGCGTTCGGTGCGTAGCGTGCCTCCGCATCTTGAGGTGAGCCTTTGTGGCATTTGGTGAGCATTGTGCTACCACATCTCAAGGTGAGGCCTTTGTGGCGTTTGGAGTGCATTAAGCCGCCACACCTCTCCAACGGAGACTAGCTTCCTTGGAAGTGAACTTCGGGAATCTTCGTCTCCTTCGTGCCTCGGTAACTCTTATCCGAGCTCCACTACTTATGCACTTTACATTTGTGATAGCCATCGTGCTTGAAGTTATATATCTTGCTATCACCTTGCTACTTGTCTTGCTTAGCATAAGTTGTTGGTACACATAGGTGAGCCTAGTTTATTAGGTTTTGTAAGCTTGTCAAATTAAACGTTAGTTTATTTCCGCATTTATACAAGCCTTTCGTAAAAGTTTTAATCGCCTATTCACCCCCCCCTCTAGGCGACATCTGTGTCCTTTCACCTAGCCTTCAAGATTTGTTTGAATAATTGTTATTTTGTTCTGGTATTATGAGAACAATGGTTGTTCAAATTATTACTACATTCATAAAAGATGAATGAACGCTTATCTTGTTGGAGAAATCACATCCATAACACTGATGCTAAAAATGTCTCAAGACAAATGATTAGAAGATCACTTGTGAGTGACACCACCGTTTAAATCATATTGGAAAGTAAACATGAAGAAACTCCATGTTGATGGAATTTTGGAGTCTTTTTATATTGAATCAATTGACACTTGTAAAAATTTCCTAGAGATGATCAAAACTCCGTTTGTAGGCCAAAGAAGAACGGACGACTAACTTATTGGACGTTGTACATGTTGATGTATATTGTCCATTATGTGTAGCCGTGTGTGGTGGATCTTTGAACTTCATTTACTTTAACCAAGGATTTGAGTATATATATGTGTATATTTACTTGATAAGGAAGAAGTATGAAATATTTGAAAAATGTTCAAAGTATTTCTAGATGAAGTGGAAAATCATTGTAACAAGAGAATAAAGAATTTATGATTTGATCATAAAGGAAGATATTTGAGTTACAAGTTTAGCAAACACCTAAAAGTTGAGGAATCGTTCCATAGACTTGTATTTCCCGAAACACCATAGGAGTATGGAGTGTTCGAGAGATAAAACCAAACTTTGTTTGACATCGTTGGATCAAAGGTGTCGTCTATAAAACTGCCATTATATTTTAAGGATAAAGCTTTAGGGACTCCCGCTTTTACACTGAAAAGAGCGCCATCATGATCCGTTGAAATGACACCATATGAGTTATGGCATGGGATAAAACCCAAGTTGTCTTTTCTAAAATTTTGGTATGCTATGCATATGTAAAATGTTTACAACCAAAGTCGGATAAATACGTCTTTGTAGGTTATCCCAAAGTAAATGTTGGGTATTCCTCCAGAACACCTAAGACAAAAGTGTTTGTCGCCGAAAACGTCAAGTTTCTTGAGAAGGAATTTTTCGCAAAAAGTCAAGTGGGAGGACAATAGAACTTTGATTAGGTTATTGAACCTAAGCTATATGTGCTGAGTAGCGCAGCGCTGGGAAGTGTCCCAGAGGCGGCCACAAAGCGCATGGTTGTCGTACCTCAAAGGTTGTGGTCACATAGATCAAAGTTCCTATTGAACCGCGTGAGTCGGGTAACAATCAAATAGTTAGATTTGAGAATGAATCATTATTGTTTGACAATGATGAACCGACTGCATGCAAAGAAGCAATGATGGGCCCTGACTCCGTCAAATGGCTAGAAGCCATAAAATCCATGATAGTTCCATACACAAGAAATCAAGTTTATGAACTTGGAAGACCCTCAAAAGGCATGAAGCCTAATGAACGTATTTGGATCTATAAAGACAGACATGGATGTTTGACATCTTTGAAATAGTCGACACATCGTTAAAAGAGTTTACGATTGTGTTTAATGAGTTGACTATGACAAGATTTGATCTTTCATAGTGATATTTTGTCTGGACAGATTACTGTAGCAACCACTACATATGCCAAGTTTGGTATATGTTAGTTGAACAAACAAGACAACATTCTTCTAATAGAATGGTTACCTAGGACATGTACATGACATGGTCCAATGGGTTTTGTAAATTCAAAGGATGCTAAAAAGGCATGCAAACTTCAATGGTTGAAGTAAGCATCGCGGAGTTGGAATATTCACCGTGATGAAATAATTAAAAAGGTTTAGTTTCATCAGATACGATGAATATGCTTGCATTTGCAAGAAATTAAGTGGGAGCGCTGAGACATATTTTCAGTACATTATGTAGAAGACATATTGTTAATTGGAAATGATGTATCTTTTATTGGCATAGGTTAAGAATTTCATTAAAATTGGATTTCAATGAAAGACTTAGGCAAAACCAAAATATTGGGTCTCGATGTCTATATAGATAGATCGAGGTACCAATATGGTTGTGCCAAAGTACATAGATGAAATATTGAATGAAGTTCAATATGGAAACGACAAGAAAAGTTTTTGTCGCATGGAAGAGGTTAAAACAAGATTCAGGTATTTTTGACACTTGATGAGTGAAGCCACATAAATGATTTAATCGATCATGTATACCATGATATGTACATATCCAGATATGTCCTATGCTCTAAATGTTATGAGCATATACCAGAGTGATAAAAGTCATAAGATGATCACTGGACAATAGTAGAGATATCCTTATGTGCTTTGGAAGGACTAAGGATATATATTATGTATGACAAAGTGACACATAATTCATTGTAAAGTGTTACATTGATACTAAGTTTGTCACAAGATACAAATTAAGTTTATCTCAATTTTAGTTGTATGTTTAGGTGGCACAATGTAATGGAAGGAAGTTCCATGATGGATTTGGATGAGTTCCAAAGTTAAGACATTGTGATGGATTCTACAACAAAGATTGAGTATATGGCTACTTTAGAAGTAGCAAAAGAGGGCATTTGTGTCAAGAAGTTTGTTATGTGGACGCCCCGGAGTGGTATGTGGAGTAATGATAGGCCGGCTCCTCCTCTTCCTCCTGGTCCACGACGCCATGCCGTACGTTGAAGTCGAGCACCCTAAGTCGCTTGTCCAACTCCTCCTTCGTGCGTGACCATGGCCTGTTATCAATACTGAACAAACTGGGTTGTGGCAAGGGTACTTCCCTTTCCTCTCCATCCATAAACTGAAGGGAATATGCCTGAGAGGCAATAATAAAGTGGTTATTATCATATTCCATGTTTATGATAAATGTTTATTTCTCATGCTAGAATTGTATTAATCGGAAACATTAATACTTGTGTGATTAATAAACTAAAAAGGTTCCTAGTAAAGCCTCTCTTTTATACTAGCTCATTGATTAACTGATGATCAAGGTTTCCTGATCATGAACATTGGATGTTGTTAATAACGGGGTCATATCATTAGAAGAATGATATGATGAACACTCACACCCATAGTATGAATAGCAAAACAATCAAGTCATCAAGTTCATTGCTATATCAAACTCATGCGAAGTAGTTCTAATCCTTAGACCATGAGATCATGTTAATCACTGATACCGGAAGGGTACTTTGATGATATCAAACGTCACACCATAATAGGGTGATTATAAAGGTTGATTTGGGTACTCTGAAAGTATTAGTTGAGGCTCATGGATCAAGAGTGGGATTTGTCCATTCGGATGACGGAAAGATATTCTCTGGGCCCTTCTCGGTGATATTGCATTGGAATCGCTTGCAAGCATGTGACTAGGTCACAGGAATGCATTATCACGGAACGAGTAAAGAGACTTGTCGGGAACGAGATCGAACTAGGTATGGTTGATACCAAATAATCGGATCTCGGACAAGTAATAATATCGCGAGACAAAAGGAATTAACTATGTTCGTTACTGGTTCACACGATCACTAGTTCATCGTTGAGTAAGTGGGAGTCATCATGGATTTCCAGATCCCGCTGTTGATTATTGATCGGAGAGGAGTCTCGATCATGTCCACGTTATTCACGAACCGTAGGGTGACACACTTAAGGTTCGCCGTCGTTTTTGAGTGGATACGATACTCCGATTGAATTACAGGACAGCATGAGGGTTATTTCAGAAAAGCACCAAAACTGTTTCGGATATCGAAATAACTCGAGGGTGTATTTGTTAATGTTTGTTAATTGAATGAATTAACAAATATTAAAGAAATAAAAATGTTTTATTAAATCAATAAGTGTGAATTTTAATTAGCATGAATGTCATGCATTAAAATGGGGGTTACCTCATGTTGATGAGGGAGTTATCACCATAATGGGAATGAAGAGGGGACAATGAAGAGGAGGAGACCCCTTGGCCGGCCACCCCTTGGCTGCCCCTCCCCCTCTATATAAACCCCTCCCTCTCTCCCTTGACACACACTTCTTGATCCTCCCCTTCCTTGCATAGTTGCTGCCCACTTTCCGTCTTGGCTTAGCGTAGCTCTGCCGGAATTGTAGTTCATAGTTCATACACTTGGTGAAGTGTGTGGAGGAGTGTCCGGCGGATCCCTTCTTCCGCTGCCCCGCTGGACCGAGGGCGTGGAGGAGTCGACGTCGAGCTGTACGTGTGACCGAGCACGGAGGCGCTGCCACATGTGGCGCCGTGTACACGATCTTGTGATCGTCAAGTGAACCACTACGTCGACTACGTCAAGTGAACAACTACGTCGACTACGTGCGTCTACATCGACTCTCCATCGTCAACGTTTGTGCGGGAACGTAATCTCCGCTTACGGTCGTCGAGGGTTAGTCTCCGTTGCTACCAACTCGTAGAGTATCTTGGCTAGTTTATGTGTTCTTGCGTAGGAAAATTTTTGTTTTCTATGCTACGAACCCATCATAAATAACATTCTATAGACTAATTTCCCTATACGAGAGTTAGCAGTAACAAAATGATGGAGCTTCATGGCAGCAAGATCAAGCCTTTGTGGAGTCAACAATATATCACGAGGAGCAATAGGAAGTTCAAGAGCAGCAACAATGTGCGCGACAATAATACCTTCATAAATAGGTCCCCTAGCGGCTAGGCGACGAGCAATAATAGCACCGAGGTTATACTTCCTACTAACATCAAGAGCGGTAGCTAGAAAAGCTAAATGATAGTTGGAGATATTGGTAGTGTTTCCTCTACCAAGTACACTAGTGGCAAGATAGTAAGTAAAATATCTAATAGCTGGGAGTTGAATGTTTCTTATCTTGTCACGCTGTGCGGTGCGGTCGTCATCATTATTACTCCTCGGTAGAGCTCCAACAAATCAGCGGGTTGATGTAGCATCTTCCCCGCCATCCCAAACATGGGTATACCTAGAATATTACAAAATCTCTCCAAAGACATGGTGACGAGGTTTATTCCCGGCAATGCCCATGTCGAAGGGCTTTCGATCTAGGAAGCGAATTGGGGACCTGGCGAACTCGACGGCGATCAGACGAAAGCAGTGGGACACGAGGATTTACCCAGGTTCAGCCCCCTCGAAAGGTAAAAGGCTTACGTCCTGCTTGTCTGACTTTGTATTGATGTGGTGATGGCGATGATGGTGTTACAATAGAAGCGTAGATTGGATCTAGCCGAGGCAGAGAGCTCTAGGTTATCGAGCGCTCCGGCGTGAGGTAGGTGGAAGTGAATCTAGGGCTTCGAGACCTCCCTCCCAGCCTTTTATAAGTCAAGGCTAGGTCTCAGGAGTATCTCCCAAGCCAAGTACAGATCGGATCAACCGAGGCCTAGTCTAACTTGGACTCCTCGAAATCTTGCTTGTGCACCAAGTAATGCTCCTGGGCCGCGTCAGGCACTGCCTTGATCGGCCTCAAAAGCCTTTCCTCAGACACCCCACCTGGACCGAAAACCAGGTAGGCGAATGTCGGGGGCCCATCTGTCATTCCTTCGTCAGTAGCCCCTGAGTGCCTGGGATAGCCAAAGACTATGGCAGGGACTCCTCCCGAAAGTCTCCCTAGCCGCACCCGATATGAGCACTTAGCCTGTAAAACTGTAAATGCATAGAAATCATTCGAGTAGTATGCTTGTTTGGTACAAAATTTTCGAGTTACTCTCACTTAGAGCCTCGAAAGTGCTAAGTTGGGTTCGTAGAGGGATGCGCATAACCGGCCTGAGACTCACGCCGGGTCTCAGTTAATTGCATTGCTGCAAAGACATGCGGTTAGCTTACTCAGATTCGAGTCCCCCGACTCGAACCCGCGTGGGCTGGCGCTACCCCGACCCGAGCCGCGTCGGACTTACCAGGTCGGAGCCCAGTTCATTGTGAGGCACCCGATGCGTCCATCGGTGCAAACTTCATACCGTAGGTATGGAAAATTTCCGGCAGAGCGCATTTGATACGAATACCGGGCCATCCGGTGTTGCAAACCGTGGACTTACCTTCGTATTTGACATACGGCATCCGAATTGGTATATTGCCACTAATATTCGGGCATGTTGATTGAGGAGCATTGATAGCTCGGGAGACAGGTTCAAAGAAAATGATTCAAAGGTTCGAAGCTCGAACCCAAATTCTCTGAATGTATTATTGGATCGAAAGAAGCAACTCGACAGATCGAGGCCCTGCCTCGAATATCTCGAAGGCGCTGCTGGCCCGAAAGAGATAGCCCGAGGGACGGAAGTCCCGCCTCGGATGTCTCGAAGGCGCTGCTAGCCCGAAAATACAATTCGAGGGACCGAAGTCCTACCTCGAATGTCTTGAAGGCGCTGCAAGCCCGAAAATACAATTCGAGGGACCGAAGTCCTACCTCGAATGTCTTGAAGGCGCTGCTAGCCCGAAAGAGACAATTCGAGGGACCGAAGCCCTGCCTTGAATATCCTGAAGGCGCTGCCGGCCCAAAAGTACAATTCAAGGGACCGAAATCCTGTCTCGAATACATCGAAGGCACTGCTGGCCCGAAAGAGATAACTCAAAGAGCAAAAGACAGAGTCGTCGAAAAAAACTCTGTGTAGATTCGGATGACGCAAAAGAGAGGTACACAAAGAACCCCGAAAGAAAACCTAGTCGAGATGCTGTTCAAGTACAAGAGGCACATACCTTCAAAACTCGAAAGAACTTTTGCCAGTCTTTGCCCTTTGAGTCGAAAAGAAAACAAACTACCCAAGGAAATGCGTCATCGCTGACGATATGCTGCGTCGAGTCGTCACCTCACCTTCTGCAGGACTGGCCTGACCCTGCCAGGACGAGACGTATGGTGGGCCCTCAGGCCGCGGATCGCGGCCGTTGACAGAGTTTGACCGCACGTCCCACGCGTGGGTGAGAAATAACCGGGGCGGTTTCCTTGATTACCATGCGTAGTGGACGCCGCGGTGCCTGCGCGCTGACACGTGGACGGCCAGATCAACTCGGCCGTTTCCACTTCGTCGTGGACGGCTGAGATCTGACGTAGATTTCTAGAGCTGGAATAAATGACGGTGGCAGGGTAACAGTCTGTCTCACACCGCCGCCATCGTCTCCTTCCTCGCGCAGTGCTCCTGTAGCCCCACTTCTCCATTTCCGCAAACCCCACTGCGCCCTGAGGCCATGGGAAAGAGAAGCTCTACCGCCGCCGGCGCCGCCGCCGCGGCCAAGAAAGCCAAGACAGCCGACGCCGATGGCTCCGCCGTCGGCCGCTGGGTCCAATCCAAGGTCGGGAGCAAGGAACTATCCCAGGCCGAGAAGATGGGCCTCTTGAAGAACACACCGGCGGACTCGCTCGCCGCCGGCCCGGAGATTGTTCCCCGGCCTCCTGTTGGATTCCGGGTAATCTTCATTGCCTTTTGGTGCGGGGTTTGTCCTTTCCCCCGCACCCTTTCCTCCGTGGCCTTCTTTTTGCCTACGGGATTCAGCTCCACGATCTGAATCCCAATTCTATCCTTCACATTGCGTGCTTTATCACGCTCTGCGAATGCTTCCTGGGGATCGAACCCCACTGGGCACTGTGGCGTCGAATCTTCGTTATTCGGCGCCCACTGCCCTACCAAACTAGCGGTTTCGGCGTTCAAGTGTGCCTAGACGTCGAGTATTTCAACCTCCAGACGCCCGAAAACAATCCCGGGTGGAGGACAAAATGGTATTACGCCAAGGACAAGTCCTCCGACGGTGAGAACTTCGGACACGAAGAATTCGAGCCCACCGGCATTCTTCGGCCTCGAGTGTCTTGGAGACACGAACTTTTGGACGAGGAACTGAAGGTTACGGAGCCGCTGATGGAGAAGATCCAACAGCTCTGAGCCACTCCGAAGAAGGAGCTTTCGGGGATTCAGCTCATCCGGACCTTTATTGAGCGTCGAATCCAGTCGCTCGCTGCTCGAGCCCACTGCATGTGGGACTACAGCGATCGCCGGGATTTGACCCGCATCTCCCAGGACGAGCTGCACGAAGCCGAGATCGACGAGTGCGTACGCACCGTTACGAACATCAAGAAGAAAGATCCCGTGCCGAAGATCTTCGGCACAGTGGCCTTCAGCAAGGTCTTCCCCCGCACTGAGGTACGATCCTAATCTTAGTCGGATCCCTTCCTTGTTTCATAGTCGAGTCGTTCAGTGTCGAATTCAGTCTTCCTCATTGTGCAGGTGATTGACATAGCCCGATGCTATCCGCCCCAACCAGAAATGGGTGAATATCCGGGGCGGGATTTTACCGAAGTGCCGGAGGGATCGACCTCCGCTGCTCCGTCGCCGCCGAGGGCCCTGAAGAGGCAACGAATTGCGGACGTTGTCGAAGATTCAGAAGATCTTGACGACACCCATTTTACTTCGGGTGATGATGGCAACAGCGCGATCCCTGCCTCGCCTTTGAGCCGCCGTCCTCCTCCTCGAACAGAGAAGAAGGCCCTTCCGAAGTTCAGGATCGACGCATCGTAAGTTCTTCTTTCGTGCATTTTTGTGGTCTTGTTTCGACTTGGTTGTCCATTTCTAACACTGACGATTGCGTCAGATCTTCCACCGAGGAAACGTTGACTTGCCCGGGGGATCAAGATCAATACCAGGTTCGACCTCATGAGGACGCCCTTGAACAAACGGCAGACTCACAGGAGAAGGCCGCTGACGTTGCCGCCCCCGAAGTTGCTCTGACGAAGCCTTCGACCTCTTCCAAGAAGAAGACGACGGAACAAGAATTCGTGCTTGTCTCCTCGTCCGACGGGCCTTCCGGTCCCAGCAACCATGTAAGTCCGAAGACTTTCAACTTGCGCTTCGCGTATTTGACCATTAGTAGCCCCCGAGGGTGAGTCGAAGTGTTTACACTTGGGCTTGCCCTCCGAACCATGATCCGAAGGTTAAAGTTTTGCCCGGCCTTCTTTAGCCCGTTGTTAGGGATCTGTCGAAGGTTTGTAGGAGCTTCTTCGCCTTAGAAGAAGAGAATCGAAGGCTGACTGAGCAGCTCGACGAAACTCGACGTGAGTAATGCCACCTTCCTTGTAAAATTCGTCTTTGTGTATGATATAACGCTTCGTTTGCTGAACACCTCCTTTTACTGGTTAGGGATTGGGGCCCAGGCTGCTGCTGACAAGACTTCCCTGAAATCTCAGCTGGACAATCTTGCCACTGAGAATTCGGGATTGAAGGCTAAAGTTACTGAGTTGAACGACGAAATTGCCCGACTGAAGGCCGAATCATCAGAAGCTCAGGAGCATGCAAAGAGAAGCCGCCAGGACGCCGAAACTCGAGAAGGAGAGCTGACCCGGCGCCTGCAAACTTCGCTTGACGCCTTGCGTGGTGAGTTCTTCGGGCTTGTACTAGAATAATTTTCGTGCCGAACGGTCCCATTGTGACCTGGCTATTTGTTCTTTCGTGTAGCTGCTGCTGAATTAGATGCCGGGGCTATGAAGGGGCCTGCTGGAATCGGATCCAGTGTCGGTTTCGCCGAACGCCTGAGTCGAGAGGTTGTGAACCTCTTGGCGCGGGTGCGGTCGACACTGGTTCGCGTTCGGGATACGTCTGTACCCGATTCGACCGGCGACACCATGGCAGGGATCCTCGACGCTCTGGCAGTGAAGGCGGACGGTGAAGACCCGTTGTTCGCCGCAGTGCGCCGTCAGGTAACTATCGGCACCGAGTCTGTCTTCTCCATGGTGATGATGCACGACGTGGAGTTCGACGCTGACAAGGTCACGAGCACATACCCGAAAGATAAGGACGGACGTGACAAATCCGCCAAGACTTATGTCGCTCGTGCTCGTGAACTGGCTGCTCGAATGACGGGCTTTCTGGCCGATAGGAACGAGAAGCGTGCGACGGCGAGGGCTCGGAAGCGTGGCGCGTCCGCCGCTCCGTCTAGCAAGGCTGGTAGTTCGGCGTAGTGCGAGCAGCACTTCTGGTGCCCACTTGTAATTAGTTTTGCTGGTCCACATCGAGGGCTGTGACCCCGATTAGAACTCTTTCTGCTGTAAAACTTGTTCTGCTGTTATGTTAATCTTCATGCCATTTGGTTGCCGTTGCTTGTGTGTGATGCTCGACTCCTCATGCAGGATCCTTCGCTAACCTCTGGTGCTTGGCCTGTTTCGTACGAAACAGTTGGCAGTACTTCTGGTGCCATTGAGCGAAGAGCGCCTTCCTCGAGCGAGTTGTCCCTAATTCAATCGTTGCGCGACTAGCTCCAAAATACGCAGCGTCAACTGAAGGTGGTTACTGCCAAGGTCGACGTCGCTCTGGCAAAAGCGTCGTATGCTGCGGACTGCGAGAAATTCCTTCTCGACGAGATCGAAAATCTTGGAAAATCTCTGAAGTGTGAGTCTCTGAACTTCTTTCGCTGTGTATTGACTTGGATGTGCAGGTTTTGATCTTCGGTCCCTTTGCGCAGATGTATGCCTTGATAGCGCAGCCGAAGCCCGACGCGTGAATGCACATATTGTTGCTGCCCAGAATCATGCCAACTCTGTTGCTGATAACTTCTGGGCTGATCGGTCGAAGGCAATGAAGCTGACACTTCTTCAAGATAGGATTTCTCAAGCTGGTGTGTTGTCTGAGACCAGCCGAAGCACTCTAGCACTGGTGCATCAGGTGATGTTCCCTTTGAACAACCAGCCCGAAGGTTTGCCAGCGCTGCTTGATCGATTCGAGAACGGCAACGCTGTGTATTCCTTTGTCCGGGAGCACCTGCGCAGCGGAGCTGTGGTCGCACTTGCTTTCGTGCGTGCTCACTACCCCGAAGTTGACCTAGAGCTTCTGAAGACGCTTCCTCCGTCGCCCAGCGGTCGATACAACATGGAGCACCATTACGCTGCTTGTAGAGATACTGGCGATTGTATCGCTAGACAGATTATCGTCGAAAGCGATCGGCAGAGGGCGAGTCAAGGTGCCGCGGCACCATGAACTAGCCCTGTCGCTGTATCTTCACTCTGTACATGTATTGTATATCTGTGTTTATATTCGTCTATGGTAAAAAGGCAGAGATCCCGAGCGTCGATGAGGAGGGCGAAAATTCTCGAGCGTAGGTCGAGAGAACGCATCCCCCAAACGTTAGTTGATAAAGCGCGGCCCCAGAGTGTAGGCGAAGCCCCCGAGCGTGGGTCGAAAAGCTGAGCCCCCGAGCGTGGGTCAAAAAGCTGAGCCCCCGAGCGTGGGTCGAAAAGCTGAGCCCCCGAGCGTGGGTCGAAAGGCTGAGCCCCCGAGCGTGGGTCGAAAGGCTGAGCCCCCGAGCGTGGGTCCAAGCCCCCGAGCGTGGGTCGAAAAGCTGAGCCCCCGAGCGTGGGTCGAAAAGCTGAGCCCCCGAGCGTGGGTCGAAAGGCTGAGCCCCCGAGCGTGGGTCGAAAGGCTGAGCCCCCGAGCGTGGGTCGAAAGGCTGAGCCCCCGAGCGTGGGTCCAAGCCCCCGAGCGTGGGTCGAAAAGCTGAGCCCCCGAGCGTGGGTCGAAAAGCTGAGCCCCCGAGCGTGGGTCGAAAAGCTGAGCCCCCGAGCATACATAGATGTCAAATCATGGAACGGGGAATGTGAACTTTATTGCTTGGTGCCGAAGGCACAATGTTGGGCGCGGACTGCTGCCGACGCCTGATTACATGGTAGAGGGGGTAGAAGAGACAGCGTTGCTAGCTAAGGATAGAAACGGCGCAACTGTGCGGCATTCCATGGGTTGTCTACGTCTTTGCCCATTTTCAAGTTGCGTAGGCGATATGCTCCTCCCGGGATGACCTCGTGGACGAGGTACGGGCCTTCCCATGGCGGCTCTAGCTTCGACGTGCTCGTCTGCTTGAGACGTAGCACAAGGTTGCCTGGCTCGAATGAGCGCCCGCGTACCCGTCTGCTATGGTAGTTGCGGAGGCTCTGCTGGTAGACCGCCGATCGAACGAGGGCGACATCTCGAGCTTCGTCTAGCAGGTCTTGGGCGTCTGCTAATGCCTTGTCCGAATCTTCCTCGACGTAGGCGGCGACGCGAGGTGCGCTGTAGCGCACATCCGTGGGTAGCACTGCTTCTGCCCCGAAAAGCAGGAAGAAAGGTGTGTAGCCCGTCGAGGAGTTGGGTGTTGTTCGCAGGCTCCATAGCACCGAAGGCAGTTCCTCGACCCAGGCGCCTGCTACACGTTTAAGGGGTCGAAGTAGTCGCTTCTTCAAGCCCCCGCATACGAGTCCATTGGCATTTTCGACCTGGCCATTGGACTTAGGGTGTGAAACCGAAGCGTACTTGAGCTTGATGCCGAGGTTTTTGGCGAAGTCCTGGAATTCGCCCGAGGTGAAGTTGGTGCCGTTGTCGGTGATGATGCTGTTTGGGACGCCGTACCGATAGACAATGGATTCGAAGAACTTGACCGCCGTGGTCGCCTCTTGGTTGGTGACCGGGACAGCTTCTATCCACTTGGAGAATTTATCCACTGCGACGAGCAGGTATGTATGCCCTCCTCGAGATGATTTGGGGAGGGGTCCCACTTGATCAAGCCCCCACTGTGCGAAAGGCCAGGCCACAGGGATGGTGTGCAGTTCCGACGCTGGTGCATGAGGCCTAGTGGCGAACATCTGGCACGCTTCGCAGTGCTGGACGATGTTCCTGGCATCGTAGAGGGCGGACAGCCAGTAGAATCCGGACCGAAAGGCCTTCGCTACGAGGGTTCGGCTGCAAGCATGATGTCCACAGGTTCCTTCATGGATTTCTTGGAGGAGGGCGATCCCATCTTCCTGCGCTATGCACCGCTGGAGCACCCCCGAGGTGCTTCGTTTGTAGAGTTCACCGTTGATTATCGTGAAGGCCTTGGAGCGCTGCATGACCTGTCGGCGGTGAATGGGATCTTCTAGGAGCTCACCCCGTGTCAGGTAGGCCAAGTATGGCCTTGTCCAAATTGCTTCGACGAGCATGACTGCGGCTGCATCCTTTGGGAGATCTGCCGCCTCTGCTGCTGGAGCGGTGTTGGTTGACCGAGCCCCTGGACGTGTTGCTAACGCCGGGTCAGGTGTGGGTTTGATCTTGACGGAGCGCTCGAATATCTCCTCGAAGAAAACACCGGGCGGTATTGGGAGGCACCTTGAGCCGACGTTGGCCAGGTTATCTGCCTCCTCGTTGCTTTCCCTGCCGATGTGTGTTACTTCATAGCCCTCGAATTCGCCTTCGAGCTTGTCGTACATGGCGCGATATGCGATCATGTTTGCGCAGGTCGCGTCGCACTCCTTCATGACTTGCTGGGCGATGAGGTTCGAGTCCCCATGGATCTTGATGCGGGTGGCCCCGCAGGCCTTCGCCATGCGCATTCCATGAAGGATGGCTTCGTATTCCGCCTCATTGTTGGAGGGGTTCCGGAAGCGCATACGGAGGACATAGCGCATCCTGTCTCCTTGCGGTGACACCAGGACCACTCCTGCTCCTGCCCCCGAAACTCGCTTGGACCCGTCGACAAAAATGGTCCAGCTATTCGACAGGTCTGGGAGCTCGGGCATCTGAGCTTCTGTCCACTCGGCTATGAAATCCGGCAGGACCTGTGACTTGATCGCGGACTGGCGCTGGTATGTGATTTCCCAAGGTCCTAGCGTGATTCCCCATAGCGACACACGCCCTGTGGCGTTTGGATTGTTGAGGATGCTGGAGACTGGATTTGAGGCCACTACTATGATTGAGTGACACTCGAAGTAGTGTGGCAGTTTCTTCCCCGTCATGTATATGGCGTATGCCAACTTCTGATAATGGGGGTATCTTTGCTTGGTTGGCAACAAAACTTCGCTCAAATAGTACACGGGTCTCTGTACGCCGTGTTCTTTGCCTTCTTCTACTCGTTCGACCACAAGCACTGAACTGACAACTTGATTTGTCGCTGCAATGTATAGCAACATTGCCTCTTTTTCTCGTGGCGTGACGAGGACTGGGGAGGTCGACAAACGTCGCTTGAGGTCGTCGAACGCGGCTTGCGCTTCTTTGGTCCACGTGAAGTTGTCTGTTTTCCGGAGCGGCCGGTAAAAGGGCAGTGCTTTTTCGCCAAGCTTGCTGATGAAGCGGCTAAGCGCTGCGAGCCGACCTGTCAACTGTTGGACATGTCGAAGCGTCTTCGGAGGCTGCATGCTGATGATGGCCTTTATCTTCTCCGGGTTGCCTTCGATTCCTCTCTCGGAGATCAGATAGCCCAGCAGTTGGCCGGTGGGTACCCTGAAAGAGCATTTCTTTGGGTTAAGCTTGATGCTATATCTGTCGAGGTTGGCAAAGGTTTCTCGAAGATCATCGAGCAAGGTATCTGCTTTCGCTGTCTTGATGACAATGTCGTCGACATAAACTTCGACATTGCGGCCAATCTGTTCCTTCAGGCATGCTTGCATACACCGCTGATACGTAGCTCCGGCGTTCTTGAGCCCGAAGGGCATCGTCATGTAGCAGTATACCCCGTGCAGGGTGATGAACGCCGTCTTGTCTTCGTCTTCTACTTTTAGCCGTATATGGTTATACCCCGAGTAGGCGTCGAGGAACGAGAGGCGCTCGCATCCTGCCGTGGAGTCGACGATCTGGTCGATTCGGGGCAAAGGGAAGTAGTCCTTTGGGCAGTGTTTGTTTAGGGCTGTGAAGTCGATGCACATCCTGTAGATCTTGGTGTCCTTCTTCTCCACCATGACCGGTGGCGAGAGCCACGTGGCTTCCTTGATCTCTCTGATGAACTTGGCTTCGAGGAGGCGATTGATTTCTTCGCCCATCGACGTGGCCTTCTCTAGATTGTACCGTCGCATAGACTGCTTGACCGGTTTTGCGTTGGGAAATATTTTAAGCTCGTGCTCGGCGAGTTCCCTGGGGATGCCTGGCATATCTGCTGGACACCAGGCGAACATCCTCCAGTGCTCACGGAGGAACTCGACGAGCGCGCTTTCCTATGCGGGGGAAAGGGAATTCGACACCCACGCCGTCTTGGTTGGATCAGTCGGGTGGATCTGGTGTTCTCGGGTGTCTTTGGTGGCATCGAAAGACAGCTCTGGGGCGTTCTGCTGCGCCGGTGGGTCGATGTCCATGACGGTGGCCTCCCGAATGTGGTGCAGTTCCTCGTGCACCCCGAAAGTCTGGGACATGTCGTTGAAGTCCTTGTCGCAGTTTTCTGACCGCGCAAAGCTGCCGCTGATCGTCAGTGGTCCTCTGTTTGCGGGCATCCGTAACTTGAGGTAGGCGTAGTGGGGTACTGCCATGAATCGGGCGAACGCTGGTTGCCCGAGGATAGCATGGTACTGCGAGGGCCAGTCGACCACCTCGAATTCGATCTTCTCCTTTCTGAAGTTTGCTTTAGTGCCGAAGATGACGTCGAGGTGTATCGCCCCCAATGGGTACGTCGGCTTTCCCGGGACGATTCCGTGGAAAGAAGTCTCCGTTGGCAGGAGATTGTTTAGTGGAATCTTGATCTTTCGCAGTGTGTCTGCATAGATGAGGTTCAAGCTGCTGCCTCCGTCTATAAACACCTTTTTCGAGGTGAAACCCCTATTTGCGCCTCGAGAACCAGAGCATGGTGTCCTGGGCGTGGGATCTTCGGTGGGTGATCTGACCGATCGAAACCAATTGGATGTTCGGACCAATTCAGATATTCGGGAGTAGCTGGTGGCGCGTGTTCGGCGTGGAACACTTCTCTCGCGCGCTTTCGCCGGACTTTGTTCGTCGGGCGCCCCCTCTGAATCATGGGCACGAAACCTCTTGGTGGCGGGAACTCTTCTTCCTCGTTGGCCGGCTGCCGCTGCTCGATTTGCTGGATCGTAGCGGTCTGGTGGCTTTGCTGTACGACGTTTGCTGGTGGGTTCGGCGGTGGTGGTGGAGCGTTGTAGGCTATCGCCCCTGCCACTGGTTGCTCGACGTTCATCCTCTCCTGAAGTGCCCGGTTAAGACGAAGGAACTCCCTGCACTCGATGAGGAGGTGTGCAGGTTTTTATACTCCGTCCTTGTCGAGGTACGTGTGCCTTGGGCATCCGCTATCAAGCATCTCCTCTGCCGACAGCTATGGCTGCCGGCGACGCCACTCCTTACTGGGTTTCAAATCACGGCTGCTACTGCCGTAGTAAGTGTTTCCTCGTCGCGGTAAGTCGCGATTGTCGTCGCGGTCCTCGTGCACGTAGCCAGCTGCTACCATGTCTACGTTCTCCGTGTTGTCGTAGCGGCTTCGGCGACCTTTCTTCCGGGATCCGGGATGGAATTGGTCCTTCGCATCGACATCGCGTTCTGCTGATCGACAGCGGCTTCTGGGAGCCGAGATGGAGTCTTCGCCATCGGCCCATTCGTTCGCCAAACTCATGAGGTGGTCGATGGTTCTGGGCTTGCAGCGCCCCAGTTCCTCCTTGAAGTCACGCCGAAATAAGCCATCCCGAAATGCATCGATGGCCCTTTCGGGCGAGATGTTTTCTGTCGTGTTCCGGAGGCTAATCCATCGTGAGATGTATGACCTCAGGTTTTCGCCGGTCTTCTGCACGCATAAGCGGAGCTCTTCGAACGACGTAGGTCGTCGTGAGGTGCCTCGGAAGTTTGCGATAAACGCTTGCCGAAACTCTTCCCAGGAGCGAATGCTGTCTGGGGCGAGATTATTCAACCATGCCCTTGCGTTATCTTTTAGGTGTAGCGATAACAACTGGAGAGCATTGTCTCTGGATCCGCCGCTGATTTTGACAGCGGTCATGAAATCATCTAGCCAAATTCGGGGATCCTGCTGCCCGTTGAATTTAACTATGCCGTCACTGAGTTTGATTCCTCTTGGCAACGGTGCGGAGCGGATCAGAAGGCTGAAGCATTCTGCCCCGCAAAATCCATCGTTGGCACCACCGAATGTTTCGGCCTCACGATCTCCCTCGAAGCGGCGCGCCTCGCGCCGCGCTCGCGCCTGGTCGACCCTGTTCTGGGCCAGACCGTGCCGAAGTTCTCCGTTGATGGGTTCGACCACTTGCACTCGAGGTGCTGCGGCCGGCGCCGGCGCTGGGTGCCCATCTTGCTCCGGCGGTGGTGCGATTCTTGTTGTTGTCGCGCCATGATCTGAGCCAGGCGTGCCTTGTAGCACCCTTACTCCTTCGAGTGCTAAATTTCGGAGATGTCGCATATGTTCGTCGCCATTAGATGCGTTTGCGGCAATGTATGCCGCCGCAGCCATGATTGCTGCTTCCTTGGTTTTGGGCATCAAATCGGCCTCATTGAATTCTGCCTCCAGGTTTCGGGTGATATTGTGCATATCGGCCCCGGGCTGAGTGCGCGATCTTGATCGGCGTTGAACGCTCGATGAATAGTGTGATGACCTTTCAGCCCGCCTTTTGCTGGATGCGTCAGCCTCCTCTCTGCGCCGCTCCAGCACTCGCCTATCAGCGCTGATTTGATCTTTCTGTTCCTGGACGACAAATCGCAGTGCAGCTAGGTCGCTTGGGCTTGGGTTGGGACCGAAATTTACTTCGCCCGCATAAACCCTCCTTGCGAACCGAATTTGATTGTGCGTGAGCACCTGGCGTCCGCTATCCGCCCGGTTTTGGCCGTCGTTCTCGTTTCTGTCGCCATGCGATGCCATCATGCAGTGGCCCCCGGGCCATGGGGTCGAATCATCGCTGATTTCGCCCAGCGCTGGAGGATAGACGTCGTCGCTTTCAACGTAGGGCTCGACTTCGATCATGAGATCAGAGTCATAATCAGCCACATAGCCGTCACTGGATGCGTTAGATTCGCATAGTGAGGCAGAGCTTGCCGAATTGCCGATTTTCCCTTTAGCTTCGGGGTAGACGTCGTCGTCATCATCGGAGCAAGTGTAGTCCGAGTACAACCCTTCGACATAATCAGGGTCATACGGCGCGGTGCGAAGTGTGAGGGCATTGAGAGCCCGATCGCACTCTGATACCGTCGGGTAGACAGCTGCTGTGCCCCCCCCGAGGATCTTCACAGCCGGCGATTTCATGAGATGAAAAATCTCCGGCGCCCACGTAGTGGTATGCGTCGCAATCGACGCAATAAGCGGTGGTTGGGGATGGTGGTGGATCTTCGAAGTCGTTCGACCCAACTGATGGGGTCGAAGTTTTTGGCTTCGATCTCTCCTCCGATGATGCTAGCGACGCGCCTGTCGAGGGTTTGCCTCCGATGGTTGGTGGTTTCGTCGTTTCGGCCATGAGCGGGGCCGATTCGGCGACGGAGAGTAGCTCTACCGCCCCGTTACTGTCCACGTGGAAGTTGAACAGTCCAAAGGCCATGTCATAGCCTCCGAGCGCTCTCCCTGTCGTGCCTGAAGCGGGTTCGATGACGTCCGTCGTCGGAGCGAGGTTGACGGTGCTTGGCGAAACGCTGTCGACGACAGTCGAGTCGACAGTGCCGATTTTCGGCTCCATCGGGCTGGCGTTGACGATGGCCGGCACAGCGATGCCGGCGATGGTGTTGATGTCGATCTTGGATGGGTCGTCGATGTTGGTCGGCACAGCAATGCCAACGACAGTGTCGATGTCGATCTTGGAGGTGGTGTCGTCGTTGTTCGGCACAGCAATGCCGACGACGGTGTCGATGTCGATCTTGGAGGTGGTGTCGTCGTTGTTCGGCACAGCGATGCCGATGACGGTGTCGATGTCGATCTTGGAGGTGGTGTGTGACGGAGCCGGCGAATCCGTAGATCCAGTCGTCCCCACGGTCGGCGCCAATTGACGAGGTTTATTCCCGGCAATGCCCATGTCGAAGGGCGTTCGATCTAGGAAGCGAATTGGGGACCTGGCGAACTCGACGGCGATCAGACGAAAGCAGTGGGACACGAGGATTTACTCAGGTTCAGCCCCCTCGAAAGGTAAAAGGCTTACGTCCTGCTTGTCTGACGTTGTATTGATGTGGTGATGGCGATGATGGTGTTACAATAGAAGCGTAGATTGGATCTAGCCGAGGCAGAGAGCTCTAGGTTATCGAGCGCTCCGGCGTGAGGTGGGTGGAAGTGAATCTAGGGCTTCGAGACCTCCCTCCCAGCCTTTTATAAGTCAAGGCTAGGTCTCAGGAGTATCCCCCAAGCCAAGTACAGATCGGATCAACCGAGGCCTAGTCTAACTTGGACTCCTCGAAATCTTGCTTGTGCACCAAGTAATGCTCCTGGGCCGCGTCAGGCCACTGCCTTGATCGGCCTCGAAAGCCTTTCCTGAGACACCCCACCTGGACCGAAAACCAGGTAGGCGAATGTCGGGGGCCCATCTGTCATTCCTTCATCGCATGGTGATAGACTTATCATAAATCTTGAATGCAATGGAAGGATTGAAATGAGAGTTAGTGAATTTAAAGCTTTCAATGAAAATCTTTGTGAGAATAGCATATTGATTACTATCATCCATCATGTATGTAGTCAATCCAACCCTGTTAACAAGGAGCAAGAAATCATCAAGAATCCCTGCATCACGTAAAAAGTTAGCACAAGGGAAGGTCGATGGATGTGCATCTCCATCGTCTCCTTCAAGGTTAGGTGACATGAGATCTTCATTATAGGACATCCTATATCGAGTAGTGGATCTTGAAGGCCTTGATGACCTTGGTGCATCACTTTCAAACACTTCTCCATATGTAAAGTTGTCCATTTCCTTCTCTGAAATTTTTAACAAACCTCATAAAAAATGATTTTGAGACAACCAAATGTAGGGAACTAATATAGTGAGTTACTAGAGAGCTAACATGCATCAAAATAACATTTCTAAACAATAGATCAAGCATGAATACTCATTTATCCTGTCACCTACAATGCTAAAATACTCAAGAAATACTTCACTAAACAAAATTCTACTTGGACAAGCGGAGGAGTCACATACCGGAGAACAATTGCTCCAAATCTCAGCAGAAATGATGGGCTGAGCAAGGAGATCGAAAAATCGAGGTGAAGAACAGCAAGAACTCGAGTTTGAGCTGGGTGTGTCGTTGTTTTCGGGAGAGAGAAAGAGCTGGGGTGGAAGAGATAAGTGAGAGGCCAGGTGGGGACCCCTCACAGCAGGTGGGCGCAGCCAAGGCTGGGCCGCGCCCCCTTTGTGTGTGGTGGCGTGGCAGCCCCTCCTGGTATCTCCCAGGTGCCTCTCTGTCCCATTTTTGACATAAAAATTTATAAAGAATTTTCTAGAATTTTTCGAGAAACTTTATTTTCGAGGATTTTTCAGAAATTGGAATATCGATAAAAACTCAGAAAAATAAAGATGAAACGATTTCAAGCAAATCAAAACCAAGTATGCAGCAGCTCTAAGATACTCTTAATCGTGTAACTAAACTAAAGGAATAAAATTAGTGAAAGTAAATATAGGTGAGGTAGAGTAAATGCGGTGAAAACGAAGTTTCATTGATATAAAATCACTTTGTTAACAAGGTTGATCAAGTCTTGTTACCAAACTAACTTTATATGAGGAAAAACTTTGCATTTCACTATATGCTTATGTTACCTCAACTTTGATAGGCATAGTCCCAATCATAACAATTTTATATTCTTCCTTGGGCTTTTGCTCTGAACAAATAATTTGACCAACTCTGATGGTCTCAACATGCTTGATTGAATTTAGAGCATTCTTCCTATCAATCTTCTTGGGAAAATAAACCGTATACTCTTTGTCATTGACATTAAAAGTTACTTTTCCTTGATTGCAATTAATAACAGCACCTGCAGTATTTAGAAAAGGTCTCCCCAGAATAATAGACATATTATCATCTTCAGGCATTTCCAACACAACAAAATCTGTTAATATCAAACAACTGTTAGCAACTTGAACAGGAACATTTTCACATATACCAATAGGAATAGTAGTAGACTTATCTGCCATTTGCAAAGATATATCAGTTGATACCAATTTTTCTAGATCAAGTCTCTTATAAAGAGAAAAAGGCATGACACTAACTCCAGCTCCCAAATCACATAAAGCAGTTCTAACATAGTTATTTTTTATGGAGCAAGGAATAGTTGGTATACCTGGATCTCCAAGCTTCTCTGGAACTTTACCATCAAAAGAATAATTAGCAAGTAAAGTGGAAATTTCCTTATTAGGAATCTTCCTTTTGTTAGTAACAATATCTTTCATATATTTTGCATAATAAGGCATTCTAATAGCATCAGTTAAAGGAATTTCCAAAAATAAAGGTTTCATCCATTCACAAAACCTGTTGTAGTGTTCTTCTTCCTTGGACTTGTGTTTCTTACTAGGAAAAGGCATTGGTTTCTGCACCCAAGGTTCTCTCTCTTTACCATGCTTGGTGGCAATGAAGTCTTCTTTGGTGTACTTCGCATTCTTATCAATCTTTTCTGGCTCCTCTTCAACTTCTTCTTTATCGGAAGCGTCACCTGGTTCAGTTTCAGCATCAGAAATAGAAACACTGTTAGGATCTTTACCTGCATCAGATGATTCTACAGTTGTTTTATGCTTCTTCTTCTTCTTCTTCTTCTTGGAAGGAATATCATCACTTGAAGTACGTTGAGAATCTTGCTTGATCCTCTTAGGATGTCCTTCAGGATATAAGGGGTCTTGGGTAGTAGCACCACTTCTTGTGCGTATTTCACATGCTTGTTTCTCTCTTGCGGTATTAACTAGCAAGTCTTTTTGCACCTTGGTAAGCTGATCAATTTGTGTTTGAACCATTTAAAAATGTTTAACAAGTATCTTCACATCATTGGAGGTTCTCTCCACAATATCCTGCAACTTGTTACTAGCTCTAGAATTTTCCAACAAATGATTCTGCACCATTCTATTAAAATTATTTTGCTTAACAATAAAATTATCAAATTCATCTAAGCATTGATCAGGAGGTTTAGAATAAGGAATGTCTCTTTCATCAAAGCGTTGGAGAGAGTGTACCTCAATAGTAGATGAGTGAGGGATTGGCTTACATAATTCTTCTATAGGAGGTAAATTCTTCACGTCTTCGGCTTTAATACCTTTCTCCTTAAGAGATTTCTTAGCTTCCCACATCACTTCATCATTTAGTTCAATCATCCCTCTCTTCTTCGGTGTAGGCTCTGTAGATGGCGCAGGTGTTGGTGCTGGTGTTGGCTCAACTAGAGTCCAATCATCATGATTCCGGCTTATTTTAGCCATTAATTCTTCAGCTTCAGCCGAAGTTCTTTCCCTGAAAACAGAACCAACACAACTATCCAAATATGTCTTAGATTCATCAGTTAGTCCATTATAAAATATATCAAGGAGTTCATTTTTAGGCAATGGCTCTTTAGGCAAAGCTCCAATTAAAGAACAAAATCTTGTCCAAGATTCAGGCAATATCTCTCCTTTTCCCTGTTCAAAATCAAAGATTTTCTGCACAGCAGCATGTTGAGCACTAGCAGGAAAATATTTCTGAAAGAAAGTATTAACCAAAGCAATAGGACTATTAAGAGATCCAGGAGACAAACTATTAAACCAAGTTTTAGCTGCATCTTTCAACGAGAAAGGAAAAATCTTAGCAACAAAATAAGTGCGAAGCTTAATATCATCAGAAAACAAGTTACTCAAAGTAGAAAGCTCATTCATGTGCTCCATAGCACTCTCATCTTTAGTACCACAACAAGGAGTTTTCTCAACAATAGATATGTAAGATAAATCCAAAGAGAAATCATAATCCTTGTCTCTAATTTTTATGGGAGAAGCAACAAACTTAGGATCAGGAGACAATTTATATCTAACAGTACGTCTTGCAAGAAGTTCTTTAACATCAGCAGCATTACAAGTAGCATGTGCCTCAGCAATATCATCACTAAGCTCAATATAAGCATCATCAAAATCATCACTAGGACATTCCGTAGACTCAGGTGAACTAACAGGTGTAACAGTGGTGTTTCCCAACTTAGCTCTAGCAATAGTAGCATCTAAAAAGGAACCTAGTGAACCACTCTCATCAAGCATAGTAGAAGCATCATCCAAATTATCAGTGGCATTTTCAAACTCAGCAGAAGTAGTAGAAGTAGCATGTGCATATGGTGGTGTAAGCAACTTACTCATAACAGATGGCGAATCAAGAGCAACAGAAGTGTTGAGAGTTGTACCTCTTCTTGTAGTGGATGGCAATATAGGAACTTTTCCATCACGAGGTTTACCCATGATGAAAGGATTGCAGCGAACAATATGAATACCAAGTGAACTTACAAATAAAGCTATGTTCCTCGGCAACGGCGCCAGAAAATAGTCTTGATGACCCACAAGTATAGGGGATCGCAACAGTCTTCGAGGGAAGTAAAACCCAAATTTATTGATTCGACACAAGGGGAGCCAAAGAATATATGTAAGCCTTAATAGATGAGTTGTCAATTCAGCTGCACCTGGAAACAATCTTGCTCTCAGTGGTTTCTCAGTAGCAATAGTTTTATAGTGGTGATAGTAGTGAAATAGTAACAACAGTAGTAAAATAACAGCAGTAATAGTAGCAATAGTAAATAGTAGGAACAAATATTGTAGGCATAGGGATGGATGTACGGGCGTTGCATGGATAAGATAATTCATGAAATCAATGAGACGTGGGCATTGCAGATAAATAATGATAAAGCATCCTAGTACTAACAATCATAGGCATGTGCTCCATATATAGGCATACGTGCTCACAAGGAGAAACTTGCACGACATCTTTTGTCCTACCAGCCTGTTGCAGCAGGGCCTCAAGGGAAACTCCTAGTAATTAAGGTACTCCTTTTAATAAAGTACTGGAGCAAAGCATTAACACTCGGTGAACACATATGATCCTCACATCATAGCCATCCCCTCCGGTTATCCCAATTTCTGTCACTTTGGGGCCTCGGGTTCTGGACAACAATATGTGTATACAACTTGTAGGTAAGACCATAAACAACAAGTATCATCATAGAAATAATAACATGTTTAGATCTGAAATCATGGCACTCGGGCCCAAAGTGACAAGCATTAAGCACAACAAGTTGCAACAATGTCATAGGCACTAAATAAAGATACTAGGCACTATGCCCTAACAATCTCATATCAAATTACATGAACAATCTCATTCAATCTCTACCATCCCCTCACCTACAGTGGGGAGATTACTCACACATGGATGGGGGAGTCATGGATGGTCGATGGAGGGTCATCGATGATGATGGTGATGAAGATCTCCTCCAAATCCCCATCCCGACAGGGTGCCAGAACGGAGTTTCTGGTTCCAAATCGCGGTTTCTGATGGCGGTGGCGCAGCGGAAGTCTATCTGGGAAAAACGCGTCTCTCCGATATTTTCAGGTCAAGGGGTATATGTAGGCGGAAGGAGAGGTCGAGGAGACGGCCGAGCCACTCTCACACCAGGTGGGCGCGGCCAGGGCTGGGCCGCGCCCCCTGTGTGTGTGTGGAGGCCTCGTGCCTCCCCTCTATCTCGTCTTCTGGCTCCGTGGGTCTTCTGGTGAAATAGGATTTTTGCCAATTTTTCCCGAATTTTTACTGAAAGTTGGATTTCTGCACAAAAACGAGACACCAGAGCAATTCTGCTAAAAACAGCGTTAGCCCATGTTAGTTGTATTCAAAATACATAAATTAGAGGAGAAACAATAGCAAAAGTGTTCGGGAAAGTAGATACGTTTTGGACGTATCACTACCCTGAAGCTGCTTGGTGTAGGTGAATTCCGTAACATGGTGGAAAGTGTGAATGCCATGCTTGACCTGTGGAGTCTTGATGGCGCCTCCCTCGTTGGAGTACATGGTAAGAGCATCATCCAAAACTTTCTTGATCAAAATTGTGATAGTTAATTTGAAATGGAGATCGATTTTTTTCTAATAGATGGTTTCGGTTGGTTGACTTAGCCTATGTTAGGTAGCAAAGTATTTTACACTAGGTCAATGAGTGGGACTGCAACGCCATAGGTGCCACGGTGCATGATAAATGAATCATATTAATTTACACTCTGGATGTTTACATTATCATACACTAGAAGTCGCTATTAAGATGTCTATTAGACTGCATGACTTTTATTTAATTTGTTGGCTTGTATAATTGGGAAGCTTTCTTCATTCTACCTCAATGAAAAACAACAAATTGTTACCCTTTTGGCAATTATTTTTAGTAAGAACGTAAATTTAGAGATTTATGCCACAAATAATATACACACTCTATAGAGTATTCACCTGTAAAAAATGGATCGAAGAAGAAAATTCTGTAATAAAATACCACCTAAAATTTTCACAATGCAAGAGTATATTTAAATGATACATTACAACAATATAATATACACACTCTATAGAGTATTCACCTGTAAAAAATGGATTGAAGAAGAAACTTCTGTAACAAAATACCACCTAAAATTCTCACAATGCAAGAGTATATTTAAATGATACATTACAACAATATACAAAGGATATTACAACAAATATTTAGCAACGTTGCTATATATTTTGTTAATATGCCAAATAGTTAATAAAAATATACGCTTTAAGATTATAGCGTTATATAATTATCAAAGTTTAGTATAAATTGTATTTATTTTATATTTATTTTCATGACCAAATATTGATTGGACTAAACCTAAGGCACATTGGCAGGAGAGTGTGAGAAGGAGTCGAATGAGTTTGTGAAGCGGGGGTAACCAACTCGGCGGCGACAATGGCGGGTGGCCACGGCATGCGACGCATAGTGGGTTTCCTTTTTTTTTTAGGAAAACATCGCTTTGTTCCTTTGTAGCTAGTTGGACATATTATGTGGACAAGACAATTCCCCTCGTCTCCCTGACTCCCTCTCCTCCCCTCCCCTCCCCTCCCGCGGTGGCTGGGTGATACGTCCATTTTGCATCACTATTTTATATCATAATTTATCGTTGTTCATTGATATATTTCATATTTAGAGGTGATACTTATGTTGTTTCCTCTGCTTTTACATGTTTGATGATTATTGGAGAACTTGTTGCCGGAGTCAGGATTCTGCTGTAAAAAGGACCGTCAAGACACCATATTTCTGAAGATCGACAATTCCAGGAAAATACCCAGAAATTCATATTTTACTGATACATCTCAAACGTATCTATAATTTTTGATGCTCCATGCTTGTTTATACACCATTTGCTTTGTGTTCTGTTATACTTTGTGGCATTTTTATGCATTTTCCAGAACAAACCTACTAACGAGATGCCACAGTGCCAGTTCCCTGTTTTCTGTTATTTTTGTGTTTCAGAAAAGCTACACAGGAAATATTCTCGGAATTGGACGAAACAAAAGCCAAACCTTCTATTTTTACCGAAGATGAGATGGAGGGGGGCCAGGAGCCAGCCACACCCTAGGGTGGGGCAGCCTACCCCTGGCCCGTGCCACCAGGGGGTGAGGCCAGCTGGCCCACCTCCTGACGCTGCCCTTTCGCCTATAAGTTCCCCTCGACGGGAAAAACCTAGAGGACGGATCGCTTTTCCTCGAAACATACTGCAAGCCGCCACCGTTATCGTCGCGAGATCAGGATGATCCAGGAGCTCTTCCTGGCACCCTGCCAGAGGTCTTCTCCACCACCATGGACACCTCCAGAGTGATCTATGAGTAGTCTACCTTGTACTACAGGTCCATAGCAGTAGCTAGATGGTCCTCTTCTCCACCATGTGCTTCATGTTTAGATATTGTGAGCTGCCCTACATGATCAGGATCATCTTTATGTAATTCTACATGTTGTGTTTATTGGGATCCGATGAGTATTGGTACTATGTCAAGTTGATGTGCTGAATTATATATCTTTATGTTATCTCTATGTTATTTATGATCTTGCATGCTCTCCGTTGCTAGTAGATATCTTGGCCGAGTAGATGCTAGTGACTCCAAGAGGGAGTATTTATGCTCGATAGTTGGGTTCATGCCTCTAGTAATCTAGGGGAGTGACAGAAACCTCTAAGGTTGTAGATGTGTTGTTGCCACTAGGGAGAAAACAACATTCTTATGTCCAAGGACATTTGCTTTGTTTACTTTACGTAGTTTGCTTAATGCAATTATCTGTTGTTCGCAACTTAATACCCAATATTTACTCGGACGACATTCGGAGGGTGGATTATTAGTCATAGATGCAGTTGGATTACGGTCTATGTATTTTGTCGTAATGCCCAGAGTGAATCTCATAGTGATCCTCATGACATATGTATGTTATCTTTACTTTATCAATTGCCCAACTGTAATTTGTTTACCCAGCATGTTGTTATTTATCTTATGGAGAGACACCACTAGTGAACTGTGGACCCTGGTCCAATTTTCCTTTACATTGCTATACCATTTACTTTACTTGCTTATTTACATTCCCGCATATTATTACCTTTTACCACTCGATATGCTTAATCCTTTGTTTACAGCAAACCGGTGAGACTGACAACCTCATCGTAAGTTGGGAGCAAAGTTCTTGGTTGTGTTGTGTGCAAGTTCCACGTTGCTGTTGTTGCAAAGCAAAGCCCTGGACGAGGCTCCTTATAAATTGTCCGGAGCTGTCGCGAAGCTAGCATGCATCACCTTCTGAAGTTTGGCTTTCTCCTACTGGTTCGATAAACCTTGGTTTCATAACTGAGGGAAAACTTGGTGTTGTGCTCATCATACCTTCCTCTTGGGGTTCCCAACGGGTGTAATCTTATGCCATCAAGCAATTTTTCTGGCGCCGTTGCTGTGGAGAAATAAGATTTCTGCAAGGGGAGTCTCTCACGCTCAACCATTTACCTTGTTTTTGTTTTGCTTTACTTTAATTTTACTTGCATCATTTTATAAAAAATACAAAAAAATTAACTTCCTTTATAGTTGTTACTTTTACTTGATTGCTTTTAGTTTTGCTAGAATGGGTACTCCTAAGAAAACCAAGTTGTGTCATTTTACTAGCACCAAAAATAATAATTTTATCTGCACTCCTATTGCGCCACCTGCTCCTGAGGCAAATTTTTATGAGATCAAACCTGCTTTGTTAAATCTTGTTATGAAAGAGCAATTTTCTGGTGCCAGTTCTGATAATGCTGCAGCTCATCTCAACAATTTAGCTATGTGAGGTGCAAAAGTATAAGGATGTAGATGGTAATATTATTAAGATTAAGTTGTTTCCTTTTTCTTTAAGAGGAAGAGCTAAGGATTGGTTGCTATCTTTGCCTAGAAATAGTATTGATTCTTGGGATAAGTGCAAGGATGCTTTTATTGGAAAATACTATCCTCCTGCTAAGATTATAGCTTTGCAAAGCAAGTAAAGCATGCATTTTTATGTAGGGTGAAACATTCCAATGGCGACTCCTCTAGCGACTCCTCATGGCGACTCCCACTGATCTCCCTCACCATGGACCCCTCCACCCTAGATGCTTCCCTCGATCCATCTTTCGGCCAGAGCTTCTCATCCAAGGTTCGATCTTCTTTCTCCACCTCTGTCCACCCTCCCTCTGGATCCGATGGTTTTCATCTTATCATGGCATTTGGTCGTGCCAAGTTTCGTCTTGATGCTATTCTGGTGAATTCGGCTCTTCGATCTTGCATTGGTTCGCATGATGCGGATTTCCATGTGATTCATATCCGAGAACGTGTTTTCCGTTTCTCAGTGATCTCTAAGGCGGTCGGTTTCATGGTTTATAATCTCAAATCTTTTGCGTGCCTGTTTTTTGCCTGCCTCTTCTTTCTCTGGGGTTCGGGTGGCCCAAATTGGTCCCGAGAGCATTCTCTTTGGCTTACTGAGCAAGCTTCATCTTGGCATCCGGTTGCCCGCCGTCGTCCTTCTCTCACCGGTGCCAACGCAACGCCACGCCGGTGGTCATACCCCGATCCTACGCCGATGCTACTAGATCAGATCGGCTAGATCCTAATTCTTCGAATCGAATGAGTTTTCCATGCCCGGTTTCCGCGCCTAGTGTGAATTCAAATTTCCGGTTTGGGCCGATTCTAACCTTGCAAATCCAGCCCACTCGGACGTGGCCCGGCCCGCTTCAGACGCTGTCTGTGGCAAATGCCTGGCCCACGGCCATATCCGCGCGGAGTGTCGTTCCGATTTCCGCTGCAATTCTTGTTACCAATATGGTCATATCCGGAAAAACTGCTTCTTTCTTAAACGGAAAACAATCATTTATCGCATTAAGAGGAAATTACCTGGTATTAATCCTGTCGTCACCACTGCCGTTTCATCTCCTTTGCCGCCTTCTCCAACTTCGCCCTCTCCATCGGAAAACCTAGAGCCTCATTGCCCTCCCTCTCACCACCCTGACTCCATGGCGACGTACCCATGCGATCCCACCCCCCACCTCCCACCTGGCACAGAGGTTGTCCAGCCCAACTTGCACCGTCGTCGACGTGGTTATCACATCTTCAGCGGCCCTCCTCTCATGAACTGCGATGACTGGGCGATTTTGGTTCTGGAACCACCAACTGACCCTGAACAGTTCCCTGCCAATGCTGCGTTGATCAGAGGCTTCCTCAACAACAATGGCTACCACGTTTGTCAAATCACTAGATCTGGTATGGGCGCTGCTCTTGTTCAGTTTTCTGATGGAGTCTCTAGAGATACCGCCATCGACCGCAGTCCTTTTTTCGTCGGCGATAGTGTCCTGCGTGTGATTCCTCAGAATAGAGGACTGAATTACAGAAACTGCACTTTTACTCATGATGTCTGGATTATGATGATGAACTTTCCTCTTGAGGCTTGGCATGTTGAAAAGATTCATGAATCTGTTAGTGAATTTGGCCGTTTCCTTGTCTGGAACCATGATGGTTCAAACAGAGCTAGAATTCTTGTCAAGATAACAGTCCCTGACATTTTAGAAATTCCTATCAGTCATGTTCTTTGTGAAAACACTGATGATGTTGGACATGGACACTCCTGGACTGTTGTCAACTATATTTTGCAAGCTAACTTGATTGGTGGAATGGGTGGTGATGATGATCCCTTGCCATCTGATGGTGCCAACCCTCACCCAATGCCTAACCTGCCTTTTGGTGGCATTTGGGAAGATGCTGAATTTCATCACAACAATATTCATGATAATATCATCCACCATGTTGCTCCTGCTGACAATGCTGTTCATGGTAATGCTGCACCTACTGCTGATGGTGAACCTATCCTTCACACACCTCCTCAAAGTCCTCAAGAGCCCCAGCTGAATAATCTGAACCTGCAGCCTGCTATTGAAGCTACTGATGCTTTCATTGCTATGCACAATATGATTGGTGACATCATCACTAATCTACCTGACATTGTGGAGAATATTCAAGATGAGAAAATTGCTGGTGCTTGCTTTAAGTTGATGACTGTTGATGGGCCTAATGGACAAGAAAAGAAAGGAGTCATTACTATCTTCACTGAATCTCTGCCTGCACCTTTATCCAGCAGCTGTACTATCACTGAGTTACCTGAGGATTATGACTGTGTGAATGGCTCTGATCTGAACTCAACTCCCCCATCCGATGAACACCATGATGGCTATCAACTGGATCCTATGGATGACCATGTTGCATCTGATGCTGCCTTGTCTGATGGTGACTTTGCTGTTAACACTTGCCTGCTATCCCCTGCACCTGTTGGTAAGAAACAGAAACATCAGGTCAGAGATGTCACTGAAGTGAGGCGCAACAAAAGAATTGCTAAGATTTGTGATGGCTTCAAGGACAAAGACTCTGCTATGCTGGCCAAGAATAAAGCCGTGATTGACAACTCTCAAACTGCTACTACCAGGGGGAAGAAGAAACAAGCAAAGAAGTCTGCCAAAGACTCCAAAGAAATCATTTCCAAAGCTTTCTCTGCCAATATCATCGACAGTGATGCACCTCCACCTCCTGAGCTCCCTATCTCCACTGTCCAGTGTATTGGTGTTGAGCACTGCATGATCCCTCCTAGTGAGGTGTCAGTTGAGAAGCTTACCTCCAATTCTGATTAATGTGTCAAATCCACCATGTAACCATGACTGCCAATCATAGCAGTTATGGATTATATTTTCACCTTCATGTTTCTGTCAACTTTTATGTAATAAGTCCTGGTACTATTTGGCTTGGTATGTGGTTAGGCCACAACACTCTATGGTTTGCTATATTATGGATGTTTACCTTTTATTCCATTCCTGAGCTGGCTGGTATATTATGTGATGTGCAATCATCTGGATGCAGCAATTGTCTCCTAGGACTACTAAGTAGTTTCCTAGCTCATGTGAAATCCCACAGTTTATTTAATGAGTTCATGGAATATTCTTGATTGGAACATTCGTGGGATTGCTACTCGTGTGATGATGACGCCAGAAAAGAGCTGTGGCGTTTAGTTGACGTGGGAGCAGTAAGTCCTTGTGCGTGGTGAAGACCAGCCCGTTGGGAACCCCAAGAGGAAGGTATGATGAGTGTAGCGGCTAGTTTTCCCTCAGTTAAGAAACCAAGGTATATCGAACAGGAGAAGAGAGACGATGACGACTGAAGGTGTTTGTGGAACCTGCACACACACACAAACAAATACTTTGTCCCCAACTTGCGATGAGGTTGTCAATCTCACCGGTTTGCTTGAAACAAAGGTTATGAGTGTATCGAGTGGAAAACAGTAGTAATATGCTAGTAAAGTAAACAGTGCGGGAAAGTAAACAGGTGATTGCAATATGATTAAAATAGGACCGGGGTCCACAGTTCACTAGTGGTGTCTCTCCATAGATAGAATAACATGCTGGGTAAACAAATTACAGTTGGGCAATTGATAGAATAAAGATAACGTGATATGTCAAGAAGATCACTATGAGATTCACTCTGGGCATTACAACAAAATACATAGACCGCCATCCAACTGCATCTATGACTAATAATCCACCCTCGGGGATATCATCCGAACACCCCAAAAGTATTAAGTTGCGAACAACAGATAATTGCATTAAGCAAAGTGTGTAATGTAAACAAAGCATATGCCCTTGAGCATATGAATGTTGTTTTCTCCCTAGTAGCAACAGCACATCTACCACCTTAGAGGTTTCTGTCACTCCCCCAGGTGAAATAGAGACATGAACCCACTATCGAGCATAAATACCCTCTCTTGGAGTCACTAGCAACTACTCGGCCAAGATAGCTACTAACAACGGAGAGCATGCAAGATCATAAACAACATAGAGATAACAAAAGATATAATTCAGTACAGCAACTTAATCATAAACACCAATATTCATCGGATCCCAACAAACCAACATCATAGAATTACATAACGGTGATCTCAATCATGTAGGGCAGCTCATGAGATCTAAACATGAAGCACATGGTGGAGAAGACAACCATCTAGCTACTGCTATGGACCCATAGTCCAAGGTAGACTACTCACTCATCGCTCCGGAGGCAAGCATGGCGATGAAGAAGACCTCCGGTGGCGATTCGCCTCTCTGGCAGGGTGCCGAGAAGAGCTTCTGGACCCTCCCGATCTTCGGGTCGACGGCGGCGGCGGATCGCGATGTATTCTGGAAAACTGATCGGGCCTTCAGGTTTTTCTCGTCAGGGGGTATATATAGGCGAAGGGGCGATGTCAGAGGAGAGACCACGGCCCCTCACATGGGCCCGGCGCGGCCAGGGGGGTGGCCGCGCTGCCCCTGTGTGTGGGGGCCACGTGGCCCCCCTCCGTCAGGTCTTCGGATGTTTGGGAGCTTCCCCGTAAAATATGACTTCAGGAACTTGTTTCGTCCAATTCCGAGAATATTTCCTAGTGTATCACTTCTGAAACACAAAAACAGCAGAAAACAGGAAACTGGCACTGTGGCACTTCGTTAATAGGTTAGTTCCAGAAAATGTATAAAAATGCCACTAAGTGTAACGAAACAATAGGCAAATGGTGTAAAACAAGCATGGAGCATCAAAAATTATAGATACGTTTGAGACGTATCAAGCATCCCCAAGCTTAACTCCTGCTCGTCCTCGAGTAGGTAAGTGATAACAAAGAATAATTTTTGAGGTGACATGCACCTACACAATCTTGATCATATATGTAAGCATTGGTGAGCTGGGATCAATAGAACTTAAAACATGGGCATGAAAGATATAATCATGACAATAAGAAACTTAGCAACCATGTTGTAAACATGCAAATGAACACAAACAAAAGATCATGATAATGAAACAATGAAAGTCAAACATGTGTTCAAATCATAAGGAAAACATACAAAAGGTTTTCAGCTTGTCCTTCAAAGAGAGCAAAACATAAATGCATAGGACACCTCAAAGTTTAAGAGGGCGACTAGATACAAATAATTTAAGAACAAGTGAAACCAACAATATGAGTCAATCAATGAACTTTGGGACAATGCATATCACACTAAGAATGACAACTATGCTCTCTTAATGGTGCATAAAGAAAGAAGGTGGTGACTCAACATAAAAGTAAAAGAAAGGCCCTTCGCAGAGGGAAGCAGTGATTGCAAGTTTTATAACCTTCAAAAATTATGGTACTTACCGGCTTTGAGCTCTCATTGCCCCCATCATAAGCATCTTGAATGGTTAAAGTTAATGCGAGAACAATTATGATGCATATGCTTGACAAATCATAAGTTGAAAACCTCGTGTCCCGTGAATACAAGTACCCAAACCATGCTAGTTTACTTAGAGTCCCAAGCAAGGCTCTTGTCATTGTAAGTATATGCATATCATTGAGAACCGCCAATGGGGTACCTCCGTGCCCGATGACATGGAACAAGCCCACACCAAAATGACAGGACAAGCAGACAATGAACACCTCGACATCTCTTTTATTTGCTATATTGTTTAGCTTTTTATTGTGAGATGCGTCGTCGAATGTTCACCATGGGTATGCTGCAAATTTCCACCATGAATTATGCATGGCTTAGATTGGCGGCCCGGCGTTTCCCTAACACATATAAAAACTCCATGATCCCTACAAGATTCCCAATTCATTTCACACAGCGGGCATCCATAAACAAAAGATCACGATATCAACTCAAAAAGAAGTGCAATGTTGAAAGCTTGCCCCATGACAGCATGGCTGGGCTAGAATCCAACTTACAACTTGCAAGCATAACAACTCAACATAAAAGACCACAATGTCAAAATTTTAAGAACAGGAAAAAGTAAAGTGTGCCTTCCGGTTCGTGAGAGCTTTACTAACCGAGTTTCGCATAACACTGGTAAGAGTTTAATTTGAAGAGAAAATAAAAGCAAGTCAAATTTACTTGGAATAGCAAATTGCTAGTAGGTATGTATGGTGGACACTTTGGAAAACTTTGGCTTTTAGGAGTTGGATGCACGAGTAGAGCTCATACTCAGTACAAGGCGAGGGCTAGCAAAAGACTGGGAGCGACCAACTAAGAGAGCAATAATGGCCATAATCATGCAAAGCGACATTAAAAGAAGCATACGATGGCATCAAAAGTCAAAAACTAAATGATCATGAAGGCTAATGGCGACTTTGTAAGAGTCTAACATGTGTGAGCATGCGCCAAGTCAACCCAAATAAAGCATCAAGGAGAAAACCAAAATAATGCTTCCATACAATAAAAACAACGCATGATTTTTTCAAAGGCTCATTAAGCAATCTCAGTTATTTGAGACAAGTCATGCTACAGCAAAACCACTAAGCATACTATCAAAAATATATCAAGCATGACATGAAAAAGCCTAAGCCGCAGTCTACACAAGCTCCTTCTTGTACCACTATTTTGCACAAAGCTTTTTCTCTTTTCCAACACCATTTGAAATTTTTATAAACACCTCTTTTGATGAAAACCAATAAAGATCAGAGGCAAAAATACACCTTGATGAAAAGATATGACAAGATCTGAACGCAAATCAAGGCGAAAACGAAAACCAAAAGCAGTAGCAGAAAAAGTAGAATGCTCGATTTTTAATAAGAGTGAAAACTAGAGCGTTCTTTGCAAATGAAAACGAGTACATCTCCTCCAAAGGAAATTTGTTGGGGTCCAACCATTTATTGCAGCAAACAAACAAACTATGCAAACTAAGAAAACTAAAAAACTGACGCTCCAAGAAAAACACATAGTGCATGAAGCAATAAAAATATAGTGTTTTGAAAGGTGACCTGATTTTTGCCGATGAAGAAGGGGTGCCTCGGGGGCATCCCCAAGCTTTGACGCTTGTACTTCTTGGATATTTCTTGGGGTGATGCATGGGCATCCCCAAGCTTGAGATTTTGTCCATTCTTCAACTCATCTCATCATTCTCCAATCCCTACACTTGAAAACTTCCTTCATACAAAACTAAACACAATTCTATTAGCAACATTAGTGTAAGCATAAAATATATTCAACCTCTTTTAGCTTTAGGTTTCAACCCAAAACCACCACATATAAAGTATATACTACTGTAGCAACTTCCACAAGAGTTCCATGATCAAAAAGAACTCAAAAGAAAGCGATAAAGTGGCAAAAACAAATATTGGCAGAAATCTGTTAAAACTGGACAGCTGACAAAGGACGAATTTTTGAGGGATTTTCCGCTGCTCAAATCAAAAAGTGTGCAACTAAGAAAAGTTTGGATATAACCTGGGGCATATGCACAAGAAATCGCAGGTCCAAAAGATATACAGAGAATTTTCACGAATTTTTACGGTGCAGCACCGAAAACAGTTTCAGGACAGCAATAACCCCAAATCTTTACCTCACTCAAATTAGAGGCTTCTCTTGGCACAAAAACGAAATAAACAAGATAAGGAGCGGTCATTACAGTAGTAATGACTTCCAAGACTCAAATAAAAGAAAAAGTACTGAAAAGTAAACAATGGGTTATCTCCCAAGAGTGCTTTTCTTTAACGCCTTTGAGCTAGGCGCAGAAAATTTGAGAAGATGCTCACGTAAGAAATATGAATTGAAGTAAAAGAGAGCTTCAAGGAGCAAATATAAAACACATTTAAGTCTAACCCACTTCCTATGCATAGGAATCTTGTAAGAAAATAAATCAAAGAAGCACATAGTCACAAGTATGGGTAGATAAAACAAGAGCAACTTCAGAACTTTCAATATAAAGAGAGGTGTTTTAGTAACATGAGAATTCCAACAACCATATTTTCCTCTCTCATAATAATTTTCAGTAGCATCATGAACAAACTCAACAATATAAATATCACACTCACCCTCCTTTGTTAAGCATGGAGGGCGATCAAATAAGGTATTAGTTAAAGAGTTACTTATATTGGGAGGTAGACATGGGTAACTCCATTCTTCCTCCTCTTGATCATCAATCTCCTCCTCTTTTTCATCCAATGAGCTTCCAATTTCTTCTTCCATAGGCTCCTTCAAGGCATTAGTCTCTTCGTTGGAGAGCATCTATTAAGATATTTAAGAATATAGCCATTTCCTTCCTTTTAATTATCAAAGCAAAATGTGAGTATATCATAAACCTCATATTTATAAGGTGCATCATCAGTATTTTCAAGCAAATAAGCAAGTTCGAATGCACCCTTCCAAGCAATAAATTCTTCAATTTGTTCCACATCATAAAAGTCATAATTTCCATTAATATAAGAAGATATGGTAACATCATCATTATACTCACATTGAAAAGGGAGGTGTTTATACCTCCTACAGCAACAAGATTCATCAAAGCAATAAGTAACATTATAAGTAGAGCACACATTTCTAGCAATGATGTATAATCTATTGATTTGTTCCCATAAGTGTTTCCCTTTTTGTGACAACCGGTGTTCATCATAATAATTTTGCTGCTCTTCCGTGAACCCACCTTGCCAAAAAGATTTAGTTTCAAAGAAACCAACCATTGATAGAAAGCATGATAAAGCAAGACAATAACAGACCAACAAAAATAACAACTATCAAGGATACTAATTTTTTTTTGGGTTTTTGATAAAAAGCAATGCAGGTAAAATAAAATAAAGTAAAGCAAAACAAATAACAAAGTAAAGAATGTGTGTGCGAAGAACTCCCCTCGCAGAAGTCTTCTCTCTTCCCCGGCAACGGCGCCAGAAAAGAAGCTGCTACTCGTGTGATGATGACGCCAGAAAAGAATTGTGGCGTTTAGTTGACGTGGGAGCAGTAAGTCCTTGTGCGTGGTGAAGACCAGCCCGTTGGGAACCCCAAGAGGAAGGTATGATGAGTGTAGCGGCTAGTTTTCCCTCAGTTAAGAAACCAAGGTATATCGAATAGGAGAAGAGAGACGATGACGACTGAAGGTGTTTGTGGAACCTGCACACACACAAACAAATACTTTGTCCCCAACTTGCGATGAGGTTGTCAATCTCACCGGTTTGCTTGAAACAAAGGTTATGAGTGTATCGAGTGGAAAACAGTAGTAATATGCTAGTAAAGTAAACAGTGCGGGAAAGTAAACAGGTGATTGCAATATGATTAAAATAGGACTGGGGTCCACAGTTCACTAGTGGTGTCTCTCCATAGATAGAATAACATGCTGGGTAAACAAATTACAGTTGGGCAATTGATAGAATAAAGATAACGTGATATGTCAAGAAGATCACTATGAGATTCACTCTGGGCATTACAACAAAATACATAGACCGCCATCCAACTGCATCTATGACTAATAATCCACCCTCGGGGATATCATCCGAACACCCCAAAAGTATTAAGTTGCGAACAACAGATAATTGCATTAAGCAAAGTGTGTAATGTAAACAAAGCATATGCCCTTGAGCATATGAATGTTGTTTTCTCCCTAGTAGCAACAGCACATCTACCACCTTAGAGGTTTCTGTCACTCCCCCAGGTGAAATAGAGACATGAACCCACTATCGAGCATAAATACCCCCTCTTGGAGTCACTAGCAACTACTCGGCCAAGATAGCTACTAACAACGGAGAGCATGCAAGATCATAAACAACATAGAGATAACAAAAGATATAATTCAGTACAGCAACTTAATCATAAACACCAATATTCATCGGATCCCAACAAACCAACATCATAGAATTACATAACGGTGATCTCAATCATGTAGGGCAGCTCATGAGATCTAAACATGAAGCACATGGTGGAGAAGACAACCATCTAGCTACTGCTATGGACCCATAGTCCAAGGTAGACTACTCACTCATCGCTCCGGAGGCAAGCATGGCGATGAAGAAGACCTCCGGTGGCGATTCCCCTCTCCGGCAGGGTGCCGGGAAGAGCTTCTGGACCCTCCCGATCTTCGGGTCGACGGCGGCGGCGGATCGCGATGTATTCTGGAAAACTGATCGGGCCTTTAGGTTTTTCTCGTCAGGGGGTATATATAGGCGAAGAGGCGATGTCAGAGGAGAGACCATGGCCCCTCACATGGGCCCGGCGCGGCCAGGGGGTGGCCGCGCCGCCCCTATGTGTGGGGGTCACGTGGCCCCCCTTCGTCAGGTCTTCGGATGTTTGGGAGCTTCCCCGTAAAATATGACTTCAGGAACTTGTTTCGTCCAATTCCGAGAATATTTCCTGTGTATCACTTCTGAAACTCAAAAACAGCAGAAAACAGGAAACTGGCACTGTGGCACTTCGTTAATAGGTTAGTTCTGGAAAATGTATAAAAATGCCACTAAGTGTAACGAAACAATAGGCAAATGGTGTAAAACAAGCATGGAGCATCAAAAATTATAGATACGTTTGAGACGTATCAGGGATTAATTCCCAAACTAGATGGGATGACATTAGGCAGAGAATTGAGGAGACTAACTGTTGTATCATCTGCCTACAAGAAACAAAAAGAGAAGTTTTTGATATTTCATATTTGAGAAACTTCTGTCCTAGAAAATTCAATCAATACCATTACTCTGCTTCTGTTGGTAGCTCTGGGGGTATTATAACTATTTGGAATGGCAGTCTGCTCAATGGTGTCCTAATCAGTCAGAATAAGCATCACATTACTACTGAATTTACTTGCAAAAACTCTGGCAAAGTATGGTTTCTCACTAATATTTATGGCCCAGCACATAATGAGGACAGAGCTGATTTTATTGACTGGTTGGAAAATATTAACTCCACACAAATGCAGTACTAGATGCTACTAGGGGATTTCAATCTTATCAGAGCACCTGAACACAGAAGTAGACCTGGAGGTGGTATTAATCAGATGATGTCTTTCAATAATTTGATTCAAGCTCATGACCTTGAAGAGATCCCTCTCAAAGGCAGAAATTTCACCTGGAGTAATATGCAGGCTAATCCATTACTTGAAAAACTAGATTGGGTTTTCACCTCTGCTGATTGGACCTCTGAATTCCCCAATACTCTGTCCTATCCTCTGGCCAAGCTGGGATCTGATCATACCCCTATTCATGTCAGTATTGGAAATAATATCCCAAAATCATGTATTTTCAGGTTTGAGAATTATTGGATGGAGTTTGATGGCTTTATGGATATTACCAGTAATAGATGGAATAATGCCCCTCTTTTTATGGACAGTGCCAAAAACATCATGAGCAAATTCAAAGCCACCAGATATGGGCTCAAAAAATGGAGTAAAAAACTTTCAAACCTCAATATTATTATAAAAAATTGCCATTACACTCTGGCTCTCCTTGATGGTCTTGAAGATCAAAGAAATCTTAGTCTAGTGGAAAGCAACTTCAGGAAAATCTTGGAGTCTCACACCAGAAAAATGATGGAAGCTAAGAGAATCTATTGGAAAAATAGAGCCAAAATCAGATGGGCTACACTTGGAGATGAAAACACAAAATTCTTCCACATTGTTGCCACACAAAGCTGTAGAAGGAATTTGATCACTTCAATCGAAGCATCTGATGGTACTGAAATTTTCAACCATGACAACAAGGCTACCATTATTTGGAATTCTTTCAAGGATAGACTTGAGGTTTCTTCTGACCCCATTCCAATCCATAATCTGAACAATATTGTCCAGTCTCATGACTTGTCACAATTAGACTCTCCTTTTACACTAGAGGAAATTGAAGATATTGTGAAAGATATGCCTGCTGATAGATCACCAGGGCCTGATGGTTTCAATGGAGCTTTTCTAAAAAAATGCTGGCATCTGGTCAAGGAGGACTTTATTAAGCTTATACAGGACTTCTATGAGGAAAATCTGAACCTGGAATGCATAAATACTGCTCATATTACTCTAATCCCCAAAAATAGTGACCCCCAAGACATGAATGACTACAGACCTATCTCCCTGGTGAGCCTTCCATTGAAATTCATTACTAAGATCATGGCCAATAGACTCCAAAAGGTGATTATCCCTACCCTTCATCAGAACTAGTATGGATTCACCAAGGGTAAGAATATACAGGATTGTCTTGCTTGGACATTTGAATATCTCCACATCTGCCATGCTTCCAAAAAGCCTATTATTATCCTGAAGATAGATTTTGAAAAGGCATTTGATAAAGTGGAGTATAATGCAATACTTGCAATGTTGCAAGCCAAGGGTTTTGGTAGCAAATGGATATCACTCATCAAATCCATTCTTTACTCTGCTTCCACATCAGTCCTTCTAAATGGGGTCCCTGGGAAGAAAATTATATGTAAAAGAGGAGTTAGACAGGGTGACCCCTTGTCCCCTCTCCTATTTGTCAACACCTTTGAACTTCTTCAAGCAATTATTAATGATGCTTGGGCCACTGGGGTGCTATCCCTCCCTATTGATGAGGACTTTGGTCAAAAATTTCCAATCATCCAATATGCAGATGCCACTCTTATGATCATGCCAGCTGATCTACACCAAATCATGGCACTCAAGGAAATGCTACACACTTTCAGTGCCTCCACTGGCCTAAATGTGAATTATCATAAAACTACTCTGGTGCCTATCAATACTGACAGCTGCTATGCTTATCTCCTTGCTAATGCTTTTGGTTGCAAGGTTGAAAGTCTACCCTTTACATATCTTGGCCTTCCACTGGGTCCATCTAAGCCTACTGTTGCTGATCTTATGCCTCTGGTCTCAAGGCTTGATAAAAGACTATCTGGGATTTCATCATTGATGACTTATACTGGGAGACTCACTCTCCTAAATTCAGTGATTAACTCTCTCCCTATGTATGCTATGTGCTCTCTTAAAGTTCCAATTACTATCTTTATCCACTTTGAGAAAAGTGGCAGACAATTTCTGTGGGCAGACAAAGAAGATAAAATCCAAGGGAAATGCCTTGTGAGTTGGGAAATGATTTGCAGGCCTAAAGATCAAGGTGGACTGGGTGTTCTTGACCAGCGAACTCAGAACAAAGCACTCCTTCTAAAAACATAAATTCTATAACTGTCAGGACACCCCCTGGGTAAACATAATCTGGTAGGCATATTACAGTAATGGCCAGCTTCCCAGCAAAAATTCAAACAAAGGGTCTTTCTGGTGGAAGGACTGCCTCTCCCTGGATCATTTATACAAAGAGCACACCACTGTGGATATTAATTGTGGAAAAACATGTTACCTTTGGATAGACAACTGGTTGTCTTCAAACAGAGAACTTGATTTCCCCCACCTTTACTCCTTTGCCAAAAATAAAAGCATCAGCTGCAAAGAAGCCCGAGCAATTTGTAATGTCAATGCTTATGACATGTTCAATCTCCCTCTATCTTCCACTGCACATGATCAGTTCCATGAATCGCATGAGGAAATTCAGAGTTTGAATCCTGATGAGAACAATGATATTTGGAACTTCCCATGGGGTAATACTTTCTCTACTAAGAAAGTCTATAATCTTCTGAAAGGAGAAACAGACACCCCTTCATCAATTTTGGACATATGGAAGACATGTATTATCCCTAGACAAAAATTCTTCAGCTGGCTTCTTCTTCAAGGGAGACTCAACACTAAACATATGATGTTAAGAAAAAACTTCTATGTGGAATTCAATGACTGCATCTTATGCAATGACTGCCCACAGGAGACCATCATGCATATGTTCTTTGAATGCAATTCCAGCCAGGGATTTTGGTGGGCAATTGGTATCGAATGGAATGTTGATATGGATATTCATCAAATGATTGCTGATGCAAAAACTAGATACTCCATGAGTTTCATTATGGACATCATTATCACTGGATGCTGGAGTTTATGGGATCAGAGAAACAATGCTATATTCAATGGAATTGATCCTAATCTTCATAGATGTATAGTCAAATTTAAAAGTTACTTCTGCCTCAATATGCATAGGGCTAAACCTAGCTTGAAAGAGGGCATGCAATCCTGGCTAGACACTCTATGAGCTCTCCATGTAACTTCACTCCATTTGTACATTTTCACCCCATTTTATTAATAAAAAATTTGGCACAGTAGGGAGCCTTTCCCTACTGTATTTGTGTCAAAAAAAAGATCATAGCTTTGCGTAGTGATATCATGAAGTTTAGACATTTTGATAATGAACATGTTGCTCAAGCTTGGGAAAGAATGAAATCTATGATAAAGAATTGTCCCACTCATGGACTGACTACTTGGATGATTATCCAAACTTTTTAAGTAGGACTGAATTTTTCTTCAACAAATCTATTGGATTCAGCTGCTGGAGGCACTTTTATGTCCCTTACCTTGGGCGCCACAACGACACTTCTCGACAACATGATGGTAAATTATTCTGAGTGGCACACCAAGAGAGATCCACAAGGTAAGAAGGTAAATTTTGTTGAGGAAACCTCTTCCTTGAGTGATAAGATTGATTCTATTATGCTTATGCTTTCTAATGGTAGAGCTCATGTTGATCCTAATAATGTTCCTTTGGCCTCTTTGGTTGCTCAAGAAGAGCATGTTGATGTAAACTTCATTAGAAACAATAATTTCAACAATAGTGCTTATAGAAACAATTTTGCTAGCAACAATTATAGGCCGTATCCTTCTACCAATGGTAATGGTTATGATAACTCTTATGGTAATTCCTCCAACAACACTAGGGGCGCGCCCTCCAATCTTGAGGTCATGCTCAAGGACTTCATCGGTAAGCAAACGGCTTTTAACAAGTCTGTTGAGGAAAAATTGGGTAAAATTGATATTCTTCCTTCTAAAATTGATAGCCTTGCTCTTGATGTTGAACTTCTGAAACTAAAAGTGTTGCCTAATGATGTGAAAGAAAGCAATATTTTTGCCGCTACTAATGCCATCCAACTTAGAATTGATGAAAATGTTAGGATGTTAGCAGAATTGCATGCCAAGTAGGAAAGAGAAGATGAGATGGCTAGAAAGATGAAGGTATGTACTATTACCACCTCTAATGATGTTGTTCCAAATGCTAGTAATCCTCTTACTTTGATTGCTGTAGAGAAATCTCCTACTCCTTCTGCGAAAAAGCCCAAAACTGCAAAAACTTTTTCTCAAAAGAGTGCTGAATTTTTTCGGAGTATGGGAGATGATAGCTCTATTTCTTTTAATTATTTTGATGTTGATGGCTGCAATATATCTGAAGTTATTTTGTTCTTGAAAAATCTTGCTTTGTGTCCTAATGTTAGTTCTTTGAATATTGCTTTTACAAATCATATTACAAATGCTCGCATGAAAATTAGGGAGGAAAAGTTGAAACAAAAAGCTTCTATTCGCAAGAAGTTAGAAGATGGTTGGGAGCCCATCATTGATATGCATGTTAATGGTTTTCATTGCCATGCTTTATGTGATCTAGGTGCTAGTATTTCTATTATGCCTAGAAAGATTTATGACATGCTTGGTTTACCACCTCTTGAAACGTGTTATTTTGATATTCCTCTTGCTGATGTTGCTAAGAAGAAACCTTTGGGAAGGATTAATGATGTTCTTATTATGGTTAACAATAACCTTGTTCCCATTAATTTCCTTGTCATGGATGTTGAATGCAATGCTTCATGTCCTATTATTTTGGGAAGACCTTTTCTTTGAACTGTAGGTGCCATCATTGATATGAAGGAAGGCACCATTAAATATCAATTCCCACTCAAGAAAGGTATGGAACACTTCCCTAGAAGAAGGAAGAAATTACTTTTTGACTCTATTCTTAGAGAAAATCATGAACTTGATGCTTCACCGCTTGATATTACTTGATTTCCACTTTCTGCGCCTAGCTCAAAGGCGTTAAAGAAAAGCACTCTTGGGAGATAACCCAATGTTTTCTTTTCAGTACTTTTTCTTTTATTTGAGTCTTGGAAGTTATTACTACTGTAATGACCGCTCCTTATCCTTTTTATTTCATTGTTGTGCCAAGAAGAACCTCTAATTTGAGGGAGGTAATATTTGGGGAAGTTGCTATCCTGAAACAGATTTCGGTGCTGCACCGTAAAAATTCATAAACATTCTCCAAATATCTTTTTGATCTGTGATTTCTTGTTCATATGCCCCAGGTTATATCCAAACTTCCATTAGTTTTGCACTTTTCGATTTGAGCAACAGAAGGTCATTGAAAAAATCGATCTTTGTCAGCTGTTCTATTTTGACAGATTTCTGCCACTATTTGTGTTTGCCTCTCGATCGCTTTCTTTTTGAGTTCTCTTGATCACGGAACTTTTGAGGAAGTTTCTAAAGTAGAATATGCTTTATATGTGGTGTTTTTGAGTTGAAATCTGAACCAAAAGGGTTGATTTACTATTATGTTTATGCTAACGTTGCTAATAGAATTGTGTGAAGTTTTGTATGAAGGAAGTTTTCAAGTGCAGGGAATGGAGAGTGATGAGATGAGATGAAAAATGGACAAAAGCTCAAGCTTAGGGATGCCCATGTCACCCCAATAAATACCCAAGAGGTACAAGTGTCAAAGCTTGGGGATGCCCCCGAGGCACCCCTTCTTCATCGGCAAAAATCTGGTCACCTATCAACACACTATATTTTTATTGCTTCATACACTATGCGTTTTTCTTGGAGCGTCTTTACTTTCGCTTTCAGTTTTGTTTTGTTTTGTTTGCTGCAATAAATGGTTACAGCCCAACGAATTTCTTTTGGAGGAGACGCACTCCGCTTTTCGTTTGCCAAGAACACTCTATTTTTTACTCTTATCGTTCAACGAGTGTTCTCTTTTTCTAGAACTGCGTTTAGCTTTCGTTTTTAGCATTGATTTTTGTTCAGATATTGTTATATCTTTGCATCAAGTTGTATTTAGACCTCTGGTCTATGTTTATTTTCATCAAAAGAGTTGTCTCAAAAAGGTTTGAATGGTGTTGGAAAAGAGAAAAAGTTTCATGCAAAAAGTGGTACAAAAAGGAGCTTGTTTAGACCGCGACTTAGACTTTTGCATGCCATACTTGATGTTGTTTTGATAGTATGCTTAGTGATTTTGATGTAGCATGACTTGTCTCAAATGACTGATATTGCTTAATGAGCCTTTGAAAAAATCATGCATTGTTTTTATTATGTAGAAGCATTTGTTTGGTTTTCTCCTTGATGCTTTATTTGGGTTGACTTGGCGCATGCTTACAACATATTTGACTCTAACAAGTCGCCATAAGCCTCTATGATCATTTGGTTTTTGACTTGTGATGCCATTTTATGCTTCTTTTAATGATATTTTGTCGCTATGCATGATTATGGCCGTTATTGTTCTCTTAGTTGGTCGCTCCCAGTCTTTTTCTAGCCTTCGTTTTGTACTGAGTATGAGCTCTACTCATGCATCCAACTCCCAAAAAACAAGTTATTCCAATGTGTCCACCATACATACCTATTAGCAATTTGCTATTCCAAAGTACATTTGACTTGCTTTTATCTATCCTTCAAATTAAACTCTTTTTGGTGTTATGTGAAAATTAGTCAGTAAAGCTCTCACAAACCTGATGGCACACTTAACTTTTCTCGCTTTTAAAATTTTAACATTGTGGCTCTCTTATGTTGATGTTATGCTTGCAAGTTGTAAGTTGGAAATTAGCCAAACCATGTCATCACGGGGCAATCTTTCAAAATTGCACTTTCTCTCATTTGAGTTGATATCGTGATCTTTTGTTTATGGATACTCGCGATGTGAAATAAGTTGGGATCTTGCGAGATCATGGAGTTTGTATATGTGTTAGAGAAACGCCTGGGCCGCTAATCTAAGCCATGCATCATTCATGGTGGAAATTTACAGCACGCCCATAGTGGACATTCGATGACGCATCTCACAATAAAAAGCTATACCAATGGTAAATAAAAAGAGATATTGAGGTGTTCATTGTCTGTTTGTCTTGTCATATTGATGTGGGCTTGTTCCATGTCATCGGGCCGGAGGTACCCTGTTGGCGGTTCTCGATGATACGTGTATACTTACAATGACAAGAGCTTGCTTGGGACCTAAGTCGAGTAACATGAGGTTTGGGTATTCATACTTCACGGGACACAAGGTTTTCAACTTATGATTTGTCAAGCATATGCTTCATAATTTTATTCGCATTAACTTTAGCCATTCAAGATGCCTATGATGGGGGCAATGAGAGCTCAAAGCTAGTAAGTACATAATTTTTGAAGGTTTATAAAACTTGCAATCTCTGCTTCCCTCCGCGAAGGGCCTTTCTATTACTTTTGTGTTGAGTCTCCACCTTCTACCTTTATGCATCATCTAAGAGAACATAGTTGCCATTCTGAGTATAATATGCATAGTCCCAAAGTTTATCATTGATTGATTCATGATTATGATTTTGCTTATTCTTAAATTATTTGTATCTAGTCGCCCTCTTAAACTTGAAGGTGTCCTATGTATTTATGTTTTCCTATTCCATGAAGGACAAGCTGAAAACCACTTGATATGTTTTTCCATATGATTTGAACACACGTTTGACTTTCATTGATTCATTATTCATGATCTTTCGTTTGTGTTTCTTTTCATGTTATAACATGGTTGCTAAGTTTTTATTGTCATGATTATGTCTCTTATGCTCATGTTTTAAGTACATTGATCCCAGCACTCAATGCTTTACATCGTTGATCAAGATTGTGATGGTGCATGTCACCTCAAAAATTATTCTTTTGTTATCACTTACCTACTCGAGGACGAGCAGGAGTTAAGCTTGGGGATGCTTGATACGTCTCAAACGTATCTATAATTTTTGATGCTCCATCTTTATTTATACACCATTTGCTTTGTGTTTTGTTACACTTCATGGCATTTTTATGCATTTTCCGGAACTAACCTACTAACGAGATGCTACAGTGCCAGTTTCCTATTTTCTTGCTATTTTTGTGTTTCAGAAAAGCTACACAGGATATATTCTTGGAATTGGACGAAACAAAACCAAACCTTCTATTTTTACCGAAGCTTCACGAAGACCGAAGATGAGACGGAGGGGGGCCAGGAGCCAGCCACACCCTAGGGTGGAGTGGCCTACCCCTGGCCCGCGCCACCAGGGGGTGAGGCCAGCTGGCCCACCTCCTGACGCTGCCCTTTCGCCTATAAGTTCTCCTCGACGGGAAAAACCTAGAGGACAGATCGCTTTTCCTTGAAACATACTGCAAGCCACCACCGTCATTGTCGCGGGATCAGGAGGATCCAGGAGCTCTTCCCGGCACCCTGCCGGAGAGGGGAATACCTGCCGGAGGCCTTCTCCACCATCATGGTCGCCTCCGGAGTGAGGTGTGAGTAGTCTACCTTGGACTACGGGTCCATAGCAGTTGCTAGATGGTTGTCTTTTCCACCATGTGCTTCATGTTTAGATCTTGTGAGCTGCCCTACATGATCAGGATCATCTTTATGTAATTCTATATGTTGTGTTTAATGGGATCTGATGAGTATTGGTACTATGTTAAGTTGATGTGCTGAATTATATATCTTTATGTTATCTCTATGTTATTTATGATCTTGCATGCTCTCCGTTGCTAGTAGATATCTTGGCCGAGTAGATGCTAGTGACTCCAAGAGGGAGTATTTATGCTCGATAGTTGGGTTCATGCCTCTAGTAATCTGGGGGAGTGACAGAAACCTCTAAGGTTGTAGATGTGTTGTTGCCACTAGGGAGAAAACAACATTCTTGTGTCCAAGGACATTTGCTTCGTTTACTTTACGCAGTTTGCTTAATGCAATTATCCGTTGTTCGCAACTTAATACCCAATGTTTGCTCGAACGACATTCGGAGGGTGGATTATTAGTCATAGATGCAGTTGGATTACGGTCTATGTATTTTGTCCTAATGCCCAGAGTGAATCTCATAGTGATCCTCATGACATATGTACGTTATCTTTACTCTATCAATTGCCCAACTATAATTTGTTTACCCAACATATTGTTATTTATCTTATGGAGAGACACCACTAGTGAACTGTGGACCCCGGTCCAATTTCCTTTACATTGCTATACCGTTTACTTTACTTGCTTATTTACATTCCCGCATATTATTACCTTTTACCACTCGATACGCTCAATCATTTGTTTACAGGAAATTGGTGAGATTGACAACCTCATCGTAAGTTGGGAGCAAAGTTGTTGGTTGTGTTGTGTGCAGGTTCCATCTTGCTTCTGGTGCAAAGCAAAGCCCTAGACGAGGCGCCTTATAAATTGTCCGGAGCTGTCGCGAAGCTAGCAGGCATCACCTTCTAAAGTTTGGCTTTCTCCTACTGGTTCGATAAACCTTGGTTTCACAACTAAGGGAAGACTTGCTGCTGTGCTCATCATACCTTCCTCTTGGGGTTCTCAACGGGTGTAATCTTACGCCATCAATTACCAGAAGACGAAAGTAGCCAGAAGGGAAGAGCGAAAGGAACAACAGGGGGCCCACACCACCAGGTGGCGTGGGCCAGCCCCTGGCCGCGCCACCCTAGCGCGAGGCCACCCTAGCCCACTTCTTCCATCGCCCCCTCGCGCATATTGTCGTCCCCGAAAACCTAAGTCGAGGGGGGGGGAGAATCAAAGATAGACTCTGCCGCCTTTGCGGGGCAGGAAACACCGAGAGAGAAAAGTTCTCCAACAGGCAGAAATCTGTCAGGGAAATTCCTTCTCGGAGAGGGGAGATCATCGCCATTGTCATCACCATCGCGCTGGACTTCATCGGGATCATCATCATCACCACCACCATCACCAGCACCTTCATCTCCATCATCACCACTCCATCCCGCTGTAACATCTTGGGTTGAATCTTATCTAATTCTTAGGGGAAACTTTCCCGGTGTTGATTACTCTTGTAGTTGATGCTATTGAGTGGAACCGTTGAATTAAGGTTTATATTCAGATTGTTATTTACCATTATTTCACCTCTGGTCATGATCCATATGATGTCTTGTGAGTACTTAGTTTAGTTCTTGAGGACATGGGAGAAGTCGAGATGTTAGTAGTGAAACTATGTTGAGTAATATTTAATGGTTTGATATTTACATGTTGTGGTGCTATTCTACTAGTGGTGTCATGTGAACGTCGACTACATGATACTTCACCTTTATGGGCGTAGTGGAATGCATTATGTATTTGGCTACTAATTGTGGGGTTGCCAGAGCGACAAAAACCTAAACTTCCGTTAGGAAACCATTGCACCAGGGAGCGTAGGATCTCAGAGTTTAAGGCTGTGATTAGATTTATCTTAATTACTTTCTTGTATTTGGGAATGCTTGCAAGGGGTATAATCACAAGTGTGTATTAGTCCGAGTAAGGGTAGTGCGCTAGCACAGGTTCACCTCCCATAACACTTATCAAACCAATGAAGATTACTTAGCTGCATGAAGCGAAAGCACTCGACAGAAACTCTCGTGTGTCCTCAGGAACGTTTGGTAATCATAAGTTACACCACCGGCTTGTCCTTTGCTCTAGAAAGGATTGGGCCACTTGCAGCAATTACTATTATTGTCTTTTATTAAAATCTAACCCCTTCTAATAGGTTGCAACAGTTGACGACGGTAAGCAAAAAAGACAAGAGGGTTAGTCCAGCTCTATGCTTGAAGGGGGCATGGTGAGCTCCTCCAAATCCAGCTTTGATTCGAGCATAAATGGATCTCGTGGCGAGTGGCGACGTGTTGAGCCGCTTCTTCAACGTGGATTTAATTTGGGAGTGAACTGAATCTTGTGCCAAGCAACATGTGTCACAATTCAACGAAGTTGAGGGATTACCGTGCATATATATTATGGTGGGTGGCAGATTGATTGTTAATTTCATCCGGTCCACTCGCTCATGGTCCAAATTGTTCGAATCAAGTAGCACTCAAAGGGCTGGTAGCACTAGATATCTTCTCAAGGAACAGAAAAAGACCACGCCACAAATATTTCCTTCTATGCAGGTGAGCCCTAGACGCGAAAACGAGTAAATCAACCACATGGGTTTATTTGCTTCGCTATTATTGATTGGAATAGATTAGTCGCCCTTCGTACTATGGGTAATTTGATCCAGGGTTTTTATGTCTATGTTGTCATTTTTCCAAATTAATTGTCGTAGTTTTTTTAATGAGCAAACCTACACACTAAAATGTCTCTACATACGAACTGACTAAATTTGACCAAAATTGTGATAGTTAATTCAAAATGGAGAGCGATTTTTTCCCAGTAGATGGTTTCAGTTGGTTGACTTAGGCTATGTTCGGTAGCAAAGTATTTTACACTAGGTTAATGACTGGGCCAGCAACGCCATAGGCGTCGCAGTGCACGTAAATGAATCATATCAATTTACATTGTAGATGTTTACATGATCATACACTAGAAGTCGCTATTAAGATGTCGGTTAGACCGAATGACTTTTATTACATTTGCTAGGCTTGTATAATTGGGAAGCTTTCTTCATTCTACGTTAATGAAAAACATAAATTGTTATCCTTTTGGCAATTCTTTTTAGTTAGAATGTACATTTTAGAGATTTATGCCACAAATAATATACACACTATATAGAGTATTAACCTTAAAAAATTGATTGAAGTAGAAAACTTTTGTAGTAAAATACAACTTAAAATCCTCACGATGCAAGAGTATATTCGAATGATACATTAAAACAATATGCAAAGCATATCACAAAAAATACTTAGCATCATTGCTATATATTTTGTTAACATGCCAAATAGGTAATAAAAATATACACTTTAAGATTTTAGCATTATAAAATTATCCAAGTTTAGTATAACATTTATTTTAGATTTATTTCCATAGCCAAATATTGATTGGACTAAACCTAAGGTGTTCACATAATATTTCCAAGTGTGGCGCATGCACTAATTAAAATCCAAGTTCATGACGTTTGTTGTTTGCGAGAGTCTAGCCTGTTTCGCATGTTGTTCTGATGTATATAATGTTAAACTTAGAGAGCCCTTACTTTAAACCAATTCATGAGCCAATTGGTACAGCTCAAGAAAAAAACTAATTCCGATACTTCATGATGTGATTCTGGATTCTAAGGCCAAGTCCATGCATATTTCATTTGTTACTATGTTGAATTATGAAATGTCAGTTGACTCACGATTGATTTTCCAAGAATGCATTTCCAAGGAGAACAAAGGCCTTTTAATTTTAGTACAGTAGCTAGTTGTGTTTTCCCACCTTAAGATCAATTTCAGTTTCATACTTGCTTGGAAAATTCTGATAGCAAATGAGGATACTGTGTTGTTACTATGTAGAACTTTGCCGTGATACTGATTTGTTGAATGTGCCTCTTCTGTTCTTTTTTTGGGGTAATATCGGTTTATATGTTTAGCAACCGCATACTTTCATGCGATAGCCAATGGAAGGCGTCACAAATGCACTATCCCGTGCCTGATTATGGACTCCGGGGAGGTTCCGGACCACAATGTACTTATTGCAGTTCATTGGAATTTTAACCAAATAGTACAAAAACATTTTACAGTACAATTTCAATCGTGCCATGAGGGTGTAGGATGAGATTAGTCGCCCTTCGTACTCTGTGGAATTTGGTCCAGGATTTTAAAGTCCCATGTGCATTTTTTTAAGTTCTTTTTTTTCATTCCCTTCATTCCAATTTAATTGTCACAGTTATTTTAAAATGAGCGAAGCTACACCCTAGAAGGTGTCTAGATATAAACTTGACTAATTTTTACCGAAACTGAAACAATTAATTTGAAATAGAGAAAGTTATTATTTAATTGTGTACCTAAGCTCGGCTTCCTCTTGATGTCGTTTTTTCTTTGTAGAGAGCTGATAGGTGATTTCGGTTGGTTGACTTAGGCTATGTTTGGAGCAAAGACTCTCTATTTGTACTCTGATCTGTTTGGGGCAATTAAAGTCTAGGTTTCCGAGCTACCCAATTTCGATATTAGTTACCTGGGTTATCACCTGAGAAGAGAATTATAATTGTACCGTAGATTACTTTACAAAGAGGACTGAAACAATGTAAGTGCCACATATTCTGAAATGATATATATAGAGTAAGAAAACTAACCTAGGACGCAATATAGTTCAAATGCACTTGAATAACACGTTTCTAAAATATCAGTTTATACTTTTTTTGTGACGTTTCCGTGGCTCACTCATGCCTTCTGGCTGCTGCTACCCTTTGGGAGTCTGCGGTGTCGACATCGTCTTCCGCTGCTCACGCTACCTCTTCACCATCTTCTCCATTCCCGGAGTCAAGTATGTCAATGTTTGGGTGTAACGATCGTACCCTTTCGGGCCATCGGTTCCGTGTTATATAGAGGTAGAGAAAAGCCCTCTACGTGGCAATACAATGGGTAGACGTGTACGGTCGGAGTACTACTCCGTACACGTACATGTACAGGGTTACATATGCTAACATCCCCCCTTAATCTAAAGCTCGGGAGAGGTTGAGATTACGGCGAAACTCCTGCAACCCTTTGACTGGCAAAGCTTTGGTAAAACCATCAGCAACTTGATCCTTGGTGGAGATGAACTTGATAGCTAGACGATTGTCAGCCACACGTTCACGAACAAAATGATAATCAATTTCAATATGTTTAGTGCGAGCATGAAAAACTGGGTTTGCAGAGAGAAAAGTAGCACCCAAATTATCACACCAGAGACAAGGTTTTTCACGAAGACGAACACCAAGCTCTCGGAGAAGTGCTTCAACCCATATAAGTTCAGTTGTGGCATTAGCCAAGGCTTTATATTCAGCTTCTGTGCTTGACCTGGAGACTGTAGCCTGTTTGCGAGCATGCCAGGAGACCAGATTTGGACCAATAAAAATTGCAAAACCTCCAGTAGATCGCCGGTCATCAAGGCAACCTACCCAATCAGCATCTGAAAAAGCACTAAGCAAAGTAGAAGGAGACCGGCGAAAAGTAATACCAAGACCAGACGTGTCCTTGACATAACGCAGAATGCGTTTGACGGCAGTCCAATGAGCAGTGGTAGGAGCATGCAAATATTGACAAACCTTGTTAACCGAGAATGACAAATCTGGGCGAGTAAGGGTGAGATACTGAAGGGCTCCAACAATGCTTCTGTATTGAGTACTGTCATCAGGTCCAAGAGGAGTGCCTTCAGGAAGAGACAATGGCTCAGACGAGGACAGAGGAGTAGGCGCAGCTTTGCATCCAACCATACCAACTTTAGACATAAGATCATTTGCATATTTTTCTTGAGTGAGCAGAAGTCCATCAGAGAGACGTTTAACTTCAATTCCAAGGAAGAAATGAAGGGGCCCCAAATCTTTGATAGCAAAGTGGACATTGAGATCCTTGAGGAGAGCAGAGACTGCACGATCAGATGAGCTAGTAACAATGATGTCATCAACATATATAAGAACAAAAATGATGATGCCAGACTTTTCATAAAGAAACAGAGAAGTATCAGCGTGAGAAGGGCGAAAACCAAAATCCTGAAGTTTAGTACTGAGACGAGAGTACCATGCCCGAGGAGCTTGTTTAAGACCATAAAGAGCTTTATCAAGACGACAAACATATTTTGGAGCATTGGGATCCTCAAAACCTGGTGGTTGCTTCATATATACTTCCTCCTCCAGAACACCATGAAGAAACGCGTTCTTGACATCTAGCTGCCGAAGACTCCAATTGCGAGAAACAGCAAGAGAAAGAACAATTCTGATGGTGGCAATCTTAACAACTGGGCTAAAAGTGTCTTCATAGTCAATACCATACCGTTGCTTAAATCCTTTTGCAACTAGCCAGGCTTTGTAACGATCAATGGTACCATCAGCACGGTGCTTGACACGATACACCCACTTGCTGTCAATGATGTTTTTGTGAGGACTAGGTGGAACAAGTGTCCATATTTTGTTAGACATGAGAGCATCATATTCATCTTGCATAGCAGATCGCCAATTTTGATCAGAGAGAGCAGCAGTTAAATTGCGTGGTTCACCTGTGGAGACAGTCAGACCATAGCGAACAGTGCCGTCAGTATACTGTTTAGGCTGACGGATACCTTTTTGTAGACGTGTGCGAGGTGCAGCAGGGGGAACCACAGAGGAAACCGGCGCAGATGATCCAACATCAGGAGCAGCAGCAGCAGCGTCGACGTCGGCAGCAGCAGCAGCTGCGGCAGGGCGCGAGGCAGACGCGGTCGCTGGCGCGGCACGTGGCGACAGCGGACAGGGGCGGGTCGCACCGGCGCCAGCCCCGGTCGGCCTTTGGGCGGGAGAGGGCGGGGGCGCACCACGTGGCGAGGGCGGGCTGGCGGAGAAGGGCTCCGCGGCAGCGCGTGTCGGCGACCGGGCGGGAAGCGAGGAGGCCGAGGCGCCTGCGGCAGAATCGCCCTCGGGATCAGAGCCAGCAGGGGACAGATCGCCAGAATCCACCTCGGAGCCCGTGTCCGTGTCAGTTGTGTCTGCAGAAAAATCATCTGATGATTCTGGTTGATCAGGAGCTCCATTTTGAACGAAATTTTCACCACCATGCGCAGAATCCTGTGGAGATACATAAATAGGAACAGTAACAGGCACAAGAGTAGTAAGCATGTGATCATCAATATTTTGAGCACCCTCATTAGGTGGAGACGTGGGTAACAATAAGATTTCTTTCTTAAGAAGGGCGCCAGCATTGGGATGAAGAGCTGCAAAGGGAAAAACATTTTCATCGAAGACAACATCACGAGATATGTAAACACGACCAGTGGAGACATCAAGACATTTTACTCCTTTGTGTAGGGGACTATATCCAAGAAAGACACAACGCATGGAGCGGAAAGCAAGTTTACGAGTGTTGTAAGGACGGAGGTTTGGCCAACAGGCACAGCCAAAAGTGCGAAGAGCATCATAATTAGGTGTGACCTGAAGGAGTCTCTCAGCAGGGGACTCCATGTTGATGACTTTACTAGGAAGGAGATTTATGAAAAATGTGGCAGTAAGGAAGGCTTCATCCCAATATTTAAGTGGCATAGATGCATTTGCAAGAAGAGCAAGACCAACCTCAACAATGTGACGATGCTTGCGTTCAGCAGATCCATTTTGTTGGTGAGCATGCGGACAAGAGACATGATGAGAGATACCACATTTTTGAAAGAAAGCATGGAGTTTTTCATATTCACCCCCCCAATCAGTTTGCATAGTGACAATCTTTCGAGCAAACTTGCGTTCAACATACTGTTGAAAATTAAGAAACACTTGATACACATCAGAACGCTTTTTGGGCAAATAAATCCAGGTGAACTTGCTAAAATCATCAATAAAGCTTACATAGTATGCATGTTTCCCAACAGAAAGAGGAGCTGGACCCCATACATCAGAAAAGACTTGTTCCAGAGGAACAGTGGATCTACTGGTGGAGATGGGATATTGCAATTGGTGACTCTTGGCTAACTGACAAGAATCACAAACATACGGTGTAGTGTCTGGGGTGTAAGCTATTTTATTTCGCCTAAGAACTTGTTGAACCACAAACGAAGATGGATGGCCTAAACGACGATGCCATGTAGAGGATGACGGCTTTATGGTGACGAAGGCATGCTTGGAGGACGCAGTGGAGATGGGCATCAAAGGATAAAGACCTCCATAGCAGGGACCTCTAAACAGAATGCGCCGAGTTTCTTGATCCTTTATCAAAAAGAAGAAAGGATGGAATTCAATAAAGACATGATTATCTAGAGTAAAACGATGTACAGATAGCAAGTTCTTGGATGCATTTGGAACGTGTAAGATGGCGTTAAGATGAAAAGAATTATGAGGGGTGCGCAAAACTGAATGACCAACATGATTAATACTCATACCTGTGCCTTCAGCAGTGCGCACATTGTCTGAACCAGTATACGGCTCATGAGTTGTGAGTTTGTTCAGCTCGCCAGTAATGTGATCAGTAGCCCCTGTATCGTAGTACCAATTTGTGTCAACACCATGAGAGGCAAAGTTAGCTCCCCTGTTTCCTCGGTCACCTTGCATGGGGCGGTCATCACCACGGTGATCATCACCACGACGCCACCAGCAGTCACAGGCTGAGTGGCCGTGAATGTTGCAGATCTGACAAGTGGTATTAACATACGGTGTGGGCTTTCATGGCGATCGAAGACATCAGGACTCTGGACGTGACGACGAAGAGCTTGGCGATGTAGATCGAGTTGTCGTAGATCAACGCGGCAGAGAGCAGCGACGAGATCGTATTGATGTAGATCGTTGTGTCAATGCGGCGGCGGCGGCTAGAAGCGGCGGCGGCGGCAGAGAGGTTTTGGTTGTGGGTGTAGATCGTGTCTTTTGTGCGGCGGCGGCGGCTGCAAGCGGCAGCGGCGGCAGAGGTTTTTGGTTTGTAGGTGTAGGTTTTCTTTGTGCGGCGGCAGCAGCTAGAAGCGGCGGCGGCGGCGGTCTTGAGATGTAGGCGGCGGCGGCAGCTGGAGGTGGCTACGGCGGCGGCGGTGTCTAGGGTTTTGTGGCGGCGGCAGCTAGAGACAGGAGAAGGCCTGCTCTGATACCATGTCAATGTTTGGGTGTAACGATCGTACCCTTTCGGGCCATCGGTTCCGTGTTATATAGAGGTAGAGAAAAGCCCTCTACGTGGCAATACAATGGGTAGACGTGTACGGTCGGAGTACTACTCCGTACACGTACACGTACAGGGTTACATATGCTAACAAAGTACGCCTGCGACTCTCTGCGTGCACCTCCCCAGGCCCGGCCCTCGCCCCTGCCCAGTCACAGCATCCTCAACGAGCCGCCGGCGCGCTGCTGCCTGTGCGAGCTGTCTGAGCCAGACAGCTGACGCTCGCCCCGTCGTCTCGTATTCCCGGCTGTCTTCCACGCGAGCGATAAGCTCAAGCAGCTCGTCCATCAGCGCCGTGCACATAGGGTCGCCGGCCGTCCCTGGCGTAGATCGCTGCACGACCTGCAGCCGGGAGCGCACGCAGCGAGCCGCTTCCTTGGCCGCCGTCATGTCTTCGGTTGCCGCCACGCGCACGTGCTCACGCTCTACCTCCATGGCGTAGTCACCTCAACCGGCCTCTGGACCACGGCATAGTCTCCGGCGACGCCGGCCACCTGCCCTGATGCAGTGAAGCGGCTTCTCGGTAAGCGCAACTCACTTTGACCAGCCCGGTGACGCCATTATCGCCAGGTAGGTAGTCCACAAATATCAGAAAGCGCCTCTCGCGTAGGCGTAGAGCTCACCGACGTAAACCTTGGCAACACAGCCACCATCATCCACACGGCTGTCGTAGCGCCCTGACGTGCTACGAGAGATAGAGATTTATTTTATATCGTAGCATAACTATATATGTTTGAATTTAAATTTGAGTACTAACCGACTTAAGTCAAATTTCAGCTGTAGGTATGCAAAATATTAGTCAATAAAATCGGGCGGAAATACTCCGAGGTACCCTAAAAGGTCTTAATGTAGAGTGCTTTCTCAAAATTCAAATTCAGCCCCTTTCTTGAATACACATGCCAGCAAGTTTCATCTAAATTTGAATTGAACCGAAGGAAGCTTAAAAAAAATAAAGAAATGGAAAAATTACGCATAGAGTCCTCACATATGACCTATTCCCAAGAAGTAATTCTAAATTTGCAATAGGACAGGTCTAGAAAAAAGTTATGCTGGATATGATGACGCCGGGCAATTGACAAAAAAGGTGAGAAGACAACCATACAACCTCGTTCTTTTTGGTGAAATGGAGAAGACTCATCCCTCTGTTTTTTTTAATGATGGTATATCCATGATGGCAAAGGCTAGAACTGTAGACTTAAAAAATGCCATCATTATTTTGAGGACAAATTGGTTCTATACCATTAAAAGATCCAGACTTCAGAAAAATACCACTGAAAGTTTTGGCTTTAGGAAAATACCATCCAAAGATTGCCCTGTTATAGGCTTTTACCATAACCGTGAACTAGGCGTGAACTTGATTTGAAAAGAACGAATATATCTCCTCCGCCGTGCCACCTCCCCATTATGGTGCTTCCAGAGGTGGCCAATTGGCCACCCGCCCTCCCATGCTACAGCCGCCGTGGAGCGGCTGGACGTCGTCGCTTGCGAGGCCCACCACACGTCGTCGTTTGTGAGGCCCACTACACGTCCTCGTTTGCGAGGCCCACCACTATCATACAAGTTCTTTGGTTTAAGCTGGTTCATAAGATCTTTAGGCCCGAGCTTCTCACCAGACTGAGATTGTAATATTTGAGTCCATTTCGTGTGAGCTAATGAAAGAGGTTGCAAAAATCTAGATTAAGAATGTTGTAGCTACAGTAGAAAACAAGGACTTGCCGTGTTGGACGTCATCTTATCAAAATCACACAACTAATGTTAAAGATATTGGTAACTGGTAACTGCTTGGTCGACTTGGCAGAAGTGATTAATCGGTAAATCCGCCAATTAACTAAATTTATCGGTAGAATAAATAGTAATATGCCAACATATATTTTGTTTTTTTACATACTATGCAATACTCACATGCTCCCAGCTCTGCTATATACTAAAATATACGGAAACCACAAATGGAGCTCGAGCTCCATGGTGGACTTAAAAAAAATTGAAAACACAATTTAATATTTCAAAAAAAAAATCAAAACAAAATTTATAGATGTAGATAACTTTGAGATCTACAAACCTGCAAAATCTCAGTTCAAAATTTGGTGCATTTTAGGATACAAAAAAAAGAAAAATCTGACGTTTGGAGCACGCCCAGATCTACACATTTGTATTTTTTTTTGCTGAGCCGCAAATACAGCGAATTTGGACGTGATTTTTTTACACTAATAGATCTTATTATTATTTACATCCAAGATTTTTATTTTTAATTTTTTCAAGCTTTCAAGTACCATTTATAATTTTTCGGAAAACGAGTTCCATGGAGCTCGGGAGCCATATGTCCATACTCCTAAAATATACTACTATATGCATGTAAAAAGCATAGATCTAAGAGATTAACCAAGACTACACCCAAGCCATATCATCTGAATTTTTTTTAAGATATTGTGATGTTGCAGCCGTAGAAGCAGCCAAAGGATCCTACAAAAATTAGCAGCAATATATGTGTTCCTCACCCGTGGACGACAGGATCGGGCATGGTAGTGAGGAGGGGGCCATCCCGACTCTTGTCTGGGAGGGGGTCTCCCACTCATCCCATGCTAGCAAAGCCAACGTCTGGAGATCTATTACAAGAACCTTCTTGGGTCCACGATGGCCTGCTCGTGGAACTTCACCCTCTCCGAACTCTATCCCCATGGGAACACCTTGCCTTCCTCCCTCACTGCGCCGTTTTCCATGGGTGAGATCTCCACGGTCCTTGCTAGGATGAACCAGAACTCAAGGCCTGGTCCTGATGGGTTCGGCCCTAGTTTCTACTCTACCTTTTGGAGCACTGTCTCCGAGGATGTTGCGGCTGTTTTCAGAGACCTCCACAATGGTGAGATAGATCTCACCCGGATCAACCGAGCTTACCTGGTCCTGCTCCCCAAAACTGAATCCGCCGGTTGCCCATCGTAATTCCGCCCAATCTCTCTCCAGAACTGCATTCTGAAAATGATCACAAAAGTCCTCACCTCTCGCCTTTAGTCGTCCATCCACACCCTGGCTGACCCTGATCAGACAGGGTTTCTCTTCGGGTGCCGCATCTCCGAGAACATCATCTATGATGCTAACTTGGTCCGATGCCGCCATCTAAGAAAACCCCCAATATTGTCTTCAAAATCGATTTCCGTAAAGCCTTTGATTTCGTCAACTGGGCGAGCCTGATTTCCATCCTTCGCGCGAGGGGTTTCGATGATAGATGGTGTAGTTGGATGCTCTCCATTCTTGAGACCGGGCATACCTCCATCATCCTCAACGTTGTTCCCGGCGCCTAGATTCGGTGTAGGAATGGCCTTCGCCAAGAGGATGCCCTCTCGCTGTACCTCTTCATTATTGTCGCCCATGTGCTCCAACATCTTATTTGATCTGCTTTCTCCCTCCTAGGGCTCTGTCACCCGATTGACCCCTCTCTCCCGTGCCCCGTCCTTCAATATGCCGATGACACCTTAATTCTCTGTCATGCCGATTCCTCCTCCGTTACGCACCTAAAATCCATCCTGGATGATTTTGCCACGGCCATCGGGCTTGCAATCAACTTCCATAAATCCTACTATGTCCCCGTGCAAACCTCCGCCAACTCACTGCTCGCATCGCAGCCATTATGTGCTGCCCGATCTCGGGCTTCCCTCAACCCTATCTCGGTCTACCCCTCTCCTCCACCAAACTTCCTACATCAGTTTATACACCCCTTATCTTCTCCTTTGATTGTCATCTCATCGGTTGGAGCGCCCTCCTCCTGTCCTCAGGAAGCCGCCGTGTGTTGGGTAATGTAGTTTTAACCAATCTTGCTACTTATTTTATGTGTTCTTTTCTTTTGCCCCGTGGTGTGGTGGACGCGATCGATAAGAGACGCCGTTCCTATTTTTGGACCGGCAAGGATAAATGCTCTGGTGCTAACTATCTAATTGCTTGGGATAAGGTGTGTTTGTCTACTCAGGTTGGAGGACTTGGAGTGCGGGAGCTGCATCTTCAGAACCTGATCCTGCTCATGAACTTTGTCCATAAGCTGCATCAGCGCGAAGAGCTCCCTTGGAAAACCTGGTTCTTGCAATCCTACTCTCCTTCCTCGATGGGGTTATCCACCTTTGTCTCCCTCTTTACCGCTCCATTACTTCCTCCTCGGTCTATGACGGAGTCCATACTTCCTTTTGGCTTGACCGTTGGCACCCGCTTGGGTTTCTCCACGACAAATTCCCCACCCTATTTTCCCACTTCCTTCGTCCAAATATCTCCATTTCCGACGCTCGCCGCTCCGGGCTCTCCCTCCGCCCTAGGCTTTCCTCCGTCGCTGAGTGTGAGCTTCCCATGGTTACCTCTATTCTTGAGAGCATCACCCTCGACTCTGACAAGGATACCCGCTCCCTTGCTTGGGGGACGACCTCACTTTCAGCTCCTGTGCGGCCTATTGATGTCTACGAACGCTTCTATTCTTGTAGACAGTGTTGGGCCTCCAAGTGCAGAGGTTTGTAGAACAGTAGCAAGTTTCCCTTAAGTGGATCACCCAAGGTTTATTGAACTCAGGGAGGAAGAGGTCAAAGATATCCCTCTCAGGCAACTCTGCAATTAAGATACAAGAAGTCTCTTGTGTCCCCAACACACACAATACACTTATCAGATGTATAGGTGCACTAGTTCGACGAAGAGATAGTGAAATACAAGTAATATGGATGATTATAAGTGGTAATTGCAATCTTAAATAAAAATCGCGGCAAGCAAACATGTAACAGAACTGGTTGTAAATGGTGTTTCAGTGCTTAGAAATAAGGCCTAGGGATCATACTTTCACTAGTGGACACTCTCAACAAAGATAACATAATTGAACACATAAATATCCTTCTTCACTATGCTACACGGAACTACTCTCTGGTTGGATAACGAACACTAATCATGTGTAGGGCTACAAAGCACTCCTTAAAGTTCGCATTCCCCAATCTAGATTACCCCACACTGTCACCTTGAGTGCACTAGAAGGTTCCAGACAAACAACAACAATTCATAGAGACATCCAACTCAAATCATAACTCATGATAAGTATTATTGTAAACTTTAGCCTAAGAGACACACATAATGCGCACACTATCACCTTCACATCATGGGACAAGGTGTCTCCGGAGATTACAAAAATAAAAGCACTTGAGTAGCATAATAGATGAAGAGTAACATCGACTAATTCAACTAGATACAAAGCTCATGATCACATAAAGATCACACCATGGGAGAGAGAGATGAACAACATAGCTACCGGTAGAGCCCTTAGCCCCAGGGGAGAACTACTCCCTCCTCATCATAGGAGTCAACAACGTCGAAGGAGATGGCTCCGGGGGCAATTCCCCGTCCCGGCAGGGTGCCAGAACAAAGAATTATGTCCCCCAAAATTGGTCTTCAATGGTGGCAGCGTTGTGGAACTTTTCATGGACGGCGACAGGACTCTTTAGGGTTTTCATCTTGGAGAGAATATATAGGCGGAAGGGCCATGTCAGAGGGTGGACCAGGGGCCCACACCACCTGGTGGCGCGGCCAGGGGGTGGCCTGCGCCACCCTATGGTGCGGCTGCCTCCTGGTCCGGCTCCGTCTCTCCTCTAGACTCCGTCTTCCTTTCAGGTAAATAGGAACTTTGGCTTTTGTTTCGTCCAATTCTGAGAATATTTCCTGTGTAACTTTTCTGAAACACAAAAATAGCAAAAAATAGGAACAGGCACTGTGGCATCTCGTTAATAGGTTAGTTCCAGAAAATGCATAAAAATGCCACAAAGTGTAAACAAAACACAAAGCAATTGGTGTAAAACAAGCATGGAGCATAAAAAATTATAGATACGTTTGCAACATATCAAGCATCCCCAAGCTTAACTCCTGCTCGTCCTCGAGTAGGTAAGTGATAACAAAACAATAATTTTTTAGGTGACATGCACCAACACAATCTTGATCAACTTAAAGTAAAGCATTGCATGCTGAGATCAAAGTACTCTAAACATGGGCATACGAGATATAATTCTATCCATAGAACTTAGCAACTATGGTACAACATGAAAAGAAACACAAACAAAAGATCATGAGTAATAATGCATTGAAAGGTGTTTGTTTGTTTTGAGCATATAAAAAACATAACAAAGTGGTATTCAGCTTGTCCCTCGTGGAGTAGCAAAACATAAATGCATAGGACACCTTCAAAGTTCAAGAGGGTGACTAGATACAAATAATTTGAGAACAAGCAATACCATAATCATGAATCAATCAATAATAAATTTTAGGACTATGCACATTATACTCAGAATGACAACTATGCTCTCTTAATCGGTGCATAAAGGTAGAAGATGAAGACTCAACATAAAAGTAAAAAAAGGCCCTTCGCAGAGGGAAGTAGTGATTGCAAGTTTTATAAACCGTTCAAAAATTATGGTACTTATTAGCTTTGAGCTCTCATTGCCCCCTATCATTGGCATCTTGAGTGGTTAAGGTTAATGCAAGTACAAATATGAGATATATGCTAGACAAGTCATAAGTTGAAAATCTCATGTCCCTTGAATACGAGTACTTAAACCATGCTAATCGACTTAGGTCCCAAGTAAGTTCTTGTCATTGTAAGTATACATGTATCATTGAGAACGCCAACAGGGTACCTCCTGCCCGATGATATGGAAACTGTCCCACATGAAAATGACAAGACAAATAGACAATGAACACCTCGACATCTCTTTTATTTACCATTGGGTATTGATGACCCACAAGTATAGGGGGTGTATCATAGTACTTTCGATAAATAAGAGTATTGAACCCAACGAGGAGCAGAAGGTGTTGACAAGCAGTTTTGATCAAGTATTCACTGTAAATACTAGCAAACGGGTTTTCAGGGGTATTTGGTAATGCAGATAAATAAAATATGAGTAAATAAAAGACAATAATAATAATTGCTGCAAGTGGCCCAATCCTTTCTGGAGCAAAGGACAAGCCGGTTGTGAAACTTATGATTACCAAACGTTCCTGAGGACACACGGGAGTTTGTGTCGAGTGCTTCTGCTTCATGCAGCTAAGTAATCTTCATTGGTTTGATAAGTGTTATGGGGGTGAACCTATGGTAGTGTACTCCCCCAACTTGGACTAATACACACTTGTGATTATACCCCTTGCAAGAATCCGCAAATTCTAGAAAGTAATTAAGATAAATCTAACCACAGCCTTAAACTTTGAGATCCTACACTCCCTGGTGCAATGGTTTCCTAATGAGGGTTTAGGTTTCTGTCACTCCGGCAACCCCACAATTAGTATCCAAATACACAATGCATTCCACTAGGCCCGTAAAGGTGAAGTATCATGTAGTCGATGTTCACATGACACCACTAATGAAATAGCACCACAACATATAAATATCAAACCATTAAATATTACTCAACATAGTTTCACTACTAACATCTGGACTTCTCCCATGTCCTCAAGAACTAAACAAACTACTCACAAGACATCATATGGATCATGACCAGAGGTGAAATAATGGTAAATAACAATCTAAACATAAACCTTAATTCAACGGTTCCACTCAATAGCATACTACGAGAGTAATCAACACTGGGAAAGTTTCCCTTAAGAATTGGACAAGATTCAACCCAAGATGTTACAGCGGGATGGCGTGGTGATGGTGAAGATGAAGGTGCTGGTGATGGTGATGATGATGATCCTGATGAAGTCCATCTCGATGACGATGGCGATGGCGACGATCTCCCCTCTCTAGGAAGGAATTTCCCTGCCAGATTTCTGCCTACCGGAGAGCTTTCTCTCTCTCTCTCTGTGTTTAACGCCTCGCAGAAGCGGCGGAGTCTATCTCTGATCCCCCCTCGGTCTTAGGTTTTCGGGGATGACCATATACGCAAGGGGGCGCTTGCAGAAGTGGGCCAGGGTAGCCACACCACTGGGTGGCGCGGCCAGGGGCTGGCCCGTGCCACCTGGTAGTGTGGGCCCCCGTCTGCTCCCCTCGATCTCTCCTTCTGGCTACTTTCATCTTCTGATAAAATATGAATTTCTGGGTATTTTCCTGGAATTGCTGATCTTCAGAAATATGGTGTCTTGACGGTCCTTTTTCCAGCAGAATCCTGACTCCGGGAGCAAGTCCTCCAATAATCATCAAACATGTAAAAGCCGAGGAAACAACATAAGTATTACCTCTAAATATGAAATATATCAATGAATAACAGTAAATTATGATATAAAATAGTGATGCAAAATGGACGTATCAACCCCCCAAGCTTAGACCTCACTTGTCCCCAAGCGAAAACTGAACTCGGGAAACATGACCACAGGTTTATGGAGTGAAGTGTCGATAAACAAAATATGGACAAGAAACATCGCACTTACCAAGGCACAAATCATAGTAGACAGCAACTTCCCTTCATATAACTAGACTTGCAATAAGAAAAGGGAATCACAATAAAGATGCACAAGGTAAATCATGATTGGTGATGGCAAACCTTTGTTCTTGGTCAGAGAACAATGAACAGATTGTACTTATATTTTGATCGGAGCTTTTTATATCAAAGCTAATGAAGCAAAATCACATGCTCAACCATAACAATCTCTTTACAATCATAGATAGCTTTCAAAGATATATTCTTTCAGATAAAAGCATCGTACTAAACAAAGGAAGATAGTAAACATGATTGAACAAATCAACATATGGATGAAGGAAACATAACAACTCAAATGCTTGCTTGAGATAGAGGGGAATAGGTTGACTCAACATAAAAGTAAAAGATAGGCCTTCGCAGAGGGAAGCGGGGATTAAACATGTGCTAGAGCTTTTCATTTGTAAAACAGAGGCAAAAGTTGTTTTGAGAGGTGGTTGTTTCTGTCAACGACTAGCAACGGAGTTCTTGCCATCTTCCATACTAAACAAGTGAGAGCGGTTCCGAGATGTTGATTAATTGGCACAATTGTGCTCTTTTATAGCTTGGCACTCCTCCCCACTTTCCCTTTCTCGAACCATGGCTAACCGATTCCATTAGGTGCCCACCAACTTTCACATACCATGGAGGAGTGCCTTTTTCTTTTCTTTTTCTCTTTTTTAGATTACAATGATCTGACCAGCTGTCTTACAAAATTAGTGACGATCAGATGAAGCATGCAAGTCGAGGGGTACTCAATTTAGTATGGAAGATAACAAACTCAACCACCACATCCTCATGAGGTAAAAATAGTGGCACAAAATGAGAAGTAGTTGAAGGTTTTTGAAAGGTAGCATATGAAAATTTACTTGGAATGGCTTGAAATACCATGCATAGGAATTTGTAGTGGACTCTTTGGAAGTAACTTGGTTTTTGGGAATTGGATGCACGAGAAGTATTCCCTCTCAGTACAGGTTTTTGGCTAGCAAGGCTGGGTAGCAAGCATAAGAGTTGCATGAAACAAACATACATATATGTGATTAAAAAGAATCATGCAAACTTCCTTGAAAGTACAAATGATTTTAGCTTGAGAATACTAATGCTTATGAGCCAATCATGAAGGAAAGCGGAAATGATGTATCTACTAGTATTTCTCTCTTTTCTACTCAAGCCTCAAGGTATTGCTGCTACTGACCAATGCTAATTGCCAAAACCAACTAGATTTACTCATGCTCCCAAAGTGACACCAATACTAATCAACAAGACTAATCATATAAGAAAGATTGCAAACTAAAATAAAGTGTGCAGAAAGTAAATGATAAGGCTTCTCATTAATATCTCATAACCGCAACTCACACCAAGGGATACATAGATCACCAACTAAAGGAGGATACTTCCACACTGCAAACTATTCTATAAGATAACTTCTCTATTCATGATATGACTCTACTTGAAAAGTAAATGGGTAAAAGATAATGATGTGATACCGCGACACTCCCCTAAGCTTGGAACAAGCCAAGGGGATGCCAATACCAATGACGAATTACTCCTTCGGCGATGGTGGTGAGTCTTTATCATCATCAGACTTCCAAGGCAAAATGTTCCCCATCAAGAAAGGATGACTTGGTCTCCAATATCCTGAAACTGGCAGCAGCACTCATTTGTTTAAACCTAGCCTCATACTCATAGTTTTGGTTTTGCAAGTCATAGAGTTGTGCTTGTAATTTGTTGGTGGTCTCATGGAGTGACAAGATTTCATCCCAGAGATCTGCAGTCTCCTTCTTGTGCTTGGCGATGAGTTCTTGATTTGTCCTATGGATGATGTCCACCTCGCGTTCTGCCATCTTCTTGTATTTAAAGACTTCTTGCTCTAGCGCTTCCATCCTGGCTTCAAGACTTCCTTCTCCTTTAGGGCCCTGAACATCTTCTATCTGTAACTCACCATCCTTGAGCGATAACTCCTTTGGATGCATCTTCAGCTCCCTCATGTACGAATTAATGATGTCTGCAAGAGAGTTCTCCTTGGATGAACCAGAAGAAGACATGGTGGCTCTAAAACTGAGAACAACTCCTGACAGAAACAGATCGAAACAAAAACACGATGAGAAAACGATATACAGACCTCGGGCAATATGGGGGGGGGGTTATATAGGCAAAATTTAAACATCAAAACGAAGTCACAGGAGGAAACTAGGACACAAACAAGCTCCGAGGTGAACACACCACAGGGTGGTGCGGCCAGCAGGGGCCCGCGCCACCAGGTGGTGTGGAGCCTCCAGGCTCTGTTTCCAACTCGTTTTTGTCTCGTGATTTTTCATATTTAATAAAAACAGCAAAAGTATTAACATCAAAGTTTAACGCGAACCTTTTCTGATTAGAACTGTTACCTATTCGAAAACGGACTCTGCAGTTTCCTGCATATGGTCTTTGATGTATTCTTCTGGAGTCACCACTTGAATAACATCGATAGCTTCATTATAAGAATCTCCAAAAATATAATGCTTGAGTCTTTGACCATTCACCACTTGTGTTGTGTTATCTTTAAGAGAAGCAATCTTTATTGCACCTGAACGATACACCTCTTCAATAATAAAGGGTCCTTCCCATTTCGAGAGTAATTTACCTGCAAAAAATCTGAGACGAGACCTATACAATAGAACTTTCTCACCAACATGAAATTCTCTCTTAAGAATTCTCCTATCATGCCATTGCTTGACTTTCTCTTTGAAAAGTCTGGCATTCTCATAAGCTTCATTTCTCCACTCATCTAAGGAACTCAAATCAAGCAACCTTTTCTTACCAGCAAGTTTAAAAATCCCTATTAAGCTCTTTCACTGCCCAAAAAGCTTTGTGTTCTAATTCTAAAGGCAAGTGACACGCTTTTCTATAAGGGAAATGTTACTGATCATCCGGGGGATGAAACGCTCACATCCTCCTGGTGCGTGGCCGTTCGATACTTCTCCAGATTGTGTGGACAGCGTTTCCTTGGCCCCACCTGTCCACCGCCCCCACACAAAAATAAAAATCAGGTGTTCTTATCCACTCGCTCGACCACAACCTTCGTCTCCGCTCGGTCATCTCCGCCTTTCCCGAATCTCTCTCTCTTAGCTCTGTTTCTCCCAAGCAAGCACAGGATTAACTATCTCTCTCATCTCCTCGGCGAGGCATAGAGGGGGCGGTCGGAGGTGCTAAACTTGGGGAAGTAAGACCGGCAGAGCCGGCATCGGGCTAGGGCGCAGATGACCACAGAGGGAGGCTACATGGCAGACCAGCAGCAGTGGCGCTAGCCTCGGACCAGGGCATGGACAACCACAGAGGGGGCGGTCAATGGCGGTGGACTAAAGCCGGTGGTGCTACAAGTGCCGTCGGCGGTTGCTACAAGTGGCATCGGTGTCTGCGACAAGTGACATCGGCGGCTGCAACAAGCGACATCGGCGGCTGCGATAAGCGGCGGTTGCAGCAACGGTTTCTGCATCGGTGTCTCAGGCTGCTACAATTGGCTTCGGCAGCAGCTGCTATTGGCTCCGATGGCAGCTACAATTGCCGCTGGCGGCTGCTACAATTTGCTCCGGCGGCTGCTACTATTTCCTCCGGTGGCAGCTGCAATTGGCTCCGGCGGCTGCTACAATTGCCGCCGCCGGCTGCTACAATTTGCTCTGGCGGCTGCTACAATTTGCTGTGGCGGCTGCCACAATTGGATCCAGCGGCTACTACTATTGGTGCTGGTGGCTGTCGGCGTCTGCTACATACCGGCCGGCGATGCTACAAGGAGGCCGGTGGCAGGATAGCAAAGTCCGTCGGCGATGGTACAAACGAGCAGCGACGGTGCTACCAAAGGCCACCGGTGATGCTCTGAGCGGCTAGCGGCGGTGCTCCCACGACGCCAGTGAGGTCTCTCACCGGAGCCGGCCGTCAAGGGCAGTGGGGATGATGGGGACGGTGCTTAGGAGACGCAAGTATGCTCGTCGGTGCGGTTCTGTGCGCTATGTTTTTTCAGGGTAGGGGAGTGTGCGAGAACAAGTAGGAAAACGGAAAAGTATGTACATGACACGTGGCAAGCGGGGGAGGCAGGGGATCGGGAGTTCCGATCCCCCGGAGGACGCTCAGTGTGACCCTTTCTGTAAACCATTTTGTAAGGAGACATGCCCATGGGGTTCTTATAAGCAGTTCTATAGGCCCATAAAGCATCGTTCAACTTGCTAGCCCAGTTTTTCCTAGATCTATTAACAGTCTTCTGCAAGATAGACTTGATCTCTCTATTCGATAGCTCTACTTGCCCACTAGTTTGGGGATGATAAGCAGAAGCAATTCTATGATTAACGTCATATCTAGCAAGAGTTTTCCTAAAACCGCCATGAATAAAATGAGAACCTCCATCAGTCATAAGATATCTAGGCACACCAAACCTAGGGTAAATAACATCCTTAAGCATCTGTAACGAGGTCTCACCATCGGCACTCCTCATAGGTATAGATTCTACCCACTTAGTAACATAATCAACAATAACAAGTATATGAGTATAACCTTCTAAAGGAGGAAAAGGACCCATAAAGTCAAATCCCCAACAATCAAATGGTTCAATAACAAGAGAATAATTCATAGGCATTTCGTTCCATCTAGAAATATTACCAACTCTTTCGCATTCATCACAAGATAAAATAAACTTTGTAGCATTTTTAAAAAGGGTAGGCCAATAAAAACCTGATTGTAGAACCTTTTGTGCAGTTCTATCTCCAGTATGATGTCCTCCATAAGCACTACCATGGCATTTCCTCAATATCTCTTACTGTTCATATTCTGGAACACATCTTCGCATAATACCATCCACTCCTTCTTTATATAAGTGTGGGTCATCCCAAAAATAATGCCTGATGAGCCACAAGTATAGGGGATGTATCATAGTACTTTCGATAAATAAGAGTGTCGAACCCAACGAGGAGCAGAAGGTGTTGGCAAGTGGTTTTGATCAAGGATTCACTGTAAATACTAGCAAATGGGTTTTCAGGGGTATTTGGTAATGCAAGTAAATAAAGTATGAGCAAATAAAAGACAGTAATAGTAATTGCTGCAAGCAGCCCAATCCTTTCTAGAGCAAAGGACAAGCCGGTTGTGTAACTTATGATTACCAAACGTTCCTGAGGACACACGGGAGTTTCTATCGAGAGCTTTCGCTTCATGCCGCTAAGTAATTTTCATTGGTTTGATAAGTGTTACGGGGGTGAACTTGTGCTATCGTACTACCCTTACTAGGACTAATACACACTTGTGATTATTCCCCCTGCAAGCATCCGCAAATACAAGAAAGTAATTAAGATAAATCTAACCACAGCCTTAAACTCTGAGATCCTACTCTCCCTGGTGCAATGGTCTCCGGCAACCCCACAATTAGTAGCCAAATACACAATGCATTCCACTAGGACCATAAATGGTGAAGTATCATGTAGTCGACGTTCACATGACACCACTAGTAGAATAACACCACAACATAAATATCAAACCATTAAATATTACTCAATATAGTTTCACTAATAACATCTCGACTTCTCCCATGTCCTCAAGAATTAAATGAACTACTCACAAGACATCATGTGGATCATGACCAGAGGTGAAATAATGGTAAATAACAATCTGAACATAAACCTTAATTCAACGGTTCCGCTCAATAGCATCAACTACAAGAGTAATTAACACTAGGAAAGTTTCCCCTAAGAATTTGACAAGATTCAACACAAGATGTTACAGCGGGATGGCGTGGTGATGGTGGAGATGAAGGTGCTGGTGATGATGATGATGGTGATGATGATCCCGATGAAGTCCAGTGCAATGATGATGACGATGGCGACGATCTCCCCTCTCCGGGAAGGAATTTCCCCAGCAGATTTTCCCTGCCGAAGAGCTTTTCTCTCTCGATGTTTTCTACCCCACAGAGGCGGCGGTGTCTATCTCTCTGCCCCCTCTTCACTTAGGTTTTTGGGGACGACCATATACGCGAGGGGGCGATGGCAGTAGTGGGCCAGGGTGGCCTCACCACAGGCCGGTGCGGCCAGGGGTGGGCCCGCGCCCCCTCATGGTGAGCCCACCCTGTTGCTCCTCTCGACTCCTCCTTCTGGCTACTTTCATCATCTGATATTATATGAATTTATGGATATTTCTCTGGAATTGTTGATCTTCAAAAATATGGTGTCTTGACGGTCCTTTTTCCAGCAGAATCCTAACTCCGACAGCAAATTCTCCAATGATCATCAAACATGTAAAAATAGAGGAAACAACATAATTATCATCTCTAAATATGAAATATATCAATGAATAACAGTAAATTATGATACAAAATAATGATGCAAAATGGACGTATCAATGCCTCAAGTCATAAAAGAATTTCCTTCTTTGCTGGGCTGTAAAGGTTGGAGGCAAATACTTGGAAACAATAAATTTAGCATAATCAGCATACCAAGGACTCTCTCGCGAGGTTACCTTTATTTCAGCCAACTGTTCATTTGGAAAACTATCATTAACATGAATAGGATCAAAAGAAATATTTTCCAACCTAGACAAATTAACAGCAATAGGATTTTCAGCACCTTTCCTATCTACAATGTGCAAATCAAACTCTTGTAAAAGCAACACCCATCTAATAAGCCTGGGCTTAGCATCCTTCTTTGCCATAAGGTACCTAATAGCAGCGTGATCAGTATGAATAGTAACTTTCAAATCAACAATATAGGTCTAAACTTATCACATGCAAAAACAAACAGCAAGAAACTCCTTCTCAGTAGTAGCATAGTTCTTCTGAGCAGCATCAAGAGTCTTACTAGCATAATGAATAACATTCAACTTCTTATCTACGCACTATCCAAGAATAGCACCTACGGCAAAATCACTAGCATCACACATAATTTAAAAGGGTAAATTCCAATCAGGTGGTTGGACAATAGGAGCAGTAGTTAAAGCCTTCTTAAGAGTTTCAAAAGCTTCCTTACAATCATCATCAAAAACAAATGGTACATCCTTTTGAAGAAGATTAGTAAGAGGCTTTGAAATCTTAGAGAAATCTTTAATAAATCTCCTATAGAAAACAGCATGACCAAGAATACTGCGAATACCTTTAACATCCCTAGGACAGGGCATTTTCTCAATTGCTTCAACCTTTGCTCTGTCAACTTCAATACCTCTTTCAAAGATTTTATGTCCAAGAACAATTACTTCATTCACCATAAAGTGGCATTTCTCCCAATTAAGGATAAGATTAGTTTCTTCATATCTATGCAAAAATTTATCAAGATTGTGCAAACAATTATCAAAAGAAGTTCCATAGATGGAGAAATCGTCCATGAATACCTCCACAATTTCTTCACAAAAACCATGAAAAATAGCAGACATGCATCTTTGAAAAGTAGCAGGAGCATTGCACAAACCAAAAGGCATACATCTATAAGCATAAGTTCCATAAGGACAAGTAAAAGTAGTTTTCTGTTGATCTTGCTTTTTAACAGCAATCTGAGAGAAACTAGAATAACCATCAAGAAAACAAAAATGAGTTTTCTTAGATAACCTCTCTAACATTTGATCTATAAATGGTAAAGGATAATGATCTTTCTTAGTAACTTTGTTGACCTTTCTAAAATCGATACACATCCTATAACCTTAGATAACCTCTCTAACATTTGATCTATAAATGGTAAAGGAAAATTATCTTTCTTAGTAACTTTGTTGACCTTTCTAAAATCAATACACATCCTATAACCAACTACTACCCTCTGAGGAATAAGCTCGTTATTCTCATTAGGCACAACAGTAATTCCTCCTTTCTTAGGAACACAATGCATAGGACTAACCCATCTACTATCAGCAATAGGATAAATAATACCAGCGTCAAGAAGTTTTAATACCTCATTTCTTACCACTTCCTCCATCTTAGGAATTAAACGGCGTTGATGTTCAACAACTAGTTTTGCATCTGGCTCCATATTAATAGCATGCTGACATATAGTAGGAGAAATCCCTTTTAAATCATCAAGAGTATATCCCATAACTCCTCGGTGTTTCCTCAATATTTCTAATAATCTTTCCTCTTCCTTCCCTGAAAGTTTAGAACTAATAATAAAAGGATATATTTTCTTATCATCTATATAAGCATATTTAAGATCATCAGGTAAAGGCTTTAAATCAAAAATAGAATCTTCCTTAGGTGGCAAAGTGGTACCCAGATCCTCCACATGTAAATTGTGTTTAAGCAACTCTGGCTAACAAAGAAGAATCTCGTTAATCTCATTTCTTTCTTCCCTGAAGATCTCACTTTCATGGTCCTCCATAAATTGCTGCAAAGCATTGTTAGGAGCAAGAGCAATAGAGGCAAGCTGTTCAACTCAAAAATCTTCATTAGGCAATTCAGTTTTATAAGGAGCTTTAGTAAACTTAGAAAAATTAAACTCATAAGATTCTACATCAAACTTAGTCAAAATTTTCTCCTTCTTACAATCTATAACAGCGCCACAAGTATTCAAAAAGGGTCTACCAAAAATAATAGGACAAGTTTTACTAGCAGCTGTACCAAGTACTAGAAAATCAGCAGGATATTTAGTCTTACCGCATAAAACGTCCACATCTCTAACAATACCAATTGGAAAGATAGTCTCTCTGTTAGCAAGCTGAATAACCACATCAATATCTTCCAGTTAGCAAGAGCCAATTTCATGCATGATTTCTTTATAAAGCTCATACAGAATAGCACTTGAACTTGCACCAATTTCCCATAAACCATAATAGCAATGATCACCAATCTTGACAGAAAGCACATGAACACTTGTTTTCCTAGATCTACTAGGATGTGAAACAATGTTAGAAGCATCTTTACAAAAGTATGTCCATCTTCTACATTTTTAGTAACAAGGTCCTTCACTATAGCCACAGGAGACTTAATAGTTATTTGCTCATCAGGTTCTAAAGCTTTCTTTGCACTTTTATTAAGCACACTAGTTAACATAGAATGCTCCTTTACCTTAGCAGGGAAAGGCATTTTCTCAAAATAAGGCTCAGGCAAAATGCGATCAACAATACAAACTTCAGTAATTCTAGCAGGAACACAACTAGTAGTATCTTTATAAGGTGCATGGTACTTATTACAATCCTTCTTTGGAACATCAAGGTAAGAGGCGAAAGCCTTAAAATAGTTAGCAAGTATTTGAGAATCAAGACCATAAACAGTGCTAACATTATGAAAGTCATTGGTTCCCATAAAAGCTTTAATGCATTCATAATCATAATTTATACCTGACTTTCTACCTTTGTTGTTCTGCCATCCTTCAGTATTTCCCTGAATACGGTCAAGAAGATCCCATTTAACTTCTTCTTTCATACGTGTAAATGATCCAGAGCAGGAAGCATCCAGTAAATCCTTGTTGTGAAGAGTAAGCCTTGCATAAAAGTTATTAATAACAATATTACTGGGGAGCTCATGAATGGGGCATTTGAGCATTAGTGACTTCAATCTCCCCCATGCTTGGGCAATACTCTCTCCATCATGAGGCCAAAAATTATATATTTGATTCCGATCTTTATGAATCTCACTTGGAGGATAGAATTTGGAATAAAAGAGATGTACAATTTCCTCCCAGCCAATAGATGGACCATCCTTTAGCAGCCTATACCATTCCGCAGCTCTGCCCTTTAGTGATAAAGAGAATAGCTCTGCACACTTGAACAACTCGCATAATTCATGTATAAAGAGTAAATGATCACCCGGATGGATAGTTCCATCTCCTGAATAGCAGTTATTCATAACACGTTCAACAATTTTCATAGGTATTTTAAAAGGATCTAATTGAGCAGGTGGTGTTTCATCCACTACCATAATAGAGGCAGTAGTGTTCCCAAATAGGGAACCAAATGGAGACTTCTCCATAGCAAAATAAAATAAAAGACAGAAATAAAAACAATACTCACAGCGAAAATTACCTTTACCAATTCCACTCTTCAATAGCGCTTCACTCCCTGGCAACGGCGCCAGAAAATAGTCTTGATGACCCATAAGTATAGGGAATGTATCGTAGTACTTTGGATAAATAAGATTGTCAAACCCAACGAGGAGCAGAAGGTGTTGACAAGCAGTTTTGATCAAGGATCCACTGTAAATACTAGCAAACGAGTTTTTAGGGATATTTAGTAATGCAGATAAATAAAGTACGAGTAAATAAAAGACAATAATAATAATTGTTGCAAGTGGCCCAATCCTTTCTAGAGCAAAGGACAAGCCGGTTGTGAAACTTATGATTACCAAACGTTCCTGAGGAGACACGAGAGTTTCTGTCGAGTGGTTTCGCTTCATGCAGCTAAGTAATCTTCATTGGTTTGATAAGTGTTATGGGGGTGAACCTATGCTAGTGTACTCCCCCAACTTGGACTAATACACACTTGTGATTATACCCCTTGCAAACATCCGCAACTACAAGAAAGTAATTAAAATAAATCTAACCACAGCCTTAAACTCTAAGATCCTACACTCCGTGGTGCAATGGTTTCCTAACGGGGGTTTAGGTTTCTGTCACTCCGGCAACCCCACAATTAGTAGCCAAATACACAATGCATTCCACTAGGCCCATAAAGGTGAAGCATCATGTAGTCGATGTTCACATGACACCACTAGTGAAATAGCACCACAACATATAAATATCAAACCATTAAATATTACTCAACATAGTTTCACTACTAACATCTCGACTTCTCCCATGTCCTCAAGAACTAAACGAACTACTCACAAGACATCATATGGATCATGGCCAGAGGTGAAATAATGGTAAATAACAAGCTGAACATAAACCTTAATTCAATGGTTCCACTCAATAGCATCAACTACAAGAGTAATCAACACCGGGAAAGTTTCCCCTAAGAATTGGACAAAATTCAACCCAAGATGTTACAGCGGGATGGCGTGGTGATGGTGAAGATGAAGGTGCTGGTGATGGTGATGATGATGATCCCAGTGAAGTCCAGCTCGATGATGATGGCGATGGCGATGATCTCCCCTCTTCGGGAAGGAATTTCCCCGGCAGATTTCTGCGTGACGGAGAGCTTTCTCTCTTTGTGTGTTTTCCGCCCTATAGAGGCGATGGAGTCTATCTCTGATCCCCCTCGGTCTTAGGTTTTCAGGGATGACCATATACGCGAGGGGGTGCTGGCAGAAGTGGGCTAGGGTGGCCACACCACTAGGTGGCGCGGCCAGGGGCTGGCCCATGCCACCTGGTGGTGTGGGCCCTCGGCTGCTCCCCTCGCTCTCTCCTTCTAGCTACTTTCGTCTTCTGATAAAATATGAATTTCTAGGTATTTTTCTAGAATTGCTGATCTTTAGAAATATGGTGTCTTGACGGTCCTTTTTCCAGCAGAATCCTGACTCCGGTAGCAAGTCCTCCAATAATCATCAAACATGTAAAAGCAGAGGAAACAACATAAGTATTACCTCTAAATATGAAATATCTCAATGAATAACAGTAAATTATGATATAAAATAGTGATGCAAAATGGAGGTATCAGGTATAGCTTTTTATTTTGAGATGCGTTGTCGAATGTCCACTATGGTTATGCTGTAAATTTCCACCATGAATGATGCATGGTTTACATTAGCGGCCCAGGCATTTCTCTAATACATATACAAACTCCATGAGCTTACAAGTTTCCAACTCCTTTCACACAGATAGGCATCCATAAACAAAAGATCATGATATCAACTAAATAGGAATAAGTGCAATGTTGAAAGTGTGCCCCATGACAGCATGGCTAAGCCAACTCCCAACTTACAACTTGCAAGCATATAATCGTCATAAGAGAGCCACAATGGTCAAGTTTATTAAGTGCAAGAAAGTAAATGTGCCATCAAGTTTGTGAGAGCTTTACTAACTAATTTTCTCATAACAAAAACTTTAATTTGGAAGATAGATAAAAGCATGATGAATATACTTAGAATAGCAAAAATGCTAATAGGTAGATACGGTGGACACATTGGCAGACTTTGGCTTTGGGAGTGGGATGCACGAGTAGAGCTCATACTCAGTACAGGTGAAGGCTAGCAAAAGACTCGGAGCGACCAACTAAGAGAGCAATAACAACCATAATCATGCATAGCAACAAAACATTATTAATCAAAGCATAAAGTGATATTACAAGTCAAAAACTAAATGATCATAGAGGCTTGAGGCAACTGGTTCATAGTCATAACATGGTGTAAGCATGCGCCAAGTCAACCCAAATAAAGCATCAAAGGAGAATACCACAATATTATGCTTCTATAAGATAAAAACAACGCATGATTCTTTTGAATGCACATCAAGCACTTCAGTTATTTGAGACAAGTCATGCTACAACAATAAATACTAAGCATATAAACAAAATAATATCTAGCATGACATGCTAAAGTCTAAGCCACAGTCTAAACAAGCTCATTTTGCACCACTATAAGCATGAAACATTTTACTCTTTTCCAACACCAATCAACCTATTTGAAACAACTCTCAAGGATAAAAATCAACAAATACCAGAGGTCTAAACACAACTAACTACAAAGAACTAACAAGTTCTGAACAAAAATAAAGGCGAAAAACAAAGGCTAAATGCAGTACTAGCAAAAGAGAATACTCGCAAAACAATAAGAGTGAAAACTAGAGTGTTCTAGGCAATGAAAAATGGAGCGTGTCTCTCTCCAAAAGAAATATGGTGTGATCCAACCATTTATTATAGCAAAAATAAAATAAAAATAAAGACGCTCCAAGAACAACACATAGCATATGAAGCAATAAAAATATAGTGTCTTGAAAGATGACCTGATATTTTTGTTGATGAAGAAGGGGGTGCCATGGGGCATCCCCAAGCTTTGATGCTTGTACTTGTTGGATATTTCTTGGGGTGACATGGGAATCCCCAAGCTTGAGCTTTTGTCCATCCTTCATCTCATCTCATCATTCTCCTCTTCCTACACTAGAAAACTTCCTTCATACAAAACTTCACACAATTCTTATTAGCAACATTAGCTTATGCAAGATAGTAGATCCACTTTTGGTTCAGTCTCAACTCAAGTACAACACTTATTAACATATTATCTACTGTAGCAACTTCTCTCAAAAGTTTCGTGATCAAAAGAACTAAAAAAGAAAGAGATCAAGAGGCAAATGCAAATAGTGGCAGAAATCTGTCAAAACAGAAGAGCTGGTAAAGATCAATTTTTTTAAAAATCTTCTGTTGCTTAAATCGAAAAGTGCAAAGCTAAAGAAAGTTAGATAATAACCTGGGGCATGTGCACAAACAATCGCAGATCAATACAATGTTCTAGGATTTTTCACGAATTTTTACGGCGAGACGCAGAAATCTGTTTCAGGAGAGCAACTTCCCCAAATCTTACCTTCTTCCTATTAGAGGCTATTATTGGCACAAAAACGAAATAAAAAGGATAAGGAGAGGTCATTACAGTAGTAACAACTTCTAAGACTCAAAAAAAGAAAAATTACTGAAATAAAACATTGGGTTATCTCCCAAGAGTGCTTTTCTTTAACGCCTTTGAGCTAGGTGCAGTGATTTTAAAAGATGCTCACATAAGCGCCATAAAAGAGCTTGAAGCAAAAGAGAGCATCAAAAAGAAAATATGAATTTTCTTTAATTCTAAGCCACTTCCCATGAAAAAGAATCTTGTAAAGAAACAAGTCATGAAAGCACAAAGCAACAAGCATAGGAAAACAAAACAAGTGCAACTTCAAGATTTTCAACATAAAGAGAGGAGACTTAATATTGTTGAGATGCATAAAACCATGTTTCCCTCTCTCATAATAAATTTTAGTAGCATCATCAATAAAACTAATAATATAACTATCACATACAACATTCTTATCAGTTAGGCAATTGACAAAATAAAGAATGCATAGCAATGCATGCACATGTCATGAAGATCACTATGAGATTCACTTGGGCATTACAACATAATACATAGACCATAATCCAACTTCATCTATGACTAATAATCCACCCGCAGGATATCATCCGAACAACCCTTGGGTACTAAGTTGCAAGCAATAGATTATCGCCTTAAGCAAAGTGTGTAATGTACACAATACAAATGTCCTTGAACAAGAGATTGTTGTTTTCTCCCTAGTAGCAACAACACATATACAACCTTAGAAGTTATTGTCACTCTCCCAGGTCACTAGAGGCATGAACCCACTATCGAGCATAAATACTCCCTCTTGGAGTCACTAGCATCTACTCGGCCAAGATATCTACTAGCAACGGAGAGCATGCAAGATCATAAATAACATAGATATGATAAATCAACAATCAACTTGACATAGTACTCAATATTCATCGGATCCCAACAAACACAACATGCAGAATTACATAACGATGATCTTGATAATAGGCAGCTCACAAGATCTAGACATGAAGCACATGGAGGAGAATACAACCATCTAGCTACTGCTATGGACCCATAGTCCAAGGTAGACTACTCACGCATCACTCCGGAGGCAGGCATGGTGATGAAGAAGACCTCCAGTGATGATTCCCCTCTCTGGCAGGGTGCCGAGAAGAGCTTCTGGACCCTCCCGATCTCGGGACAACGACGGCGGCATCTTGCAGTATGTTTCATGGAAAAGTTTTCATCTCTTTAGGGTTTTCCCATCGAAGGGAATTTATAAGCGGAAGGGTGATGTCAGGGGGTGGACCAGGGGTCCACACCACCTGGTGGCGTGGCCAGGGGTGGCCCATGCACCCTATGGTGCGGTTGCCCTCTGGCCCCCCTCTGTCTCTCCTTTGGACTCTGTCTTGGTGTTAGGTAAATAGGAACTTTGGCTTTCGTTTCATCCAATTCCAAGAATATTTCCTGTGTAACTTTTCTGAAACACAAAAATAGCAGAAAACAGGGAACTGGCACTGTGGCATCTCGTTAATAGGTTAGTTCCAGAAAATGCATAAAAATGCCAGGAAGTGTAAACAAAACACAAAGCAATTGGTGTAAAACAAGCATAGAGCATCAAAAATTATAGATACGTTTAAGATGTATCAATTATTTACAAAAAAATTCGACATGTTTAAGTAGGGTAATTAATTATGTTTTTTGCTGCAATATTCATGGACAGATTCTGTCCTATTTTGTTTTATGCATTCTTTGAGCTTAAAGCTAAATCTTTTTGATTGGTTTGAGTTTATGAGAAGGAATACAACATTATATACCTACTTGAAACTTTTCATGCTATTTTTTTGGGAATTACATGCAGCAAGCATCATGCTTTTTATGCCTACTAATGTCACCCCATAGAAAAAGAGATTGGAGATATCTTTGTGCTGAAGTTTTTTCACAGGAATCATAGGAGCTGCACCAAGAGACATTCAAGAATGGTGAAAAACATAAGCTTGGTGATGTCAATACCCCACTGGAGTACACACTCTCGGTTTGCACACGTCTACTTTTTGTTTTTCTATCAACACAGTTTTATCGCATAAACTTGGGGCATCCTTTATAGTATTGTTATAGTTTGCTTTTGTTTTATTTTCTTTTTAGTTGGGTGAGAACACCATGTTTATTTACTTTGAGAGAAAGCTACTAGAGGTTTGGTTTGATTTGATTTTGATGCATTGAAATATTTGGGATTGAGATATAGGAGTTGATTATTAAGATACATATAGTTGCATGCTTCATATGCTTTGAATAAGTTTTGATCTGCATGTGGTTTATTAGGAGCTATTTTGTATTCATTGTTTTGATGCTTAATACTTGTTTACATTGTTTAACATGGATTGTTTAGCTCTATGTACACTTATGTATGCATGTAGTTGGTCAACTTTCTCCCTCTTGCTAGCCCAAAAATAAAAATCCAACAAGTCAAAAAACTTATTTTTCCAACACCTTCAAACCAAGTTATTCCAGTGAGTCCACCATATATACCTATTAGCTTTGATGCTATTTTGAGTATGTTTCTCATGTTTCATTGTTTTACTTAGTTTCCAAATGTTAAAAATGCTTATGAGTATGTTTGTTATGAGAAATGTGGTCTAAAGGCTCCCGCAAACTTGAATGCACACTTTACTTTTCTTGCACTTGATAAACATGAACCATTGTGATTAATATTATGAAGTTGTGAGCTTGACAAAGTCTGAGTTGGGAGTTGGCTCATCTATGCTGTCATAGGGAATGCTTTCAACATTGCACTTGTTTATATCTAGTTGATGTCATGTTTCTTTTGGTTTTGGATGCTTATCACTTGTGAATAGAGTGAGGAAACACTGTTTATTCATGGAGTTTGCATAAATGGTTAGAGAAAACTCTCAGGCCGCTAATCTAAACCATGCATCATTCATGATGGAAATTTACAGTATCCCATAGTGATGCGACGATGCATCTTGTAATAAAAGCTATACCCAATGGTAAATAAAAGAGATGTCGAGGTGTTCATTCTCTGTTTGTCTTGTCATTTTGGTATGGGAAAGCTTCCATATCATCGGGCAAGAGGTACCCCATGTTGAGAGTCTCTATGATACTATTATACTTACAATGACAAGAATATGCTTTGTATCCCAAGTTAAGTAACATTTGGTGTAGGCACTTATTTCCAAGGGGCATGAGGCATTCGACTTATATTTTGTCAAGGGCACTACTCATATTTGCTTTCACTTTAGCCATCAACCATTCCAAGATGCTAATGATAGGGGCAATGGGAGCCTGAAACCAGTGAATACCATGTCAAACATAAGCTTAAGTTGAAGTATTTGGAAGCTAGATATTACTTTACTCATGTTTTACCTCTGCTTATCATCTGTTTATCTAAAGTGTCCACCTTTACATTCAGTTTCAAGAAGAATACTCTATGACCATTATAGGATGTCTTTACTTTGTCTTATTACAGTTTGCATACATTTGGTCCATAGTGCTTTCTTCTATGTTTTACTTTGTGAATCATTATTAGACATCCTTACATTGAAATGTTGATATCTTTTGGTAATATATCTTGCATATTGCTACTTATTTATAGAATGAATCATTTGATTATGTGTAGCAGCAATAATCTTCTTTGATATCTTAGATAGTAGTTAAGTACAAATCTCATGTTGGTTTTATCACCTTTATACTCGAGGACGAGTATAGGTTAAGCTTGGGGATGTTGATGCATGTAAAATGTATACATGATCTTTGCACTTTACCACTTGATATTCCACCTTATTTGCATCATATATTGGTTATATTCATGCTTTTGATAATTATTGGGAATAATTCACATGTTCCCTAATTTTATCGGATTAACCTGGGAAAGCCAGAAAACCTCCTTTTCTATGTTTTTGACTTTCAGGGACCCAAACAAAGTCCAAATTACCTGAAACTTTGGGAGAACAAGTTTTTCCACGGAACAAGAGTTAGGAGTGAAGGAGATGCAACAGGGGAGCCACGAGGGCCAAACGGGCATGGCCCACACGGCCAGATTCCTTGGCCGCGTGGGCCTTACCCATTCCCCCCTTGTTGCTCCGATGTTGTCGATCTTTGTCTCGTTGGATGCATCTTGACCTAAAACCATCTATAAAAAGGGTCCCCCTGCGGGTCGCGAAAAGGAGCACTGCCAAAACACAGAAACATGAAACAGAAGCCTGGGAGATCGAAGATTGGAGAGAAAAACTCCGGCGGGGCGCTGCCGGTGTGATCTCCATCCCCTCCAAGGACTCTACCTTCATCAACATGATGAAGAGGGAGTAGTCCACCTCTTGACTACGGGTTTGTGGCAATAGCTATATGTATCTCTCTCTTGTTCTTCATCATTTTAGCACCATATGAGATGCATAACATGATTATGACCATCTTTGTATCACCTTTGTGGTGGATCTTTCTATGAGTAATATATGAGATTGCAATTGTTATTTAATTCTAGTGTATGAGTAGATGCATATTATGTACCCCATTCTTGTTTACTTGTTTTGATTAAGCATGTCTATGAGAGCATGTGTGGGGGAACGTGTGCATTAGTTGGAGTAACGGGGGTGATTATTCCGGGGAGGGCAGTCCTCTGGAGTCACTTGGGTGTTTACCTTACTTTGTTGCCTCAATAGGGATAAAGAAAATACCATGCTACAGGGTATCTCTAGCGTGACTTTGCTGAGTATCCGCGACTTGATCTAGTATGTTCTTATTTTAACTTCATGTCATTATGCTTAATGCCATGCTCTGAGTTTATCTTAATACCGAGGTGACTAGATTAAATTCCCATCTTGGTGGAGTATGAGAGAGATGAGTAACCAAACATCTCTATATAGGACATGATGCTCATATGAATTCATTTGAATATGAACTTTGTTACAATCTTTTATGTTAATTGTATGATCTTTTGTCCGCCATATCTTTTATGAGAGAGTGCATTAGTGGACCCATGAACCCCGGTCCACTTTTTATTATAAGAAACAACTTTTCATTCACTTTATCGCTGTTTTCATTTTCATTCATAATTAATTTCGAAAATACAAAAACATTTCCTTCATTGCATTTCACAAATAAAAACACTACAACTATATCCTTTAATGTTTACCATTGCATTGCATATTACTTTAGTTTGCATATTCCCGCGGCAATAGATTTTCTGGCACCGTTGCATTTGCATATTTATTTATTTATTTATTTATTTATTTTATATTGCATATTCATTTCTAGTTTTGTATACTTACACACACCTGGTGCTTGACAACCACTTGGTGAGGTTGAGGGCATAAAGCAAATTTATTTTACCTTGTAGGTTGTTAAAAGAATGACATGAAGGATCCTTGTACACACAGTTTCCCGAGAGTTCGATATAAACCCTCGAGTCACCTTCGTGTGGAAAATCAAGCTTCCATATGCTTGATTGGCGGTACTAGCCACCCAGTTGGGAACCCCAAGAGGAAGGTATGATGAGCACAACGGCAAGTTTACCTCGATTGTGAAACCAAGGTTTAATCGAACCAGTAGGACGAAGAAACCACTTTCGAAGGTTGATGCTAGCTATCTTTGGCGACGGCTCAGACAATTTATTTATGGCGCCTATCTGGGCGTAGCTTTGGCACTAGCAGCAACGTGGAACCTGCACACAACACAACCAAAGTACTTTGCCCCAACTTGCAGTGAGGTTGTCAATCTCACCGGTTTGCTGTAAACAAAGGATTAAACGTATCGTGTGGTAAAAGATATTTGTTTGCAAGAAAGTAAATAATGCTTTTAGAAAGTAAATGGTAATATGAATGTAAAAGAATGGACCGGGGTCCACAGTTCACTAGAGGTGTCTCTCCATAATGATAAATGACATGCTGGGTAAATAAATTACAGTTGGACAATTGACAGAATAAAGAATGCAAGCAATGCATGTACATGTCATGAGGATCACTATGAGATTCACTTGGGCATTACAACATAATACATAGACCATAATCCAACTGCGTCTATTACTAATAATCCACCCACCAGATATCATCCGAACAACCGTTCGGTATTAAGTTGCAAGCAACAGATTATCGCCTTAAGCAAAGCATGTAATGTAAACAATACAAATGTCCTTGAACAAAAGATTGTTATTTTCTTCCTAGTAGCAACAACACATCTACAACCTTAGAAGTTATTGTCACTCCTCCAGATTACTAGAGGCATGAACCCACTATCAAGCATAAATACTCCCTCTTGGAGTCACTAGCATCTACTCGGCCAAGATATCTACTTGCAACGGAGAGCATGCAAGATCATAAACAATATAGAGATAATAAATCACAAATCAACTTGACATAGTACTCAATATTCATCGGATCCCAACAAACACAACATGTAGAATTACATAACGATGATCTTGATCATGATAGGCAGCTCACAAGATCTAAACATGAAGCACATGGAGGAGAAGACATCCATCTAGCTACTGCTATGGACCCGTAGTCTAAGGTAGACTACTCACACATTAGTCCGGAGGCAGGCATGGTGATGAAGAAGGCCTCCGGTGGTGATTCCCCTCTCCGGCAGGGTGCCAGGAAGAGCTTCTGGACCCTCCTGATCTCGCATCAATGACGGTGGCGGCTTGCAGTATGTTTTCTGGAAAAGAGTTCGGGCCCTAGGGTTTTCTCGATGGAGGGAATAAATAGGCGGAAGGGCGATGTCAGGGGGTGGATGATGTCTACGCACGCGTCTGTTCTTGTAGACAGTGTTGGGCCTCCAAGTGCAGAGGTTTGTAGAACAGCAGCAAGTTTCCCTTAAGTGGATCACCCAAGGTTTATCGAACTCAGGGAGGAAGAGGTCAAAGCTATCCCTCTCAAACAACCCTGCAATTACGATATAGAGAGTCTCTTGTGTCCCCAACACACCCAATAGACTTGTCAGATGTATAGGTGCACTAGTTCGGCGAAGAGATAGTGAAATACAAGTGGTATGGACGATTATAAGTAGTAAATATAATCTGGAATAAAAATGGCAGCAAGCAAACAAGTAACAAAATTGCAAGTAAACGGTGTGCAAAGCTTGGAAACAAGGCCTAGGGATCATACTTTCACTAGTGGACACACTCCCAACAAATGTAACATAATTGAACCAATAGATGCTATCATCAATATGCAACTCAAAAAATTCTCCAATGGAAAACATACACTAATCATGCGTAGGGCTACGAAGCACTCCTCAAAGTCCGTATGTACCCAAACTAGATTGTCCCACACTATCACCGTGAACGCACTAGATGGTTCCAACAAACACCAACAATTCATAGAGACATTAACCAAAAAGATACACATGATGCACATACTAGTCACCTTTACACCATGATACGAGGTATCTCCGGAGAGTATAATAATTAAGCATAGGAGTAGCATAATATCTGAATAATAACATCTACCAATTTAACTAGATGCAAAGCTCACGATCACATAAAGATCACATCATGGGAGAGAGAGGTGAACCACATAGCTACCGGTAGAGCCCTCAGCCCCGGGGATGAACTACTCCCTCCTCATCATAGGAGACAGCAAGGTTGATGGAGATGGCGGTGAGGTCGATGGAGACGGCAAAGATGGCGATGGAGACCAGTTGGAGATGGCTCGGGGGCACTTCCCCGTCCCGGCAGGGTGCCAGAACAGAGACTTCTGTCCCCCGAAATTCATCAACGGCGGCGGCGGAGCTACGGAACTGTTCTGGAAATTTTACCGTCAGGAGTGGCCCCAGACCTCCTCACACCTAGGCAGCGCGGCCAGGGCCTGGGCCGCGCCGGCCTAGTGTGAGGCTGGCCTGTGGCCCCTCTCCTTCGCCTCTTCGGATCTCTGGAAGCTTCCGGGAAAAATAAGACTTCTGGAACATGTTTCGTCCAATTCCGATAATATTTCCTATGTAGCTTTTCTGAAACACAAAAACAGCAGAAAACAGGGAACTGGCACTGTGGCATCTTGTCAATAGGTTAGTTCCAGAAATCGCATAAAAACACCACGAAGTGTAACGAAACACAAGGCAAATGGTGTAAAAACAAGCATGGAGCATCAAAAATTATAGATACGTTTGAGACATATCAGCATCCCCAAGCTTAACTCCTGCTCGTCCTCGAGTAGGTAAGTGATAACAAAAGAAATAATTTTTGAGGTGACATGCACCATCACAATCTTGATCATATATGTAAGCATTTGTGAGCTGGGATCATAAGAACTTAAAACATGGGCATGAAAGATATAATCTTGACAATAAGAACTTAGCAACCATGTTATAAACATGAAAATGAACACAAACAAAATATCATGAAAATGAAATAATGAAAGTCTAACGTGTGTTCAAATCATAAGGAAAAACATACAAGTGGTTTTCAGCTTGTCCTTAATAGAGAGCAAAACATAAATGCATAGGACACCTTCAAGTTTAAGAGGGCGACTAGATACAAATAATTTGAGAACAAGTGAAACCAACAATATGAATCAATCAATGAAAACTTTGGGACAATGCACATTATACTAAGAATGACAACTATGCTCTCTTAGATAGTGCATAAAGATAGAAGGTGGTGACTCAACATAAAAGTAAAAAGAAAGGCCCTTCGCAGAGGGAAGCAGTGATTAAACATGTGCTAGAGCTTTTCATTTGTAAAACAGAGAGATAAAAATTGGTTTTGAGAGGTGGTTGTCTTTGTCAACGACTGGCAATGGGGTTCTTACTATCTTCCATACAAAAATGAAGCAAGTTTTTGAGAGAGAGAGAGAGATTGGCACATTTGTGCTCTTTTATAAAGCTTGGCACTCCTCCCCACCTTTTTTACTTTCACAAACCATGGCTAACCGATTCCATCAGGTGCCCACCAACATTCACATTCCATGGAGGAGTGCCTTTTTTCTTTTCTTTTTTCCTTTTTTTTCTTTTTGGAATAAGCAATATGGAAAATAGCAAATCCGACCACTACGTCCCCATGAGCTGAAAATAGTATCACAAAACGAGAAGTATTTTGAAGGTTTTTTGAAAGGTAGCACATGAAAATTTACTTGGAATGGCTTACAAATACCATGCATAGGAATTTATAGTGGACACTTTGGCAAAACTTGGTTTTTAGGAGTTGGATGCACGAGTAGAGCTCATACTCAGTACAAGGCGAGGGCTAGCAAAAGACTAGGAGCGACCAGCTAAGAGAGCAATAACGGCCATAATCATGCAAAGCGACAAATCAACATTAAAAGAAGCATAAGATAGCATCAAAAGTCAAAAACTAAATGATCATAGAGGCTATAGGTGACTTATTTTTGTAGTCAACATGGTGTAAGCATGTGCCAAGTCAACCCAAATAAAGCATCAAAGGAGAAAACCAAATAAATGCTTCCAAACAATTAAAACAACGCATGATTTTTCCAAAGGCTCATTAAGCAATCTCAGTTATTTGAGACAAGTCATGCTACAGCAAAACCACTAAGCATACTATCAAAAAGACATCAAGCACGACGTGCAAAAGCCTAAGCCGCAGTCTACACAAGCTCCTTCTTGTACCACTTTTTGCATAAAGCTTTTTCTCTTTTCCAACACCATTCAAATTTTTTATAAGCACCTATTTTTGATGAAAACCAATAAAGATCAGAGGCTAAAATAAACCTTGATGAAAAGATATAACAAGATCTGAACACAAATTAAGGCGAAGAACGAAAGCTAAACGCAGTAGCAGAAAAAGAGAACACTCGGTTTTTGATAAGAGTGAAAACTAGAGTGTTCTTGGCAAATGAAAAGCGAGTTCATCTCCTCCAAAAGAAACATGATGTGATCTAACCATTTATTGCAGCAAACAAAACAAAAGAAAACTGAAAACTAAAACAACTGACGCTCCAAGAAAAACGCATAATGCATGAAGCAATAAAAATATAGTGTTTTGAAAGGTGACCTGATTTTTGCCGATGAAGAAGGGGTGCCTCGGGGGCATCCCCAAGCTTTGACGCTTGTACTTCTTGGATATTTCTTGGGGTGCATGGGCATCCCCAAGCTTGAGCTTTTGTCCATTCTTCATCTCATCTCATCATTCACCAATCCCTACACTTGAAAACTTCCTTCATACAAAACTAAACACAAATCTATTAGCAACATTAGTGTAACATAACATATAATCAACCTCTTTTTGCTTCAGGTTTCAACTCAAAACCACCACATATTACGCATATACTACTGTAGCAACTTCCCCAAAAGTTCCGTGATCAAAAGAACTAAAAAAGAAAGCGATAAAACGGCAAACACAAATATTGGCAGAAATCTGTCAAAACAAAACAGCTGAAAAAGGTCGAATTTTTGAGGGGTTTTTTGTTGCTCAAATCAAAAAGTGTTCAACTAATGAAAGTTTGGATATAACCTGGGGCATATGCACAAGAAATCGCAGGTCCAAAAGATATACAGGGAAATATATACGAATTTTTACGGTGCCACACCGAAAACAGTTTCAGGACAGCAACATCCCCAAATCTTACCGCACTCAAATTAGAGGCTTCTCTTGGCACAACAACGAAATAAAAAGGATAAGGAGCAGTTATTACAGTAGTAATAACTTCCAAGACTCAAATAAAATAAAAAGTACTGAAATAAACAATGGATTATCTCCCAAGAGTGCTTTTCTTTAACGCATTTGAGCTAGGCGCAGTAATTTGCAAAGATGCTCATGTGGGCACCATATAAGAGCTTGAGGCAAAGGCGCCATATAGAAACTTAAAGCAATAGAGAGCATCAAAAAGCAAGTATGGAACACATTTAAATCTAAACCACATCCTATGAAAAATAGTCTTGTAAAGAGACAAGTCATAAAAGCGCAAAGCAAAAAGCATAGGAAGGCAAAACAAGTACAACTTCAAGAATTGCAACATAAAGAGGGGAAACTCAATATTGTTGAGATCCATCAAACCATGTTTCCCTCTCTCATAATAACTTTCAGTAGCATCATGAATAGAACTAACAATATAACTATCACATAAAGCATCCCTATCATGAGCCACATGCATAAAAGAATTAATACTCCCCACATGAACAATAGTAGTAGGAGCAGATTCAACAGAATAATTATTCTCATCACCATAATCATCAAAAACAGGAGGCATATTGTAATCATAACTATTTTTCTCCTCAACAGTAGGTGAACTGAAAATATTATACCCATCATCTTAACCATCATAAACTAGAGGTTTAGTATCATCACAAGCTAGAGAACAACTATTTCGCAAAGCATATTCATCAAACATATCATCATAAGAAGGAGCATGGATAGTACTAATGGTACAACAATTATTAACCTTAGAATTGGTACCAAAAAGATTTTCAATATCAAAAGTAGAGTGCTTTTCCCAATAATGATCACTAACATAGGTAACGGGCATAGGAACATCATCCCAATCAGAATTATCATAATCCATAGCAGGATCATAACGCCTAGGGAAAGATACCGTGTCCTCTCGCCTTTTACTCCTCTTCTTCTTCTTCATGCTCTTCTTAATCTCTCCTTTAGGAGGGAGAGACTTGAAGGGCATCTTCTCCACATATTCTCTAGGAGGGAAAGGCATCTTCTCCACATAATCTGGTTTGCTGACAGGAACAAAAGAAGAAACTTTGGAGGATTCCTCCTCTCTATTAATAAGATTGAAACATCTATTAGTCCTGTCATAGCTTGGCAAAACATCATGTTTTATAAGATCTTATAAGTAAGTATTTGCGAGGCAATCTTTAGCACAATAGAGACGACAACCACGAAGGGTGCTATTAATATCAACATCATTCATGTCTACCAAAGCAATCTTTCTAGATATCTCTTCACAATTCAAAAACAAAGTAAGCTCATCATGCTGATTGAAAGTAATCTTATCATCACAATACAAATCTACGGTACTCGTTCGATTAATTGGGCATTGAAAATTAAAGTGCCCCTTTTCACCGCAAAATTCACAAAGAAAAGGATAAAGCTCACAAACCCTTTCACCAAGCACATCTAGATCCTTGAGCCACATACTGGTTTCTTCATTTGCGTGGGTTATGCAATAATCTTCCTTGTTGTAACTCTGTTCACAAGGTCTATGTATTCCACAAAAATTAACATGCTTACAAGAAATAGTACTTTTAGAAGTTTGAGCATGTTTATTGCAATCATCAATAACAATATCACTTTCTATGCAAGTGTCCTTAAAAGGTTCATGATACACGTCCCCATTTCCTTTAGGAACATTCATATGGGAAGCAAAGGCTTTAAAGCAATCAACCATAATTTGAGGATCAAGACCATATTTAGCACTAAGCTCTTGAAAATTAGCAGTTTCAGCAAAAGACTTAATGCAATCAAACTCTTAATTCATACCTGATCCTTTACCTTTGTCGCTATCCCAACCTTCAATATTGTTTTGAATTGTTTCAAGCAGATCCCACTTGGTGTCAACATCCTTGCTTGTGAAAGACCCATCAAAGCATGCATCTAGATAGTCCTTGTAATATCCTGAAAGCCTTGCATAAAAATTATTAATAACAATATTACGGGGAAGATCATGAATAGGACATTTGTGCATTAGTAACTTCAATCTTCCCCACGCTTGGGCAATGCTTTCTCCCTCATGCGGATGAAAATTATAAATGTAGTTCCTATCTTTATAAACCTGACTAGAAGGATAGAATTTAGAATAAAAGATAGGTTCAATTTCATCCCAGTCAATAGATCTACCATCTTGGAGCAGTCGATACCACTCCTCAGCTCTGCCTTTTAGTGAAAAAGAGAATAGCTTCTTCTTAACTTGGTTCATTGAAATACCTGCACACTGGAACAACTCACATCATTCATGTATAAAGAGCAAATGATCACCAGGATGGATAGTTCCATCTCCTAAATAGCAGTTATCCCTAACACATTGAACAATCTTCGTAGGTATTTTAAAAGGATGAGGAGCACAAGCATCATTAGAAACATCACATATGGGAGATAAAAAATCATCAGAGCAAACTTTCTCCACTAAAGCTGGGGAACTAAAAATATTATACTTAACAAAACCAGCTTCCCCAAGCTTAGACTTTTCCATAGCATTAGCAATAACAGGATTCAAAGCATTCGTACTAATAACATTGCTTTTCGAAATAAGCTCCAAACGATTTTCAATTTTCTCATCAAATCTAAACTCAGGAAAAAGACTAAAGAACTCTTTGTTTTCCATTAAGCCTAACTATTGAAAATAAAAACAAGAAACAAAAAGATATAATTGCAGAATCTAAAGGAAATAACTTCGAGCACTCACACAGGAGGATGCGAGTACCTTTTACCTTACCTCCCCGGCAACGGCGCTAGAAAAGAGCTTGATATCTACGCACGCGTCTGTTCTTGTAGACAGTGTTGGGCCTCCAAGTGCAGAGGTTTGTAGAACAGCAGCAAGTTTCCCTTAAGTGGATCACCCAAGGTTTATCGAACTCAGGGACGAAGAGGTTAAAGCTATCCCTCTCAAACAACCATGTAATTATGATACAGAGAGTCTCTTGTGTCCCCAACACACCCAATACACTTGTCAGATGTATAGGTGCACTAGTTCGGCGAAGAGATAGTGAAATACAAGTGGTATGGATGATTATAAGTAGTAAATACAATCTGGAATAAAAATGGCAGCAAGCAAACAAGTAACAAAACAGCAAGTAAACGGTGTGCAAAGCTTGGAAACAAGGCCTAGGGATCATACTTTCACTAGTGGACACACTCCCAACAAATATAACATAATTGAACCAATAGATGCTATCATCAATATACAACTCAAAACAATTCTCCAATGGAAAACATACACTAATCATGCGTAGGGCTACGAAGCACTCCTCAAAGTCCGTATGTACCCAAACTAGATTGTCCCACACTATCACCGTGAACGCACTAGATGGTTCCAACAAACACCAACAATTCATAGAGACATTAAACAAAAAGATACACATGATGCACACACTAGTCACCTTTACACCATGATATGAGGTATCTCCGGAGAGTATAATAATTAAGCATAGGAGTAGCATAATATCTGAATAATAACATCTACCAATTCAACTAGATACAAAGCTCATGATCACATAAAGATCACATCATGGGAGAGAGAGGTGAACCATATAGCTACCGGTAGAGCCCTCAGCCCCGGGGATGAACTACTCCCTCCTCATCATAGGAGATAGCAAGGTTGATGGAGATGGCGGTGAGGTCGATGGAGACGGCGAAGACGGCGATGGAGACCGATGGAGATGGCTCCAGGGCACTTCCCCGTCCCGGCAGGGTGCCGGAATAGAGACTTATGTCCCCCAAAATTCATCGACGGCGGCGGCGGAGCTACGGAACTGTTCTGGAAATTTTGCCGACTCCCTTAGGGTTTTCCGTCCCGAGGCTTCTTATAGGCGAAGGGGCGTCGTCAGGAGTGGCCCCGGACCTCCTCACACCTGGGCGGTATGGCCAGGGCCTAGGCCCCACCGGCCTAGTGTGAGGCTGGCCTGTGGCCCCTCTCCATCGCCTCTTTGGATCTCTGGAAGCTTCCGGAAAAAATAAGACTTCTGGAACTTGTTTCGTCCAATTCCGATAATATTTCCTGTGTAGCTTTTCTGAAACACAGAAACATCAGAAAACAGGGAACGGGCACTATGGCATCTTGTCAATAGGTTAGTTCCAGAAATCGCATAAAAATGCCACGAAGTGTAACGAAACACAAGGCAAATGGTGTAAAAACAAGCATGGAGCATCAAAAATTATAGATATGTTTGAGACGTATCAGTGGACCAGGCGGTCACACCCCCTGGTGGGGCGGCCTAGGCCTGGCCCACACCACCATAGGGTGTGGCTGGCCCCTGGTTCGTCTCCTGCTCTCCTTTGGACTCCGTCTTCGTGTCAGGTAATTAGGGACTTCAGCTTTTGTTTCGTCCAATTTTGAGAATATTTCATGTGTAACTTTTCTGAAACACAAGAACAGCAGAAAATAGGGAACTGGCACTGTGGCATCTTGTTAATAGGTTAGTTCTGGAAAATGCATAAAAATGCCACGAAGTGTAAACAAAACACAAAGCAAATGGTGTATAAACAAGCATGGAGCATCAAAAATTATAGATACATTTGAGATATATCAATGCTTAGCACTCTGCACTTGGAGTCTCAACCTAGCGAAGCCATCAGCACCAAAAAAGCATAAACCACAGCAAGCCGAGGACTCGGGGCTAGTACCATAACGGAAGGAGAAGATGTGGAACCCTGAGAAGTCATGATGATAGAAGTTACGTGGATGCAACTGTATCTAGCATACATGCTACATAAAAAACTACCAGAGGACGTTGTGGAAGCACGAAAGATAGTACGGAGGTCCAAAGCGTTTGTTGTAGTAAAAGGATAATTATATAAGAAAAGCATCTCTGGGGTTCTACAAAGATGTGTCACCCCACAAGAAGGGCAAGTCATATTACATGACATTCACGCAGGAATTTGCGATCATCATGCCAACAGCCGAGCAATAGCAGCAATAGCATTTCAGTGCGGGTTTCTATTGGTTAACAGCTGTTGAAGATGCCAAGGATATTGTGAGATGATGTGAAGCATGTCAAAGATTTGCATCCAGGCCTCATGCTCCGGCTGCTGAACTCCAGCCAATACCCTTATCTTGGCTGTTTGCAAAATGGGGCCTACATATGGTGGGAAAGTTGCACAAATATTAGCTAGGAGGACACGTTTATATGCTAGTAGCAGTTGACAAATTTACAAAATGGATAGAGGCAACCCCAGTAACGACACAGGATTCCACTGTGGCAATAAACTTCATCAAATTGCTCGTGTTTCATTTTGGGGTTCCTCATAACATCATCACAGACAGTGAGACAAATTTTACATCCAAGGAATTCAAGAACTACTACGAAAGTATGGGCATCAAGCTCAACTTTGCCTCTACAAACGAGCAAGTCAAAAAAGCTAATGGTCTGATATGCAGTGGCATAAAGAAAATATTGCTGGCACCACTCAAAAAATCCAAGCACGCCTGGGTAGATGAGTTATCCTCCATGCTTTGGATTTTATGAACAACCCCCAGTGTAGCAACCCAAGAAACACTTTTCTTTCTGGTACACGGTGCCGAAGCCATGCTTCTAGTCGAAATTACTCAAGAAGCACCCCGAATATCTGCTTATGATGAAACCTTGTCAACTAAAGCTTGGCAAGACGATGTCAACGCACTCGATGAAGCCAGAGATGTGGATCTCTCGAGGACAACATAGTATCAGCAAAATTTGAGGAATTACCATAGTCGTTGAGTACATCCTAGATCTTTTGAGAAAGGAGATTTAGTCCTTTGACTCAAGCAAGATGGTCATGGCAAGCTAGATTCACCTTGGCTAGGGCCTTACGTGGTTAAAGAAGTAATACTCGGAGGAGCATATCGACTTCGAGACAAGAAGACCATCAAAGATAAAGGCAATCCTTGGAACACAGAGCAACTTTGGCGGTTCTACACATAAAGAGCATCGATTTAAGTGATTTTACCAGTGTGCAAAATTATCGGGTTAGGACCCTCTAAACCCAGAACACGGGCCACAAGCTGGGTTTTTTCGGCTCGCTCCAAGTTTTACTTGTATACATCAAGATTATTGACCTTATTCAATTACTCGGGGGCTCTCGTCCTCGAGTAGATATGATATTTATAACGACAAATTTGAGTTCCTCCTATATTGTGGTAAACACGAACGAAGTCAAGAAAATTAACGACTCGATGAATTCATTGAAACTAAAAAAGAGTCGCATGCACAATACTTCAGAGAAAAATCGAGAATCAAAAATTGAGAATCATTGCAGTACAGCAAGCTTGCTAGAAAAACCTCAGAACCACTAGTTTCCTTGGTTCCTCAACAAAAGAAGGATACAAACCACGAAAGTGACATCCATTGCACATCATTCATACGAAAGATAGATAAAGTGGCAATGCATTACACAAGCAATTACATAATGATTCTTGATTCTAATGAAAATATACTACGGGCTCATACTTCTTCTGGCATTGCGTCCAATCGAAGATCGTCACGTCAAACTTTACTATTCCGCAGTTATAGTTAAACAGTAGAAACCACCCTGATGAAGGTCATAATCTTCAGCAAAATGAGGCTAGCCGCCCCTGAAGAAAATGTCCCCTTCACCATCATAGTACACCTCTACCTCATACGGGGGTCCTTCACTTGACACTTCTTGCAGAATGGCTTCGTGCAGCTCTCGACAGTCCATGAATTAGTAAACCTTCAAAGGGACATATTGTTGCTGATGACATTGAGCACCAGCAAATGAGAAAAAATAAAATATAGCCCAGTAGATGGCTGCGGAGGATTGGGATGCGCCACACTTACATCCAGAGGCCCATTGATCTGCGTGGTAGAATTCTTAACCTTGTTCTTACTTCCCACTAGACGACCGCGTCGACATTTGGCTGGCGTGGAGGACGAAGCCTGAGCGATGGCACCTTAGGTTTGTTCTTGCTGCCCTGAGGACGGCCACGTCCACACTTCGATCGATAATGCCAATATCGTCCATGGAGGTTATTCTGGTGGATCGATGGAAAAGAGAGATGAAACCATAAGCAATCAGGAGAAGAAGACGATGCGGCAGCGAAGATTAACAGTGGAAAGCTAGGGTTAAAGCGAAGAGAGATGGGCTCATATTCATAAATCACCCTTGATGGGCCTTTGGGGCCAAAGTCCAGTTAAGTATAGGCCCATTATTCCAAGCGGCATTGCAACGATAAGAGCCCAAGTCAAAATATTATACTCCCTCCGACCCATATTACTCTTTGCTAATACGGATGTATCTACCACTCAAATATGTCTAGATACATCTACATTAGCGAAGAGTATTATGGGTCGGAGGGAGTAAAAATTTCACATGAAAGGATGGAATAAAGCAAAGAAAAACTAAAAAGGACACAATGGAGAAAGTCTATTTTGAGACTATAAAAGGCTGTAAGGATCCCCTTATAGCCTCGGGGGCTACTCCCGTCAGGATCGCTGAACGCGCTACCCGATGATTCTTACTTCGGAAGAAACAGAGGAGTTATATTCGACAAGTTACATTGTAAATTTGACAACAAAGGTATTTTTTAGCCTATACTCAAATAAATATTCGACTATAACCTCGAGGGCTACTCCCATCGGGAGCGCTGATCAATTGATAACACTAGCTCTTATACAAGAGTAAAATTTGACTTCATCATCGATGCCCAGCGTCAGATAATAAACTCGCATTTTACTCCCATTGGGAGTGATGTGCGACTAGTTGAATAAACAACTCAAAGATTTGGGGTTATGAAACAGCCAAACAAGGCTCTCAACAAAAATTATATTCTCAAGCCGCGTCCACCGCGATTACATGCTTGGATGCCGTGGTCGTAAAGATCACGAAGGTAAGAACTCAGGATCCATCCTGCATGGCATAGTATACGCACATTGTGCGCTCTGCTAGCAAATTACCGTATCTATGATACAAAGAAAATCCCAGTGGATGCACTGGGTACCCTAAGAAATACTGGAATTCATGCTTCGCTAAGTCCTAAATGTGGCACAAGCTAGATTATGCCAGGTACAAAATTCGAGTCCGGGGACTTGAGTTTGAAGTAGGTAACAAGTGTTTGCTCGAGCAATTAACTGGTTTCCTGATCTGCCAGACATACCAGGCTTGTTCACCAAAATCCCCATAAGAAATTGAAAATATAAGAGCTTGAAGGTAAATATTAACAGGGAAGTCGAAGATTTATAAGAAAGACGAAGATTGAGCTGCTCGAAGAATAGAAGACAAAGATTCAAGACTTGAGATTCAACCCGAATCTACGATTCAGATAGAATCTCGAGAGCTACTGACAAGGGTATGAATACCTAGGCCCATGTTGTTAGTAACCCTGAGGCCTGTTCCGTAGCAGCCCATGAATTATAAGCTAAGATAGAATAGAATTGTATTGTAATTCGTATCGTGTAAATTAATTTGTAACGAACCCGACCGGTTCCTCAAGACCTGCCACCTATAAAAATTGCCAGGAGAGGCCGGCCAGGGACACATCAAGATTGAGCTAAGATTAATCGCAAGTTCACTTTTGATACACAATATTTGCCTTGTTTGTCTGAAACCCTATCTTCGAGTTCATCTAACGTTCTCTCCTCCGATCCTAAGTCCACCATACAGGACATTTGTCGAGTTAACCCTCGTCACCCCCCGTATGATCATCAAGATCCTCTACCCTTTCTTGATCACCAATTGTTTGCAAATTTTGCTAATTTTCTCTCCATGCATGCACTAAAAGGTTTGTGATAAAAGTAATACATAACGAGCTTCAAAATGATATGGTAGAGCATCTGTGGGCGATTAAAGGAGACACGATAGCTTTATGAGTGTGGATTCTCATTGAACCTTTTTTTGGTTTGATTTGTATGAATTAATGGATAATTATGGTCGAGACAATGCGTGTTCTAGTTTTATTTCCAAATTGCATTTTTGATCAAAACACGGTTAAGGGGAGAGGCGGCGTCCGATCTGAGACGCACGTGTGGATGGTCATCTCGGGGACGCAACTGGAGATGCTCTCAAGTAAATGATCCAAAAGAGAAAGAAATAAAATGTGCAGGTGGTGATGGGAAATGGTTTGCATGAAATAAGTAAGCCTGAAATCTATTTGGTAGGAACTCTAAACCATCCTTGCGGCCGACGATGGAGCTCTACTATGGTTCTTCTTATTTGGCCTGCCAAAGAAATGTATTCCACACAAGATACTATCTCCTTGCACATTTGTCACCGTGAAACGACACCCAACTTATCTGAGATGTTGTTGGTGTCCCTGCCCAAAGATAGCAATTAGCTTGAGAAATATCTAAACAAAAATAGAGGTAAACTGATAATGTCTAAAAATAGACAAAAACATCAAATTATGTTCTATAATAACAGAAGATTTCAAATATCTATTTTGTTTATTTACTTGAGAAAAAATAGCCTTCTGGCTTCTCACATGAAGCAGCTTGCCTCAAATTAAACCATTCACTCATTGAGCACATTTGTTAAAAAAATTCATTAGATAAAGAGGACAGAAAACAACTTCATGTAGTTACATGATACATCAAGGCATCACAAATTATTCCATGTCACTATTTGTATCTGAACAATATGTAGCTGAAGTTTGATTTATCAAATTTTCAAGATTGCACAACATTGTTTCATATCACTAAATGGAAAATAAAATTTATATCACTCTCTAAAAGAGGTACTGTAGAGCCAAGTTCTCCATCAAACAATAACGAAGAACCGGACTCTGCCATTCCACCATGCTTTGTGTATTAACGTCCTCAAATGTCTAACTAAAAGATAAAATTAACATGGGAAGTTACAATTGCTAAATGAAATGCCATAAATATGATTGTCTTCCTGGAATCAAAGAAGTAATAAATAATCATTGTACTGGCAAGGAAAAACAAAACAACATTCATGTGAACAGCGATGTATTATTTCTAGCAGTCAAATAGTATTAGGATCTTCAATGATTGGACCGTTGCAGAAGTCATATAGAAGGAATGGAAATTAGTATATAATACAGTCACCTTAAAAAATGACACATATACAGTACATGAGTAATATAAAGTGTTGCATCCAGTGTAGATGGTCCTTCTTCAGGCATACAAGTTTGTAGACATGTGAAGGACACAAGCAGCTAACAAAAACATTGTATATGAAGCACTGTAATTCCCTCATTGGTCCTAGTCAGATATATTCACGGGAGTTTGACATCGGTAAGAGAAAAGGCCTGGCATTATGAAGCAACATTGTATTGATCTCAAGCTATGTATATACCTGTATGGAGAATCTTACATGTCTGGTCTATGGACAATGGCCAACTTCGAGTACTATAGCTGCTTGGCCATTGACGCAAGCACAGTAACAACATTGGCTTACTTTAAAATATGCAATTTTTGGTGTATTGATAGATGCATATGCTACCCTGTTCTTGTATGCTTTGTTCTTATCAAACTAGTATGCTAGGGCGTGTGTGGGGATGTGTGTATTAGGCGAAGCAATCTTGTGGTATTCATAGGAAAGTGAGATGAATTCTAGGTGCTTCAAGTTTTTACCTTTGTATGATTTCCTCACTAGGGCGAATGAAATACTTATGCTTTATGCTATCCAGTGACAGAAAGGATGCATATTTGTGTTCAACATCATGTTATAAATCCTAAGGCAATACTATGTTAGTTCTTTTTTTCAAAATGGGAGCGATAACCTCAGCCTCAGCTTATACTCTGTTAGTTCTTAAATTTGGGTTGGGGAGTTTCCCTTTGCCAAAGGAGTATTAGTGAGTTGTGCTTGCATGAATTCTATGTTAAAACGTGATGCCCATGTTAATGCTTATTAATGACTTCTTGTTTGGTTGCATTCTCTTAGTTTGTCGTTTGTGCTTTCACCAACACCATGTTTTTGAGAGAGAGAGAGAGATCAAGTGAAACCATGATCCCCGGTCCACTTATATCCAAAAGAAAACTTTCCTTTAGTTTACTTGATGTTTACTTTTAGTTGTTTCCCAAAAATATAAAAAATATTCTTTACTAATTCCTTTTGTTTTATTGATCTTGCAAGCTATAAGTGTTTGACAACCACTCTAGATAGTTGGGGATGCAAAACTATTGTTTACTATTGTAGGTTGCTTGATGAGTATAGAAAAGAGAACCACCATATTCCATGAGAGTTCGATATAAACCCTTGAGTCACCCTTGTGAAGAAAACTTCTCTTGATACACCACTCTGCGCTTGGAGTCCCAACGAGTGACATTTTAAAGATTTGAATTGCTTCCATCATCGGTTTTGCAAGGCAGTGGTGGCAGTGTTTGGGTCAGGCTTTTGGGACGACCAAATGAAGCAAAAACACCTCATATCATGGCACATAGTGCTGCTAGAGGATTTTTTGGGATGCTTGGAAGCATCGATCGCATGCATTGGTACTAGGAGAACTATCAAATTGCTTGCCAATGTTTGTACAAAGGGCATCATAAATATTGCAGCGTGGTATTAGTTGTGGATGATCATGAGCTCTTGATTTGGCATGCTTTCTTTGCATGGCTGGATCTCACAATGGCATCAACATGCTACAACGCTCCCCGGTGTTCGTGATACTTGTTGAGGGCCATGCTCCAGAGTGCAACTAAGACATCAATGACCACCAATATACCAAAGGGTACTACCTAGATGATGGCATCTATCCTAGGTGGTTAGCATTTGTGAATACAATCTCCAATAACAAGGTCAGAAGAAAGATCACTTTGCTCTGCGTCACAATTCTTGTAGAAAGTTTGTGAAGCAAGCATTTGGTGTAGTTCAGTCTCATTTTTCTATTGTCTGTACCCTGCTTTTACCCAGACACAAGAACAAATGTGGGTAGTTGCTATATTTTTGATTTTTTTACATAGCGTGATCCCAACACGTGCAACATGGAGACACCTACCGCCGACTCCTTTATGTACAAAAGACCACTCGTCAAGACGCAAGTTCCACATCTACACCCAAGTTACCACCGTAGACTTCATAGGAAGATTCCCTAGATCTACTTGTAAATATCCTTGGACTCTATAACCCCACCCAGATTGTAGTCTTTGTAGTCATTTTTACAATCCTTCATGATTCCATCGATAATAAAGTCCAGCACAGTTCTTCATCTTTGTTGTGTTGTTGATCCAAACCTGTTGAACTATGTCTCCTTACCAAACAAATAAACTCATCTCCGACCTCCAGAGTGAGATTGACTTTGGATCCTTGAAAATTACCCTTCATCAGTTGGCACGCTAGGTAGGGGGTGTTTGTTGATGTCTACGCACTTCTATTCTTGTAGACACTTGTTGGGCCTCCAAATGCAGAGGTTTGTAGAACAGCAGCAAGTTTCCCTTAAGTGGATCACCCAAGGTTTATCGAACTCAGGGAGGAAGAGGTCAAAGCTATCCCTCTCAAGCAACCCTGCAATTACGATATAGAAAGTCTCTTGTGTCCCCAACACACCCAATACACTTGTCAGATGTATAGGTGCACTAGTTCGGCGAAGAGATAGTGAAATACAAGTCGTATAGATGATTATAAGTAGTAACTGCAATATGGAATAAAAATCGCTGCGAGCAAACATGTAACAAAACAGCAAGTAAACGGTGTGCAAAGCTTGGAAACAAGGCCTAGGGATCATACTTTCACTAGTGGACACACTCCCAACAATATAACATGATTGAACAAATAAACAACTTCTCTCCACTATGGTACTCTGAATTACTCTCCTATTGAATAACACTAATCATTGTGTAGTGGCTACAGAAGCACCCCTTAAAGTTCATCAAGTACTTGACAAACACCACTCATAGAGACATCCAAATCAGATCACAATTCAAGATAGAAATCATTGCGACTTAGACCAAGTACTAACACGGTGCACACACTGTCAACTTTACACCATGAAAGGAGGAATAGATCACTCAATACTATCATAGTAATAATTAATCTCATAATCCACAAGAGATCACAATCATAGCCTAAACCAAGTACCACCATGATGCACGCACTGTCACCGTTACACCATGGCAGGAGGAATAGATTACTTTAATAACATCACTAGAGTACACTATAATAATTAAGCATAGGAGTAGCATAATATCTGAATAATAACATCTACTTGTTCAACATGATACAAAGCTCACGATCACATAAAGATCACATCATGGGAGAGAGAGGTGAACCACATAGCTACCGGTAGAGCCCTCAGCCCCGGGGATGAACTACTCCCTCCTCATCATAGGAGACAGCAAGGTTGATGGAGATGGCGGTGAGGTCGATGGAGACGGCGGAGACGGCGATGGAGACCGATGGAGATGGCTCCGGGGGCACTTCCCCGTCCCGGCAGGGTGCCGGAACAGAGACTTCTGTCCCCCGAAATTCGTCGGCGATGGCGGCGGAGCTGCGGAACTGCTTCTGGAAAATTGCCGAATCCCTTAGGGTTTTCCGTCCCGGGGCTTTATATAGGCGAAGGGGCATCGCGAGAGGGCAGCCAGGGGCTCCTCACACATGGGTGGCGCGGCCAGGGCCTGGGCCGCGCCACCCTAGTGTGAGGGCAGGCCCTGGCCCCTCTCCGGCTCTCTTTCGGATGTCTGGATGCTCCCGGGTAAAATAAGACTTCAGGAACTTGTTTCGTCCAATTCCGAGAATATTTCCTGTGTATCACTCTGAAACACAAAAACAGCAGAAAACAGGGAACTGGCACTGTGGCATCTTGTTAATAGGTTAGTTCCGTAAAAAGCATAAAAGTGCCACTAAGTGTAACGAAACAATAGGCAAATGGTGTAAAAACAAGCATGGAGCATCAAAAATTATAGATACGTCGGAGACGTATCTGCATCCCTTAACTCCTGCTCGTCCTCGAGTAGGTAAGTGATAACAAAAGAAATAATTTTTGAGGTGACATGCACCTACACAATCTTGATCATATATGTAAGCATTTGTGAGCTGGGATCATAAGAACTTAAAACATGGGCATGAAAGATATAATCTTGATAATAGAAACTTAGCAACCATGTTGTAAACATGCAAATGAACACAAACAAAAGATCATGAAAATGAAACAATGAAAGTCAAACGTGTGTTCAAATCATAAGGAAAAACATACAAATGGTTTTCAGCTTGTCCTTCATGGAGAGCAAAACATAAATGCATAGGACACCTTCAAGTTTAAGAGGGCGACTAGATACAAATAATTTGAGAACAAGTGAAACCATGATCATGAATCAATCAATGAACTTTGGGACAATGCATATCACACTAAGAATGGCAACTATGCTCTCTTAATGGTGCATAAGGAAAGAAGGTGGTGACTCAACATAAAAGTAAAAGAAAGGCCCTTCGCAGAGGGAAGCAGTGATTAAACATGTGCTAGAGCTTTTCATTTGTAAAACAGAGAGATAAAAATTGGTTTTGAGAGGTGGTTGTCTTTGTCAACGACTGGCAATGGGGTTCTTACTATCTTCCATACAAAAATAAAGCAAGTTTTTGAGAGAGAGATTGGCACTTTTGTGCTCTTTTATAAAGCTTGGCACTCCTCCCCACCTTTTTTCCTTTCACAAACCATGGCTAACCGATTCCATCGGGTGCCCACCAACATTCACATTCCTTGGAGGAGTGCCTTTTTTCTTTTTTTTCTCTTTTTTTTTCTTTTTGGAATAAGCAATATGGAAGATAGCAAATCCGACCACTACGTCCCCATGAGCTGAAAACAGTGTCACAAAACGAGAAGTGTTTTGATGGTTTTTGAAAGGTAGCACATAAAAATTTACTTGGAATGGCTTACAAATACCATGCATAGGAATTTATAGTGGACACAATGGCAAACTTGGTTTTTGGGAGTTGGATGCACGAGTAGAGCTCATACTCAGTACAAGGTGAGGGCTAGCAAAAGACTGGGAGCGACCAACTAAGAGAGCAATAATGGCCATAATCATGCAAAGCGACAAAGCGACATTAAAAGAAGCATAAGATGGCATCAAAAGTCAAAAACTAAATGATCATGAAGGCTATTGGCGACTTTTTAAGAGTCTAACATGTGTGAGCATGCGCCAAGTCAACCCAAATAAAGCATCAAGGAGAAAACCAAAATAATGCTTCCATACAATAAAAAACAACGCATGATTTTTTCAAAGGCTCATTAAGCAATCTCAATTGTTTGAGACAAGTCATGCTACAGAAAAACCACTAAGCATACTATCAAAAAGACATCAAGCATGACATGAAAAAGCCTAAGCCGCAGTCTACACAAGCTCCTTCTTGTACCATTATTTTGCACAAAGCTTTTTCTCTTTTCCAACACCATTTGAAATTTTTAAAGACACCTCTTTTGATGAAAACCAACATATACCAGAGGTCCAAATACACCTTGATGAAAAGATATAACAATATCTGAACGCAAATCAAGGCGAAAACGAAAACCAAAAGCTGTAGCAGAAAAAGAAAACACTCATTGAAACGATAAGAGTGAAAAATAGAGTGTTCTTGGCAAATGAAAAACGGAGTTCATCTCCCTCCAAAATAACATGATGTGATAAAACCATTTATTGCAGCAAACAAACAAAATAAACCAACTAAGAAAACTAAAACACCTGACGCTCCAAGAAAAACACATAGTGCATGAAGCAATAAAAATATAGTGTCTTGAAAGGTGACCTGATTTTTGCCGATGAAGAAGGGGTGCCTCGGGGGCATCCCCAAGCTTTGACGCTTGTACCTCTTGAATATTTCTTGGGGTGATGCATGGGCATCCCCAAGCTTGAGCTTTTGTCCATTCTTCAACTCATCTCATCATTCTCCAATCCCTACACTTGAAAACTTCCTTCATACAAAACTAAACACAAATCTATTAGCAACATTAGTGTAAGCATAACATATAATCAACCTCTTTTTGCTTCAGATTTCAACCTAAAACCACCACATATTAAGCATATACTACTATAGCAACTTCCCCAAAAGTTCCGTGATCAAAAGAACTCAAAAAGAAAGTGATAAAGCGGCAAACACAAATATTGGCAGAAATCTGTCAAAACAGAACAGCTGACAAAGGTCGAATTTTTGAGGGATTTTCTGTTGCTCAAATCAAAAAGTGTTCAAATAACAAAAGTTTGGATATAACCTGGGGCATATGCACAAGAAATCTCAGGTCCAAAAGATATACAGATAATTTATACGAATTTTTACGGTGCAGCACCGAAAACAGTTTCAGGACAGCAACATCCCCAAATCTTACCTCACTCAAATTAGAGGCTTCTCTTGGCACAACAACGAAATAAAAAGGATAAGGAGTGGTTATTACAGTAGTAATAACTTCCAAGACTCAAATAAAAGAAAAAGTACTGAAAGTAAAAACATTGGGTTATCTCCCAAGAGTGCTTTTTTTAACGCCTTTGAGCTAGGCGCAGAAATTTGCAAAGATGCTCATGTGGGCGCCATATAAGAGCTTGAGGCAAAGGCGCCATATAGGAACTTAAAGCAATAGAGAGCATCAAAAAGCAAATGTGAAAGACATTTATATCTGAACCACTTCCTATGCATAGGAATCTTATAAGAAAATAAATCAACGAGGCACATAGTAGCAAGCATGGATAGATAAAACAAGTGCCACTTCAAAATTTGCAACATAAAGAGGGGAAACTTAATATTGTTGAGATCCATTAAACCATGTTTCCCTCTCTCATAATAACTTTCAGTAGCATCATGAATAGAACTAACAATATAACTATCACATAAAGCATCCTTATCATGAGCCACATGCATAAAAGAATTAATGCTCACCACAGGAACAATAGTAGTAGGAGCAGATTCAACAGAATAATTATTCTCATCACCATAATCATCATAAATAGGAGGCATATTGTAATCATAACTAATTTTCTCCTCAAAAGTAGGTGGACTGAAAATAACATAATCATCATTGTAATCATCATAAATTGGAGGTAAAGTATCATCAAAGTAAATTTTCTCCTCCAAAGGTAGGGGACTAAAAAGATCATTTACATCAAAACTAGCTTCCCCAAGCTTAGACTTTTCCATAGCATTAGCAATAATGGTGTTCAAAGAGTTCATACTAATAACATTGCCATTAGCATGCAAATAAAGTTCCATAGGTTTTTTAATTTTCTCTTCAAACACTTCATGTCCTAACTCAAGATAAATACTATAAAGCTCTCTAATTTTGTTGTTGTTTTCCATTAAGCCTAACTAGTGAAAATAAAAACAAGAAACAAAAAGATGTAATTGCAGAATCTAAAGGAAATAACTCCGAGCACTCACACAGGAGGATGCGAGTACCTTTTACCTTACCTCCCCGGCAACGGCGCCAGAAAAGAGCTTGATGTCTACGCACTTCTATTCCTGTAGACACTTGTTGGGCCTCCAAGTGCAGAGGTTTGTAGAACAGCAGCAAGTTTCCCTTAAGTGGATCACCCAAGGTTTATCGAACTCAGGGAGGAAGAGGTCAAAGCTATCCCTCTCAAGCAACCCTGCAATTACGATACAGAAAGTCTCTTGTGTCCCCAACACACCCAATACACTTGTCAGATGTATAGGTGCACTAGTTCGGCGAAGAGATAGTGAAATACAAGTGGTATAGATGATTATAAGTAGTAACTGCAATATGGAATAAAAATCGCTGCGAGCAAACATGTAACAAAACAGCAAGTAAACGGTGTGCAAAGCTTGGAAACAAGGCCTATGGATCATACTTTCACTAGTGGACACACTCCCAACAATATAACATGATTGAACAAATAAACAACTTCTCTCCACTATGGTACTCTGAATTACTCTCCTATTGAATAACACTAATCATTGTGTAGTGGCTACAGAAGCACCCCTTAAAGTTCATCAAGTACTTGACAAACACCACTCATAGAGACATCCAAATCAGATCACAATTCAAGATAGAAATCATTGCGACTTAGACCAAGTACTAACACGGTGCACACACTGTCAACTTTACACCATGAAAGGAGGAATAGATCACTCAATACTATCATAGTAATAATTACTCTCATAATCCACAAGAGATCACAATCATAGCCTAAACCAAGTACCACCATGATGCACGCACTATCACCGTTACACCATGGAAGGAGGAATAGATTACTTTAATAACATCACTAGAGTACACTATAATAATTAAGCATAGGAGTAGCATAATATCTGAATAATAACATCTACTTGTTCAACATGATACAAAGCTCACGATCACATAAAGATCACATCATGGGAGAGAGAGGTGAACCACATAGCTACCGGTAGATCCTTCAGCCCCGGGGATGAACTACTCCCTCCTCATCATAGGAGACAGCAAGGTTGATGGAGATGGCGGTGAGGTCGATGGAGACGGCGGAGACGGCGATGGAGACCGATGGAGATGGCTCCGGGGGCACTTCCCCGTCCCGGCAGGGTGCCGGAACAGAGACTTCTATCCCCCGAAATTCATCGGCGATGGCGGCGGAGCTGCGGAACTGCTTCTGGAAAATTGCCGAATCCCTTAGGGTTTTCCGTCCCGAGGCTTTACATAGGCGAAGGGGCGTCGCGAGAGGGTAGCCAGGGGCTCCTCACACATGGGTGGCACGGCCAGGGCCTGGGCCGCGCCACCCTAGTGTGAGGGCAGGCCCTGGCCCCTCTCCGGCTCTCTTTCGGATGTCTGGATGCTCCCGGGTAAAATAAGACTTCAGGAACTTGTTTCGTCCAATTCCGAGAATATTTCATGTGTATCACTCTGAAACACAAAAACAGCAGAAAACAGGGAACTGGCACTGTGGCATCTTGTTAATAGGTTAGTTCCGGAAAATGCATAAAAGTGCCACTAAGTGTAATGAAACAATAGGCAAATGGTGTAAAAACAAACATGGAGCATCAAAAATTATAGATACGTCGGAGACGTATCATTTGTGCAATTCAGATCGGATCACCAGCCTCATGTACCGCATTGGACGCCAAGCTCCCAACACATCTCCTATGATTCATGCATTGACAGTTGAAAGATTGGCCTACCCTATACTGGATTTATCATACCTTGGACAACTCCATTAAAACTATTCCTCCGGGGACTTCGTCGAGCTCTAGGACCAGACCTCCATCCAGGACCCTAGGCGATGAGCGCTACCTCACCGGCCGTGAAACTCAACGCCAGTCAATGCACCCCCGCCAACTTGCTAAACAACCACTCAACAGAGAAGTTATGGAGGGACCCACTATGAGGTAAGGTGCCGGCTCCGAGAAAACAATCATGGGAAGAGTACATCTTGGGGAGTGATGCATGTAAAATGCATCTGTGAAATTTCTAGTTTATTTGACCATATTACTTTATATTTGATAGTTTATTAAGGACATGGACTTGTTTTTCATTAATTCTAGAGATTTTCTAACCGATTCCCTTCATTTCGGTTATAACTCTGCACAATATGAAAATCCTTGTTTTTGTGTATTTTTAGTTTCAGGACCTTCCAGACGTCAAACCGACATATCTTTTTGGTACATCATTTTTCAAGCAAACGTACAAGATTAGAAAATAAGTCAAAGTGAAGCGTGATGAGACAGAAAAGAGGCCTCACCATGCGTGCCCCATCTCTGGCCGCGTGTAGGGTCCAACTTTCCCCTCATGGGCCATTTTCTTGCTTTTGTGACGGGACCCATCTTGGCCTAAAATTGACTATATATGACCCCTCGGACAATTTCGTGATGGGACGACGGAGAAATAGAGAATGCATGAAACAAATCTAAAGACTATGAGGCAAAGATAAAAAAAGTGATTTACACAAGATAAACCATTTGTTCTGATTTTTTTAGCGCTGTGAAATGTTTGTTTCTTCCGGTGGCATGAGCATACACTTGAATGTGCCAAATTGAATTTCTGGAAAAGTTGATGATTGGAATTTTGTTTGTAGAAAATAAGTAAACTTGAAATCTAGCTGTGTGGTCTTTTATGTGGATACTTCATGCCTGACTGATATTGCTATGGTATTCTAGTCAGTGGGCCCACCGAGGATCTAGCCAGATGGCTTTGCTAGCCGGCGATCTCTGAAAGGGCCATGCATGCTTAGGGGAAGACTGCGATTTCTATTTCATGATGAATATGGACGCGTTAGAGTGTTGGGTTTCTCAGCAATTCATAAATGCATAGCGGCGATGAGGATGCTTTCATATGGTGCCCCTCACGATTCACACGATGGCTACTTTTGTATGACAAAGTCCACGATCATTATGTCCATATATCGGTTTTGCACGGCAATGGCATTGGCAGCAGTGTTTGGATCAGACTATTTGAGTGGACCAAATGAAGCGAAAACAACTCATATCATGGCACACATTGTTGCTAGAGGATTTCCTGGGATGCTTTTGGAAGCATCAAATCAAATGCATTGGTACTAGAAGAACCGTCAAATTGCCTGGAAATGTTTGTACAAAGGGCATCATGAATATTGAAGTGTGGTACTTGAAGTTATGGCCGATCATGAGCTCTTGATATGGCATGCTTTCTTTGGCATGGCTAGATCTCACAGTGACATCAACATGATACAACCATGTTCCAAGATGCAACTAAGAGATCGGTACGACCACCAGTATATCAAAGGGTACTACCTAGCCGATGGCAAGGTCGACACTTTTGAAGACAATCTTTGATCCCAAGGCTAGAAGAAAGCTCACTTTGCTTCGCGTCACGATTCTTGTAGAAAGGATGTCACACGAGTATTTGGTGTGCTCCAATCATGATTCTTGTAGAAAGGATGCCACAGCTCATGAATCATCGATAGTGAGTGCGGTGATCCTGATCATGAAGGTCCTCTACCCTTTCTTGATCACCAATTATTTGCAAATTTTGCTAATTTTCTTGATCACGATTAATCGCAAGTTCACTTTTGATACACAATATTTGCCTTGTTTGTCTGAAACCCTATCTTTGAGTTCATATGACGTTCTCTCCTCCGATCCTAAGTATATCATACAGGACATTTGTCGAGGTAACCCTCGTGACCCCCCCATATGATCATCAAGATCCTCTACCCTTTCTTGATCACCAATTGTTTGCAAATTTTGCTAATTTTCTCTCCATGCATGCATTAAAAGGTTTGTGATAAAAGTAATACATAACGAGCTTCAAAATGATATGGTAGAGCATCCGTGGGCGATTAAAGGAGACACGATAGCTTTATGAGTGTGGATTCTGGGACGCACGATGGTTATCTCGGGGACGCAATTGGAGATGCTCTCAAGTAAATGATCCCAAAAAAAAGAAATAAAATGTGCAGGTGGTGATGGGAAATGGTTTGCACGAAATAAGTAAGCCTGAAATCTATTTGGTACGAATTCTAAACCATCCTCGCGGCCGACGATGGAGCTCTACTGTGGTGTAAGTATACGGTTTGCTCCAGGGATTAGCGTGCTCCGGACGCGTCCGATTGCAGGGCGGTCAGCGGCAGGGGCGCTAGACACACGGCGATGGTCCTCAACGTCCCTCCTCATCCATTCTTCTCTTACAAATAGCCGACTCCCAATTCGTTGGAATTTCATCAACCGCCCGCCCGCCCGCCTTCTCCCAGCATAACAAACCCTCCCTTCTCCCTCTCTCACCAAGCAAGCCGTTAGCAATGGCGAACGCCACCGTCTCCGTCGCCCCCACCGCACTCGGTGGCGCTCTGCGTGCTCCGCCGGTGCCGCGGGCAGCCTTCCTCCCCGTCCTCGTCCCCGTCCGCGCGCGGAGGATGCGGACGGGATCCATCAGGCTGCGCCTCCGCGCGCTTCCTCGCTCGGACGAGCGCCCGCAGCCGCGGCAGCGCATGACTCGCCGCCTCGGAGCCGCTCCTCCCCCACCTGCTCCGGCTAGCCCGCTCTGCATCGCGCTGGAGGTCGAGGTCGGGCATGCGGGTGGCAGCGGTGGCGGCGGCCGAGGACCGCCCCGCGGCGTGGCCGCGCCCGGCGAAGGCGGCGACGGGCCACGACCACGTGCTCCCGTCTTCTACCACCGGCAGCGCTGGGTGGTTCGCCCGCGCATCAGCATCCTCCGCATGCAGCCACGACGGCGCGCGGAATCAGGCGAGCACGAAGCCGAGCACGCGGCGGACGACGCCGATTCTTCCTCTTCGGGTGCAGATGGCGGGGCCGCGCGCCCGCGCCAGGCCGTGGAGGTGACGGCGGCGCAATGCCGCAGGAGAACTCGGCTCACACGAGGACGACGACCTCACCACGCTTCCCCGGGGCGTGAGGCGAGACGCGGCGGCGATCAGTTTTGCTGATTCTTCTTCGATCGTCGTCTACGAGTGGAGCAAATTTTCGCTTGGAAAGCGAATTTCAGTTCATCGTTTTCGGTTGCTTCTTGTTTCGTCTTCGTCTAGGAGTTGGAGCAAACTTTCGCTAGACTGAGTCGTTGTGCTTGTAATTCTTGTTTCCTTCGGCTGGGATTCTTGTTTCGTCTGCAACTCTGGAGTATTTTGGTTGGAAACTGTAAAGCCACTCGAATGTTTTCGTTTAATAATGGAGTTAGGGAACACGTATTTCCCGTATCCGTCTTTGCTGTGAAGAAGATCCAAATTGGATACTAGAAACCATTGATTTCCAACATATAATCATCAAGGAAGCATATTGCCTTGCTTATGTGATTCCGTTGGGGCAATTTGTGTGATTCTGGCCACTGTGGGTGCTGGTTCTTACCCTGTGATTTACAAATGTCAGGCGACTTCTTTTAATAATTTTGTGCTCTGCAGTTTCTGTGATTGTTTTGCAGTTTAAGTCTTATTGTGTATCATTGTATGTTACTGAAACTCTTCTTGATACGTGTCAATAAACCTAATTATGTTTTGTTCACAGATTGTGTTGCTACTAAGGCTTGGACCACTACTGCCGTTTAACATGTTGAACTATGTGTTGTCCTGTTGTATGTCATTCATGTGGGCATTGTAGAATAGATGCTGGCTTCTTGGCTGGGAATGATGGTATGCTCCAAGTTCTCTAGTGGCTAGTCCAAACCGTGGTCTAAGCCAAATATAGACCACCGGGAACCAAAAAACGTCTCCAGCGGCTGGTGCAAAACGTGGTCTAAAATATAGACATCCTCCAAACCTGCTACCCGTTGTCTACATTTGGAGAACCAAGCGACGACGTCTAAATGAAAAGCTGCTCGCTCGTGGACTTGCTCCCGCCCCAATCCGGAAAAGTTGAGAGCGCGCGGGTGCCTGGGGCTGGGGCACACAGGGGCGGAGAGCGCGCAGGCACCTGGGGCATGGAGCTGGGTGGCTCGATCCCATGGTGGCTGTAGACTGAATTTCTGAACATGTTGCTGCTACTGCATCGATACAAAAATTCTGAACCTTGTTGCTGCTAGTGCTGTAGTGCATGCATCGATACCAAAATTTCTGAACCTTGTTGCTGCTAGTGCTGTAGTGCATCGATACAGAAATTTCTAGGGTGCTGCTAGTACCAAATATTGTATATACATAATATAGATGGGGTGTTGCTACTACTGAATTTTGTTGCCGTTGGAAATATGGTAGTTATAGGATATATTAAAATATAGGAGAGAGAAAATAGACCATCTGTAGATAGACAATCCACTGAAAAACTAAGGTTATCTAAAAAGGAATCTTTTTACACCATTGTGTATATGGAGATATAGACTATCAAATTTAGACAAGCCACTGGAGATGCTATGCCTATAACAGTCTCTTCTGAATAGTCTCATTTACATCTTTACCTAATCCGAGTAGTCTTTTGGAAATATTTCTGTTTGACGTCGTCGTGAAATATACCGCATTGTCTGCCAGTAAAGTGAAATATACATGACAAAGGTCTGGCTTCAAGGTTGCTATCCAAAGGTCTGGCTTGAGGGTTGTTGCGAACTGGATGTTATAGCTTCGTGATGTGAATTATACAGTAACTTCTAGTTTTCTGCAAATATTTCTGTTCCACGTGGCTGTTGAAATCTAGAGCTATTGCTGTGAACAATGCCTAAATTGGATACTAGAAGCCCTTGATTTCCACATATATTTACCAAGGAAGCATATTGCCTTATTTATGAGATTCTGGCTTCTGTGGGTGCTGGTTTGTACCCTGTGATTCGCAAATGCTGGGCAACTTCTTTTAGTAGTTTTGTGCCCTTCGGTTTCTGTGATTCTTTTGCGGTTGAAGTCTTATTGTTTATCAATGTATGTTACTGTAATTCTTCTTGATACATGTCAGTAAACCTAATTATGTTTTTGTTCATACTTTTGTTCACATTTTGTGTTGCTAATAAGGTTTGTACCTTTACTTCCGTTTAAAATGTTGAACTACCTGTTGTCTGTCACTCCTGTGGGCATTGTAGAATACATGCTGGCTTCTTGGCGGGGAATGATGGTATGCTCCAAGTTCTTCTCTTATATGCCTATAACAGTCTCTTATGAATAGTCTCATTTACATCTTTACCTAATCCGAGTAGTGTTTTGGGAATATTTCTGTTTGACGTGGTCATGAAATATACCGCATTGTCTGCCAGTAAAGTAAAATATATATGACAATGTGTATTAGCGATTCTTAACATTTTACCACGATCACTACTCAACCTAGGATATCTTGGGACTCTTAAGACAGGAGACTTACAAATGTCGGTGCCAGGAAAGTGAAATATACATTCTTAACATTTGGTGATGTTAGACCATGTTTATGGAACAGATCCGCCTATAGCTTGAGATCCTCTCTGAATCAAATGCCCGTGCTAGCTCTTAGCTTTCACTTAGTTCAGAATTAGTTCAAACTCCAAGTATAGCCATTCTCTGCAATTTCTCTGGTGTTTTTATTGTGTTTTGTTTAGACCATAGTCCTATGTGCCTATTTGTTAGTCCAATATTAGTCAAATCTATGGAGCCTTACAAATTATTACCACAAGATTCTAATTCCAGCTTTTTTCTTCTTTTTCATCATTCTAGCCGCAATGTAACGTTTTTTCTCCTTGCCACAACAATATGTTTTTTTTTCTGCAAGTACTTACTCTTCTCATTTTATTCACAATATATTTGGATGTCATTGACAGATTTTGAAGGATATTTTTGTTTGGATCAAGAAGAACTTTGGTGCATGGGGTCCTTTGTTTTGTAAGTACTCAACTCTCTCTTACATGAGTTTTTATAGTGAACAACTTAAATCAATGCCCTCCCTGCCATGTTTACGACTTGGGCATTACATTCTTTGCACACCTGGCCATCTTCCTAACGCACTTTGAGTAGACCAACTCTCCAGCGATACCCCAAAAATCTAAAAGACACACCACACACCACATACACACATGCAGGGAGGGAGGTGTCTGATATTTGGTTTACATAGCTGAGATATTGCTTAAGTTCAAAAGTTCAGTTCCATCTTTCAAATGCCATTTCACAGATAGTAATAATAATTGTGATGACGTACATCACAGGGCCCTTGCTTACATTCTTTGACGGTTTTAGCTGTTCCAGCCTCAGCCTCGATACTTACAGTAAGTGAGAACCCAATTTATTTTAGCAATTAATTCTGACGGAACATTTTTTTCTGTTTTTCTCCTCTCTAGACATAGTATATATAGTGGTTGACTGATATTCATTCTCTCCTTGCTAGCATGGAGGCTATTATCTGTTTGGCCTGCCTGTTGGGTTTGTTGCTGATTCCATTGGAGAAGCAATTGGTGCGACTGCTGCATTTTTGTTTGGTATAGCGATAAGGATGAATATAAATGCTTTTATAATTTAAACTGTAATTTACACATTCTCATACATGACACATGAACATCCTTGAACCAGTCACCAGGTAACTGCATATCTGTCTTCCAGTCATGATTCTCTTATATGATGTGAAACGTATGTGATATGCTGCAGTTTCATCTCATTTTCTAAAATATAATTAGAATATCTGATAAATATAGATCTAGGTATGCTCCCATGAGCTGCAAAGACTTAAATTTCTGCCTCTTGGTTTGATATCATGATTTGCATTATTCAATATTTTATATCTTATATTCTGATATGACTTTTGCAGATTGGAAGGCCTTACGTTCGCTCAAAGTGCAAAGATTACCCTAAGTTTCAAGCGGTAGCTATTGCCATCCAAAGGTCTGGCTTCAAGGTAACTTATTGCGAACAGGATGTTATAGCTTTGTGATGTGAAGAATATAGTAACTTCTGGTGTTTTGGAAATATTTCTGTTCCACGTGGTTGTTAAAGTTAAGAGCTATTGATGTGAAGAATGTCCAAATTGGATACTAGAAACCCTTGATTTCCAATATATAATTATCAAGGAAGCATATTACCTTGTTTATGTGACTCCATTGGGGCAATTTGTGTGATTCTGGCTTCTGTGGGTGCTGGTTCGTACCATATGATTTACAAATGCGAGGCGACTTCTTTTAATAGATTTGTGATTTTTTTGCAGTTTAAGTCTTGTTGTGTATCAGTTTATGTTACTGAAATTCTTCATGATACATGTCAATAGATCTAATTATGTTTTCCTTCATATTTTTGTTCAGAGATCGTGTTGCTACTAAGGCTTGCACCTCTACTTCCGTTTAACATGTTGAACTACCTGTTGTCTGTCACTCCTGTGGGCATTGTAGAATACATGCTGGCTTCTTGGCTGGGAATGATGGTATGCTCCAAGTTCTTCTCTTGTTTATGTAAATTTCAATCATTTTTTAGTCTTGAAATACCGTGCATCCAAGATGCTGGCGTGTAGCCGTGTACTCTTTGGCCGCTTGGCCTATTGAAACCTTATTTTTTAATCATCTGCAATGTTGACTGCATAATTTGTGATCACATCATCAGGTGTTGTGTAATTTATTGCCTCCTGCGAGTAGATATGCATAACTCTCTTCATATATTGTTACGGAATACTTGATTCCACAGTACATTAATCAGCATTGCGCATCTATTTCCTAACTTATAGGTTCTGTTATCTTTAACTTAAAGTGCTGATATTAAACTATCAGGCCTTGTTTTGTTGAAGCGTTTTTAGGGGATCAGTTGGGGTAATACCAGAGGGGTTGGGAGAAATTAATCCCCACACCAAATCTCCTCAAAACACGGCAGACCCCTTCCTTGCAGATCCCTCTATTTCCTCTCCTAAAAAACGCGATCGAGGCGAGTTTGCTAGCGTCGCTGCCAGAGGTGAGAGTTCAAAACGCGAGTGGAGGGCGGCATCGCTATGCGACGATCCGTGCGACCGCACGCGTGAACGGCATCCAGCGGCTCCCCCAGGTCCCCTCCTTCCGCATCCGTATCTATCCCTCCCGTGTACGGTTCCGTTCCGTAATACACGCAGAACATTAAAAGTAAACACAAAATAGGAGATAAGTATCACACAGCGCGCGGGAACACACCCAGTAATTACACAGCTGCGCGCCAAAATCCAATCTGGCGCTAACGCAAATAGAAACATCTTACAATTGAACAGCCTAGGAACTGCATACACAGGAGAACGGGGCAGCAATCATCGCAACTGGCCGATGGCTTCAAGTAATCATGGCCTTGAATCTCAAGCACCTCCAGTAAGAAATCTGACCCTACTCTTCATGATCAGTCTTAATAAAAAAATTCAATGTCTTCATTTAATTAAAACCGCCTTGGGAAATCTTCCAATATTTCCATCCCCTTTGCTTTTGTTCGCTAGGCATGCATGCAAAATTCATGTACATGAACTCGGGGAAAAAATTCTGTGAACATTAAGCATGCAAAAGTCAAATGATAATTACTTTAGGTTATAGAGATCTACCTGGTTTCTTCAAGCCGGCCATGTATATTATGTACATAGTCCAAAGAAATTAGAAGAAATTGCTTACTAACAGCTGATAAGACAAATCAAACGTTTAGACTGCTGTCAAACAATATTTCATCTCAAATAGGATGAAGATGAAAGGAACATGACCGTACCTGTAAATGAACAAGGATAAATTTGAATCATACTATGGCTTTGATGTTCAGAATTATTAATCACGCTTTGATCTTGCAATCATCTCTGGTATGGTCTGACCTGTGAATTAGACTAGACAAGCAATTAGAGGACATACTTCTCTGAACATAAATTGGCGGTATTGTCATCCATGATGCATAGGTCATAAACTTGAACTGAACCAGAAAGTAAGAATTAAGGCCAACTATTTAGGAACAGCATGTTATCATGTATGAATTGACTAAATCGGGTATTATTGATATAGGATTTCCAAGAAACTGCAGCATATCCCACTGATGGAAGAGTGCCAAAATTGGGGATGCAATTTTTATCAGTAGGAAGCTTATTCTTTTTATAACAAGTATGCTGAAACTGTAGGTTTTAGCATTAGAAGAAGTAGTGGCCATAAAGTTAAGAACTCTTCTACAATGCAAAGGAGACATACGACGAAATTGAAATTTGGATTTTTTTGCGCATGGTCATCCGTCAATCACATGTATACCTATCTACAACAACAAAAGTATGCTCAGAACCAGTACAAGGAACTATTGAGACCTCTAGCTCGGTTACAAGACAAAACCATGTCTCTCTGCATCAACAGAAGCCAACATAAATGATCTGACTCTTTTATGGTTTCACTTCAATGTTGTCAGACTACACATTCTTGCCGTGATGTTATTCTGCATCTCATTTATGCAATATTGTACACTAAGTATTATTGGTATGGAGAATTGTGCATTTTGTAAGTTGTAACTGGGCAATAAGAATCAATGTTTCCCGCAAACTATTTCAAGAAAATTACATGCCAATTACAACAGAACAGAAGCAATCAGTACAATGCAAAAGCTACTTACCTCTGGTTCTCCTGGAGCTTGCACCCGCAGAGAGGTAAGCGGTGAGGTAATCCAGCTGCTCGGTCGTCTGCTCCATCTTTTCAGTCGGGGTCCTCGCCCACCTCCTCGCCTGCGTCGGGAGTATGATCAGTGCTAACCTCGATTGGCTCTTCCTCCTGCTTGATGTACTGCCTTCCGGCGGCACCACCGGGCCACCGCCAGCCTGATTCGCAAGGGGGAGCGGTACCGGGAACGGGCCAGCGCCAGAGGAACAGAGCCGCGCGCGGTCGCCCTCGTCCAGGCTGATTCTCCACAGCTTTGACCCGAGGCGGCAGAGCAGCGAGGTCCGTTGCGGCTAGAGGCCGGAGGAACTAGAGCACAGCCAAGAATCTCACCGGACGGCTCTTCAGTCTATGGTCTAGCTCGTGTACAGACAGGGATTGGATAAGGACGGGGAAAGGGAAGGAGAAGCAATCGGTATTCGATACACGCTGGGGCCTGGGATGGATACGGCTTAGACGTATTTGTGGGATCATTTGTTTTTTTTTTTTTGCTGAAAGCCGCGCGCACACAGTGACCGCACGGATCGTCGCATAGCGATGTCGCTGGCAAGCCGCGTCCGTGGAGGGTAGTGGTCCAATTCACACGTGTATCAAGCGTTTCCACGCGGATAGTTGGGGCTGAACCCAGTCAAACCCGGGCTGCAAAACAGGCAGGAGGGGATTTTTTGGGATCTGACTTCTGAGGGTGATCCTGAAAATACTATAGAAATCCTGCTAAAACCGGCCTAAGGCCTCAGGCGTTTGTGACCTTGCTAATAATACTGTTTTGCCAGCCAACAATTACTCTTGCTTTGGTGTATGTGGGAACAACACTGAAGGATCAAAATAGAGTATATATAGTAAATTATTTTTCAATATTCCCTTTGTTGTACAGCTTGGGTTTCTTCCCCAAGTTCATTCTCGGCCACTCATGTTCTTTGCCACAGCCCACAAGCCATGTATTATTTATTGTGCACAATTTAGATCAGTGAAATTTCCTCATATCAAGCATGTCGTATGCAGTGCCGTTGCATTTGGCTTATTGGTTAGTGGACTTCTGCCAAGCAAAAATGCATGCATGTACATGATCTATATTGTGCCGTAAATTGGATCACATGTAACAAGTATGTTGTTGTGGCATATATGTGTATATATGCTAGGCGCATGTGCTTGGTATTTCCTGGTAAAAATGCAGCCGTTTGTATTTAGTTTAAGGCGAAGCATTAAAGAAAAATGGTAACCATCTAATGTGATTAATTAAGCTTCTTACGACAACAAACATTTTTTTTGCTGCAATTGCTTACTCTTCTCATTTTTTTCACAATGAACTTATTGTAAATTTGTGATAATAATGATAATTGACAACTTTTCAATGAGAGAATACAATGATTTATATAGGAGAGGGGGGAAGAGGAGGTGCGGCGCACCGGCCTAAACCCTAACTTGCTATGCAAGTAAATATAATCTAACATCCCCCCGCAGTCTCAACCGTGGGCTCGACAACGTTGAGACTGAAACGAATCTCTGTAAATGGTGTAGTAGCAAGTCCTTTGGTAAAAATATCTGCAAACTGGGCCGTAGAAGGCACATGAAGAACACGCACTTCTCCCAAAGCGACCTTCTCTCGAACAAAATGGATGTCAATCTCGATATGCTTTGTCCGCCGATGCTGAACTGGGTTTCCAGACATGTAAACAGCTGAAATGTTATCACAATATACCACTGTGGCCTGACCAATAGGTCGATGTAACTCAACAAGTAACTGACGCAACCAAACTGTTTCAGCAACTGCATGAGCAACAGCACGGTACTCAGCCTCTGCTGACGAGCGAGAAACCGTAAGCTGACGCTTCGAAGACCAAGAAATTAAATTGTTGCCAAGAAAAACACAGTATCCTGAAGTGGATCGACGAGTGTCTGGACAACCAGCCCAGTCTGCATCGGAATATGCTGTCAATGATGTGGGTGATGAGTGGTTTATATGCAAACTATGATCTAATGTACCTTTGAGATATCTAAGTATGCGTTTGACATGGTTAAAATGCGGGACTCGTGGATCATGCATGTAAAGACAAGCTTGCTGGACAGCATATGATATTTCTGGACGAGTAATGGTGAGATACTGAAGGGCTCCAGTTAAGCTACGGTATAGAGTCGGATCAGGAAAAATATCACCATCCGAGGAAAATTTAGAAGAAGTATCTACAGGTGTACGGGATGGTTGACAATCTAACATTCCAGCCCTAGTTAGGAGATCAATAGAGTACTGACGTTGAGATAGAAAAAGACCAGAAGAATCACGAGTGACAGCTATACCTAAGAAGTGATGAAGAGAACCTAGATCAGTCATAGAGAATTCAGTTTGGAGAAGAGAAATAATATGAGTGAGAAAAGTTGTGGAGGAGGCAGTGAGAACGATATCATCAACATAAAGTAGGAGATATGCAACCTGGGTGTTAGAGTGATAAACAAAAAGAGAGTAGTCAGAACGAGAGGGAATGAATCCTATAGTTTGAATAAAGGTAGAAAAACGTTGAAACCAGGCTCGGGGTGCTTGTTTGAGGCCATAGAGGGATTTTTGGAGAAGGCAAACGTGATCAGGAAAAGAAGAATCTTCGAAACCGGAAGGTTGTTGAGAATAGACGACTTCGTTTAAGGAACCATGGAGGAAAGCATTTTTTACATCGAGTTGATGAATGGGCCAGGAAGAGGAAACAGCAAGACTAAGAATGGTTCGAATGGTGCTAGGTTTAACTACTGGAGAGAAAGTTTCTTCGTAATCGACACCGTGTTGTTGAGAGAACCCACGACAAACCCAACGCGCTTTATACCGCGAGAGAGTGCCATCAGAATGAAATTTTTGACGGAACACCCACTTTCCAGAAACAACATTCGCATTAGGAGGTCGGGGAACAAGTTGCCATGTGTTATTGGATTGGAGTGCTTGAAACTCATCGCGCATGGCAGCGGACCAGTTCGGATCAAGAAGAGCAGATTTATATGTTTTGGGAAGAGGTGAGAAAGTTGGAGAAGCATGAAGATTGAGGCGTGTTTTAGGAAGTCGAAAACCAGACTTAGCACGTGTGCGCATGGAATGGTCGTTGGTAGGTGCGATAATGGGAACGACGTGTGAAGGAGGAGCTGCTGCATCCGGCGCAGCGGAGGAGGAGGACGCAGCAGCAGGAGGGGCGGAGGATTGGGTAGTTTGAGTGTCGGGGGCAGAAGTTTTGGGGCGGCGAACATAAACCTGGGTTATGGGTGGTCGAGACACGGGTGCTGAAGGGGCGATCGTGGCAGGAGAATCGGGAGCGGTAGTGGGAACGAAAAAGTGAGGGTTTATGGAATTGGCTGAGCGAGGGGTTGCTGTGGTGGGAGGAGGAGATGTAGGGGTTCTAGTGGCGAAAGGAAAAGTGTTTTCATCGAAAGTGACATGCCTAGAGATGTGAATGTGACCAGTCACAAGATCAAAACACCGGTAGCCTTTGTGTTCATCTGAATAACCTAGGAAGACACAAGGAAGGGAACGTGGAGAGAGTTTGTTTGGGGAAGTTGCATATACATTGGGAAAGCAAAGGCAACCAAAAACGCGAAGCTCAGTGTAGTTTGGGTGAGAGAGAAAAAGGGAGTAGAAAGGTGTGGTGTTTGGGTTAGTCCTAGATGGTCGAATGTTTAGGAGATAGGTTGCGGTTCTAAGAGCTTCAGCCCAAAACGTGGGGGGCATAGATGATTGAATGAGGAGTGTGCGAACTATGTCATTGATGGTGCGGAGTGATCGCTCAGCCTTGCCATTTTGTGGGGAAGTGTAAGGGCAAGAGAAACGAAGGAGAATGCCATGTTGGAGAAAGAAATTACGGTTTGCAAAGTTGTTAAATTCTTTTCCATTGTCACATTGGATAAATTTTATGGGTAAAAAGAAGTGTGTGTTGACATAGGTTTTAAAATTAATAAAAAGTGAGTGGACATCAGATTTGTTGCGCAGTGGAAAGGTCCAAGCGAAGTGTGTAAAATCATCTAAAATAACTAAGTAGTATTTGAAACCGGAGAGACTCATAGTTGGAGAGGTCCAGAGATCACAGTGCAAAAGTTCAAAGGGATAAGTACTATGGGAAGTAGAATGCGCAAAAGGTAAACGAACATGTTTTCCTTGTTGACAAAACTCACAAACGGAGGAATTATGAACCTCTTTATTACAAGGAATCGAAAAATCACTAAGAAGAGAGGATAAAGTGGCTTTATTCGGATGGCCTAAGCGTTGATGCCATAGATCTACGGAGGCGAGCATGGATGATGGAGACGAGGCCGCAGGAGCGCCATGAACAGAGTAGAGGTCGCCAGAGCTATCGAAGCGAGCGATCTCCGCCTTGGTCATGAAATCCTTCACAGACAAGCCAAAAGGGTCAAATTCGACGGAAACATAGTTGTCTGTGGTGAAACGACGAACAGAGATTAAATTTTTAATGAGGGCTGGTGCAACTAAGACATCTTTAAGTAGGAGTGGTTTGGAAGTGGAAGATGCAAGGTTGGTATGACCGACACATGAAATTGGTATGGAGGAGCCATCACCTAATGTAATGGATGAAAAATGAGATGGTATGCAAGTTGACAGCATAGTATTCGATGAAGACATGTGACTAGAAGCACCAGAATCGAAAATCCAATCAGTACCTGAGTTACCTTGAGCAGCAAAATTATTCATGGCCTGTAGAAACGCAGCTTGGTCCCAGCTCGGAGTAGAGGGAGTCGGTGCAGTTGACGGAGCAGGTACTGGCGCAGGTGGTGGCGGTGCAGCAGGAGTCGAGTACATGTTGTATGGCGAGTAGTAGCCTCCAGGATTATAAGTGACCGGTGCCGAAGGGCCATAAGGACCCATAGCAGAGGGCATCGGCGAGTGCATCGACGAGGCATAGGGAGCCGGCGATGGTGCAGCATACATGGATGGTGAAGGAGCGACGTAATGAGCTTGTGCAGGGACCCGTGGTGCAAGGAGGCCAGGTGAGCCTGTATGAGGATGCACGCCGGGCTGCCACGAACCAGTGTAGGCAGGTGGCGCGCCAACAGGAGAGGGCGCGGTCCAAGGCATTGGCCAAGCCTGAACCATGCCAGTCCAAGGGTCCTGAGAAGATCGCCAAGCTGGTGCTGCAGGTGGAGCCGGTGGTGGTGCCGGGGCAGGTGGAGGAGCCGGTGCTGTTGGAGGAGGCCTTGGTGCAGGCGGCCGATAGATAGGCCGGGTGCCCCTATAGTTGGGGCTAGGGCGCCAACCTGACGGTGGAACAGGCGCAGGCGGCGCCGTAGGCGGTGTTGGTGCAGGAGGCCGTGGAGCAGCAGCATAGGCCTGAGGGCGAGACTCTTGAGTAGTCATGGCGCGGTCCGCCCAGGAGAGCATGGAGCGAACTTCTGCAAAAGAAGGAGGCGGCCGCATCATGGGGATGAAGGACTGCTGCTTGTCGAAGCGCTTATTGAGGCCGACGAGGAGGATCTTGATGAGCTGTTTGTCCTCAACGGGATCACCGAGTTCACGGAGTTCGTCGGCGATGGTCTGGAGGCGCTGGCAGTATACCCCCACGGGCAAGTCGCCCTGGGCAGTGTTCCGAAGCTCCGTGTTGAGCGTGTTGACACGGGCGTCGGCGTTGTCCTGAAAAAGCTGACGGAGGGCTGCCCAAAGGGCGGCGGCGCTGGTGGCAGCCCTGAAAACGAGATTGAAAATCTCGGTGCTCACCCGCTGGTAGATCCACTGTATCACAGCGAGATCATCCTTGGCCCAGCGGGGATCCGAGGGAGACGGCGGGATGGTGGGGTCGATATGCGCCAGGAGGTTGCAGCGGCCCAAGTGCACCTCAAAAAGATGCCTCCAATGGTAGTAGTTGTGTTGGGGAAGATCTAAAGTGATGGGAATCAATGGAGTAACGTCGGAGATTGTATCGGCGAAGTTGATGGTGGTGGCGATAGGAGGTGGGGCGGATGATGTGGATGGTTTGGCAGCCGAGGTGGATGGTTTAGCAGCCGCGACGGCGGCCATGGCGTCGCGCCACTCGAAGAACCCCGGAGGGGGCGGCGGCGGCGGGGTGGGAGGCGTGGGAGCCATGCCCTAGAATCTAACCTTAATCTGATACCATGTAAATTTGTGATAATAATGATAATTGACAACTTTTCAATGAGAGAATACAATGATTTATATAGGAGAGGGGGGAAGAGGAGGTGCGGCGCACCGGCCTAAACCCTAACTTGCTATGCAAGTAAATATAATCTAACACTTATGTCATTGACATTTTAAAGGATTTGATTGTTTGGATCAAGGAGAACTTGGGTGCATGGGGTCCTTTGGTATTGTAAGTACTCAACTCTCTTTTACATGAATCGTGGTAGTGAACAACTGAACACAATGCCCTCCCTGCCATGCTTACGACATACACCCTGTTTACGACATACATTCTTTGTACACCTGGCCATCTTCCTAACGCACTTTGAGTAGACCAACTCTCCTGCGATACCCCAAAAATCTAAAAGCCACACCACACAACACATGCACACATGGAGAGAGGGAGGTGTCTGATATTTGGTTTACATAGCTGAGATGTTGCTTAAGTTCAAAAGTTCCGTTCCATTTTTCAAATGCCATTTTAGAGATAGTACTAATAATTGTGATGACGGACATTACAGGGCCTTTGCTTACATTCCTTTGATGGTTTAGCTGTTACAGCCTCAATATTTACAGTACGTGAGAAACCAATATACTTTAGCAATTAATTCTGACGGAACATTTGTTCTCTGTGTTCTCCTCTTCAGATATTATTTATACTGGTTGACTGATGTGCATTCTCTCCTTGCTAGCTTGGAGGCGGCTATCTGTTTGGCCTGCCTGTTGGGTTTGTTGCTGATTCCATGGGAGCAACAATTGGTGCGACTGCTGCATTCTAATTCCATCCGTTTTCTTTGATGCAAGCGCAGTTGTAATTTTGTTTGGGTACAAGTTCAGAGCTTGAATTACCCAATGGTTACATATGTACTTTGGAAATATTTCAGCTCATCGCAGATATAATTAACACTTGGAGATTAACTGGATTTTCGTGGTAGTCTTGGGAAATTTTGTACTAGTTCATTCATTATTGCTTGAATTCGGAATGCTACTCCCTCTGTTCCATAATTCTTGTCCTGTCTCTAGTTCAAATTCGTCATGAATTATGGAACCAGAGGGAGTAGGATGTAACATCAGGAAAGCTTCGTTTGGATGTTTGCTTTGGGATGCTATGCATTATATTATATTGAATGTCCGATACCCAGGATAATGATATTGAGCTCAAATGCCAATATTTGTGTTTGATATTTGAAAGAAAACTATATATTGAGGTTGAATGTCAAATGTTGTCTGGATGGTCAAAGTGGTGCATTGTAGTTCTTTCAAACTTTGATGGTTATATTGCTATATATATATAAGCAAAATAGTGAGCGACTATGAAGAATAGCAATGCACCCACTGGTAGCCAATGAATCTGGTATAGGGAGCATAAGATTGTCTTCTGGGAGCACAACAATTTAACGGAATCCTCCAACACCGTTTGCTTAGAGATGGATGGAAGCAGCCATGTAGCACAACCATTAATTTTGCCATTTACTTGACCATCTATTGGACCATTACACTCAACCATCTCTTCGACCACACAACACAACCACAAAAATCACCGTATTCAGACCGCGCAACTCAACCATTGTGATCACCATACAAGAACCGTATGGGTGTTGCTTACTTGCCCGGATTATCAGAGAAAACAACATTACTCAACCACAAAAACAGAAGCATTCATCATTATTGAAGTCATTCATCGTCCGCGGCGGCCGGCACGCTCAAGAACCTCTCCGCGGTGCCAGAGGTGCAGCCGGCGTTGGCCGAGGAGGGCATCGTGCAGGTCATGATCAGCCTGCTCGACCACGGCGTCATGCTCGGCTCCAAGGAGTACGCAGCGGAGTGCCTGCAGAACTTCACGTCGAGCAACGACAGCCTGCGGCACGCCATGGTCTCGGAGGGTGAGCTGCCCAGCCTGCTCGCCTACCTCGACGTCCCGTTGCCGCAGGAGTCCGCCATGGGCGCGCTTTGCAACTTTGTGTCGGCGGTCTCGCCGGACAACCTCGTGATGTTTGGTGTGCTCCGGGACGGCTCCTCCGCGGCGGCCTTGCTTTCACCTCCTCGGCTCCTCGTACACCTTGGACTGTATGTCAGGGCGGTTCACCAGCTCCGCCATGATCCACTACAGAGACGTGACCGTCGAGTCGGTGCCGCCGTTCAGGAACTCGGAGCAGAGGCTGACTGCCTCGGAGTTTGTAAGCTAGCGGCCGCCTTCCTCCGCCACGCGCAGCGCGAGGAGGGAGTCGGCGTAGCAGGAAGGGCCGTCGTCCCGACTGTCCCGCTCTCGCCTGGCGCGGATCAGCGGGAGGAAGATCTCGTCCTGCCTCTGGCGCACGGCCACGTACCCCTCCCACCGCCGACGGAAGAGCCTCTTGTTGTGCGCCAGGAAGAAGGAGAAGACGGGGAAGCTCGTGATGGAGCGAAGGATCCGCAGCTGCAGCTCCTGGACCTCGTCCAATGTCTCCGGGGCGAGCCTTGCGCCGAGGCTCATGTACACGAGCAGCTCGAACATGGCGCGCCGGAACGCCGGCCACCTCCGCAACGCCGCCGTGGCGCCCGCGAGAAGGTCCTAGGCACTATGCGCGCCGTCCGGCCGAGGATCGTGACCGTGGTGGAGCAGGAGGCCAACCACAACACCGGCACGTTCCTGGACCGATTCACCGAGTCCCTGCACTACTACTCCACCACGTTCGATTCTTTCGAGGGCGCCGGCGGCGGCCCGTCCGAAATCTCGTCGGGGCCTGCCGCCGCCGCTGCTGTTGGCACGGACCAGGTCATGTCCGAGGTGTACCTCGGCCGGCAAATCTGCAATGTTGTGGCATGCGAGGGTGTAGAGCGCACGGAGCGGCACGAGACGCTGAGCTGGAGCAGTGGCGCGGCCGCCTCAGCCACGCCGGGTTCGAGACCGTGCACCTGGGCTCCAACGCCTACAAGTAGGCGAGCACGCTGCTGGCTCTCTTTGCCGGCGGCGACGGGTACAAGGTGAACGAGAAGGAAGGCTGCCTGACGCTCGGATGGCACACCCGCCCGCTGATCGCCACCTCGGCATGGCGCATCGCCGCGCCCTGATCACGCAAGTTTTGAACGCTGTAAGTACACATTCCCGAGCATATGGAGCACAACCCCCGCACCTGGCTCACCGGTGCACTTTGGAAGAAGCTAAACATCGACGAACGCTGAATTGCAGCGACCTCACCAACGAACATCATCGGGTTACGGATCTCACTGGCGTGAAGAGATGGACACCTGAATTCCGACCACACCAGCCTGTAATTCGTTCTTGTTCTCGATTCCCCACTTGATCCGTGAACTCTTAGTAGCCTATTATTAAGTTTAAAATGTCTATTATTGTTAAGTGTAATTCTTCCAATCGCTCATATTTAAATAAGGACGGGACGGATTTCGGTAGGTGTGATGAGAATTTTGTATACAAAGCAATCTAAAAACTGAGCTTTGTTCTGGTCTTGATCGTCAGTCATAAGCATAGAGTGCTGTGTTCTGTTCACTGCTCTTACTATGAAAGATGATGTTCATCTACTAGTCTTGATCAGTTATAATCACTAGAGTGCCGGGTTGAGTACTATTCACTGCTCTTATTATGAACATGATGTTGTTTTGATCTTAATCTATCTTTTTTTTGCGAATCGTTCTGATCTTAATCAGTTACAAAGACAACTAGAACTCCAGGTCTGTTCACTGATGTACCTTCCCTGCAATGGTGGGTCTCCTTTTGTGTGTTTAATCTTCGACTTTAGCGTGCCATAGATTCAAATTACCAGTTTGCCTATCTTGAGCACGGTCTCGAAAGTTCCCCGATCAGAATAAACGCAGCAAATGATGCCATCTTCGCCGGAAAGATCTCGTGTAGTTTCCCTCTGCTGTACCTGGGTGCCTGTGTGGTCACCTCTGCGGGCTGTTCCTGATCTAAAAATGAACCTGGACGCCCCTTTGAGAGCTGCCTGGCACCCAATTGATCGAACTGAATCTGAATCCTGCGCAGCAATGAATTGATCGAACCGAATACTCGCTCGGCCACAATTGAATTCTGAATACTGAGCTGTACTACATACTGCTGAAAATACGAGTTTGAGATGGATTCTCTCTGCGTCTCTATGCGAATGATCTCTTGCGGTGAAAGTGTGGACGTTGTTTCCAATCTCCATCCAACTGCAGGCCGGATCTTTCCTCAACCCACGTTCTGAAATCCTTGCTCTGACCTCCTTGGCATTGCTCCACTTGCCCATCTCAGCAAAAACATAGAAGAGTAATGGTAGTGATCACCGCACAAAAATGTACTGAAACTTTTGCACCCTCCATGGTTGCGCGAGATGGCTAGAACTTTTGCACCCTCCATGGTCACGTGAGATGGCTGGAAATTTTGCACCCTCCATGGTCGCGCAAGATGGCTGGAACTTTTGTACCCTCCATGGTCGAGCGGTGTGGTCTGGTTGCATGGAGGCAGCTAGCAACGCACTTGACCATCCATTTCACCATATAGCCATCTTGTCAATAAGCTGTTTTCTTGCATGCAAACTTTCGTTAGATGCCGTTACCAAAACTAGAGGCCGGAAAGATAACATCCTGGGCAATGTAGTATCTTGCTCTCCATATCCAACATCAAGGAGGATATGCATAGGTAGCCACCGTAGTAGTAAATCCACGTTGATATATATATATGGTAAAACAACACAATATAACCTCGTTACTCGTTATTAACATAGGTTTATTAACATGTTCCCTGCAAGGATCCGTCGGCGTGATTTGCTTTTTGGCCCTGCTCTGTTTGTGAGTCATTGTAAACTTCAATCGTTTGCACCATGTTAAGTTATTTTTCTCAATTTAAATTAATCTTCCACTGCTTGTGAAACAGAATAAGCAACCCAAACACAAAGCATTGTTGTAGTAGATTCGGAAAAATTACATTGCAAGCAATCAACAGCCACAACAAAAACTACATTAAACTGATAACTAATCCTGGGTAGCAACACCAAAATCTTCGTCAAGCTGATGTCTAATCATGCACGACCACACCAATGGATCGCGTAGCCACTCCATTCTTTGTGTATATTTTTGCTTTGAGTTTGAGCGCCTCCAAGACATCCCTCAGCAGGTCCCGTACTTCACTAAAAAGAGAGAGATGAGAGGGGGAGGGAGAGACAATCGGAGAAGGGAGGTCGCCGGGAAGGAGGAAGGGTGGAGCGGTGGCCTATGGAGCCATGCTCGACCGGTGAAGGAGAGGGTGGGAGGATAGTCTAACTGTGCTGCCGCCGCCACTTAGATCGCTCTCGTGCGAGGTTGTCGAGCATGGAGAGATAAGTTTTTTGGCCGCTCGTTCTGTGCATTGAAGCGGTGCGGGCCGAATACAGAGCAATCTCTAGGCTAACCCCTCGACATCAGCTCTGCTCCCTCCGACCAAAAATAAGTGTCGATGGTTTTGTATTAACTTAATATAAAACTAGCATGGTGGCCCTCTCAAATGCAAGGGCATCATCTCTAGTGGGCTGAATGTATTCAAGAAAATAAACAAATGGTTTTGGTTATGTCATATTTTTTATTATTAATTATGTGACAAAAGTCATAATGTTCTACAACTACCTCAAATGTTTTGATAAACAAATATATCACGTAAGTGATATAAGATCTGTAACGTCTTTGGCAATAAAAATTTATAGACAAATTATTATTATGTCATATGTTGGAACACCAATGTAATTAAATGATATAAGATCTGTAAATAGAATCGCACTTCTTACAGATAATAAATCTTTAGTTAACTCTGACCAAAAATATGTTGAATTAAAAATAAAATGGTGTATCCTCCTTAATATGTAGATCACATTACCTAGTGAGCATTATTTTGTTCTGATGTATGGTTTTCTGAGTTACTCACTGCATGTCCCAATGTGTAATATTTTAGAAGCATTATTGTGGATAAACTTTGTCCATTGGTATGTGAATATAAAGCTGAAGACATATTAATTATTTTTTGAGTGTAATGTTTTAACATGTTTATGCCTCGGTAGTGAAAGTTATAGAAGTATGACTCTAGGTTTTCTAGAACAGACATTTTCTATATTTTTTTAATAGTTTCTCCAACCTATTCTCATCTTCGCTTAATGATTCTACTACATAGCTGGTCAGATTTATTTTCTATGTTATGCAAAATAATATGCGGCTTTGATAGCATAGTTCCAGACTCCCAATCAATTATCAATTTTATTGTGCAATTGAAATGACACATGCTCTTACGTTGATTTTGTTAAGTAAGAGGAAGACACATAGATTGGTCTAAATATGTTTACTGTATAAAGAAATAATATCCTCTAGAAGAATTCACAATATTTAAGTGTACCTTTTGAGTCCCTCTGATTAAAAATGGTATTGGCCTATTATGTGATATTAAATATGATATATATCAAGCGAGAATACATCAACATTGCGTCGACGGATGTTTTATCTTCATCAAAATTTGAAGTTTGACGTCATCTGTCTCATTAAGTCAGAATATTCCTTTAGCATAGGAATATTATTAACCTCACGACAATTTTTGTTCACTTAGACATATATGTATAATTAATCCGATAATATTTATCATTGTGAGTTTGGATAATGTTATCGCTTCATTAGCCTCAAAATTCTAGCTAAGAACTCCGCATGCGGTTTGTGTGTGTTGGTCTAATTATAGTTAAATAAATATTGCATTTATGTATACTTAATCATACAAACAACCGTGCGTATTGATCAGTTTGTACTTTATATATATTTTTTACTAAATTGTCCCTAGCAATTTTGTGTTGCTTATAGCTATCACTTTTCGGCCCGGGTAGCTAGTCTCGTATTAAATATGAAACGTATCAAGGGAGAAACTTTGGTGACTTAAATCTATGTATCACTAAGAAACAATAGTTTACGGTGTGAGTCCATCCATAGTGCGTCGACTAATGTTGTTTTATTAATTTTAAAGGTTTGGATTATTCTTTCACCGTAAGATCATTCTAATTCTTGCGAGAATTCATGTTGACACAGTACTTTGCGTATCATTAACCCAATTAACCCGATAATTATGTTTAATATGTGGTACGTTATAGTGCTACTAATGTCGCAACTTCATTCATCTTAAAATTTCACAACTCCAAACTTTTCCAACGATTTTGTGAATCTGTGGGTCCAATGGTAGTCGAAAAAATATTTCATTTATCTGTAATCTATAAACAACATACATTCTAATCAATTTACACTTTATAAATATTATATTAAAATTTTATATTCGTATACCCATAGCCATCAGCTCCTAGCGTTGGCCACGATGTTCCAGCCAAAATTTTGTTTTTTGCTTCTTGCAAACATGTGCTGAAAAACTATGTAGTCTGTACCTTGCAGTAGTATATGCTGACCAAGCCACGGTTGCGTGTGAATTCACTGGACCAATAAAAGTGCACTATATAGTATGTTCTACCGATCGTACATGTAGACTCCTATATGGCATGAACTCTTCTTTTTAATAGTATTTATTTTGGCATGGACTGTACAAAAAAAAAACTTTGCATGTAACGTGTTGAACGGACCAACACGTTGTATAATTATTTTGTTACATAAATCTTACGGTTGTGATTTAAAGTCCTAAATTCTAACGATGTGGATTAATGTGGTGTCTCTATTTTAGACATCCGTATTATGCTTTTAGTATATAGTAGATTTATATTAAGTTCCTAACACTTATTTCTGATCGGACGGAGTACCTTTTCGGCCATTCAGGGCTGCGCCTAGATATCAAGTGAGAATACCCAGCTTCAATATGTTGACCCACCAAACCGATGCGAATGCCCAATATCTAGGATCAAATCAAACATCCAAATGAAGCATAGATTTCAAAGCAATAACAATTGCTAAGAATCTTGGATGGCCATGTCAATACGCACACTCAACATTCTCGAGCACAGCTAGCTCTGAGGAAGGGTGAGTAAGGATGTGTAAGAGGATCACTTCATCAATAGGGTCATGAGATTGAACACGACCTATGGATATAGAAGATGGTGATACTCTAAGGTAGAACAGAACATATGTTGCATAGGTCTCGTGTTTTGCGGCTTTCAACACTTTGACTAGGCCCTATGATATGGACGAGGTACTAGATTTTGTTTCTTCTGACATTTTGAACTGGAATGGCCTGATAGATGACAATAGTAACACACACTAGAACATATCAATGCACATTATAACTTGGATGCTAACTAGCAGACAAGGTCAAAAAACAACTAAGGGAAATCGACATATTTAGGGCCCGTTCGGTAACACTCCACTCCTAGAAAATTGATAGCTCCGCTCCGCTCCTCGCGGGTGATGACCCACAAGTATAGGGGATCGAAACAGTCTTCGAGGGAAGTAAAACCCAAATTTATTGATTCGACACAAGGGGAGTCAAAGAATATTTATAAGCCTTACCAGATGAGTTGTTAATTCAGCTGCACCTGGAAACAGACTTGCTCGCAGCGGTTTATCAGTAGCAACAGTTTTATAGTGGTGATAGTAGTGAAATAGTAACAGCAATAGTAAAATAAAAGCGGTAATAGTAGCAATAGTAAACAGTAGGATGAAATACTGTAGGCATAGGGATGGATGTACAGACGTTGCATGGATAAGATAATTCATGAAATCAGTGAGACATGGGCATTGCAGATAAATAATATAAAGCATCCTAGTACTAACAATCATAGGCATGTGTTCCGTATATAGTCGTACGTGCTCGCAATGAGAAACTTGCACGACATCTTTTGTCCTACCAGCCTGTTGCAGCAGGGCCTCAAGGGAAACTACTGGTAATTAAGGTACTCCTTTTAATAAAGTACCGGAGCAAAGCATTAACAATCGGTGAACACATGTGATCCTCACATCATAGCCATCCCCTCCAGTTATCCCAATTTTTGTCACTTTGGGGCCTCGGGTTCCGGACAACAATATGTGTATACAACTTGTAGGTAAGACCATAAACAACAAGTATCATCATATAACAATAACAAGTTCAGATCTGAAATCATGGCACTCGGGCCCAAAGTGACAAGCATTAAGCACAACAAGTTGCAACAATGTCATAAGCACTAATAGAAGATACTAGGCACTATGCCCTAACAATCTCATAGCAAATTACATGAATGATCTCATCCAATCCCTACCATCCCCTTCGCCTACAGCGGGAATTTCTCACACATGGATGGGGGAGTCATGGATGGTTGATGGAGAGATGTCGGTGATGATGGTGATAAAGATCTCCTCCAAATCCCCGTCCCGGCAGGGTGCCAGAACGGAGTTTCTGGTTCATTGCGGTTTCTGATGGTGGCGGTGTAGCAGAAGTCTATCTGGGAAAAACGCCGAAGCCCCAACTGTTTTCAGGTCAGAGGGTATATGTAGGTGGAAGGAGGGGTCGAGGCGACGACCGAGGCGGCCTCACCACAGGTGGGCGTGGCCAGGGCTGGGCCGCACCCCCTGGTGGTGAGCCCAGGCCGCTGCCCCCCTCCGTCTCTCCTTCTGGCTCTGTGGGTCTTCTTGCAAAATAGAATTTTTGCAATATTTTCCGGGATTTTTCCTAAAAGTCGGATTTCTGCACAAAAATGAGACACCAAAGCAATTCTGCTGAAAACAGCGTTAGTCCGTGTTAGTTGTATTCAAAACACACAAATTAGAGGAGAAACAATAGCAAAAGTGTTCAGAAAAGTAGATAGGTTTTGGACGTATCAACTCCCCCCAAGCTTAGCTATTTGCTTGTCCTCAAGCAATTCAGTTAACAACTGAGAGCGATAAAAGAAACTTTCACGAACACATTTGCTTCATAGACATATATATACTAACTATATGATCAAGTACTCAGGCAATTCATAATAAAAAATATGCAGCTAATGTTACCTCATAGTCAAACAAGCTATGAAAGAGTGCTAACATACTAATAACAAGTAACATGAAACATAAGAAGTTGCAAGATTGTAATGCTCATAAATGATATGAAAGAGTGGTATCCTGCTTGCCTTTATTTGTGGAGCAAAACATAAATGTTGGGGCACCTCTGAAGTCCAAGAGAAGACTAGAAGTAAAAATATCAAAGATACAAGCATCAAAGTTATACCACAATTAACCGTGTTCTGGGACAAGCACATTACACTAAGAATAGCAGCTATGCTCTCAAGAAGGTGCTTTAAAGTTAGAAGATGAAGACTCAACATAAAAGTAAAAGAAAGGCCCTTCACAGAGGGAAGCAGTGATTTAACATGTGCTAGAGCTTTTCATTTGTAAAATAGAGATAAAAATTTATTTTGAGAGGTGGTTGTTTCATTTCAATGACTGGCAATGGGGAATTGCTATCTTCCATAATAAACAAGTGAGAGCGGTTCCGAGTTCTTTCAAAATTTGGCACATTGGTGCTCTTTTATAAAGCTTTGGCACTCTTCCCCACCTTTTTTCCTTTCTCAAACCATGGATAACCGATTCCATCGAGTGCCCACCAACTTTCACATACCATGGAGGAGTGCCTTTTTTCTTTTCTTTTTAGAAATTAGATTACAGTGGTCTGACCAGCTCCCTTGCAAAATTAATGATGAGCAGATGAATCTGCCTAGTCGAGGGGTACTTAATTTAATATGGAAGATAGCAATTCCGACCACTACGTTCCCATGAGCTAAAAACAGTGGCACAAAATGAGAAGTATTTGAAAGTTTTGAAAGGTAGCACATGAAAATTTACTTGGAATGGCTTTGAAATACCATGCATAGGAATTTATAGTGGACTCTTTGGAAGACTTGGTTTTTGGTAATTGGATGCACGAGAAGTATTCCCTCTCAGTACAAGTGAAGGCTAGCAAAAGACTGGAAAGCGACAATCAAGAGAGCAATAGCTGTCATAATCATGCTTGCGACAAAACAAAATTAATATAGGCATAAAAATGATACAAGAACTCTGAGGCAAAGTAAATCATCGAGGCTTAATTGACTTTTTGTTTAGTCATGTGCATGCTTGAGTATGTGCCAAGTCGATTCAAATGAAACTTTCAGAGGTGGATACCACAATGACATACCATACTATGAATAAAACAATGCAAGCAAGCATCTACATGACATGCTACAAACTATTAGTAAATTGGAACTAATCATATGAGAGCAAGAACTACAAAACATCCATTAGATAACATATACCTTATATGAACCGACTAAGCATGTCCACATAGATGAGTATATGTACAAAAATGAAAACAAACAGAGTTCATACCAGCCTCTTACCACATCTCAGATTGTCATATGTCGTCATTATTGCCTTTTACTTGTGTGGCTTGAATAGCATGAAGTGAATACCAAGGTCCAATGGAGTCACAAGAGACTGAACTCTGCAACAAACTTTACAAAACTGAAGAAGAACAACAAATATTTTTGGGTTTTCAATTTTTGAAACAAGAACAGAAGGAAATAGCAAACAAAGCAAAATATTTTTGGATTTTTTAAACTTCAAACCGAAAATAACAAATAAAGCAAACGAAAGCTAGAAACTTAAAAAGGCAAAGGAAAAGAAACAACAGAAATATTTTTGGTCTTTTTGTGTTTTGGAAAGAAGAAATAAGAACGAGAACAATAAAGAAAGCGAAACATGGATATACAAAGGACCAACAAAATACGATATGTAGATGAGTGAATAGTCGGTGTACCTCCCCCCAAGCTTAGGCTTTTGGCCTAAGTGGAGATCAATGTCGTCTCGAAAACGTGCCCCATGCTGGTGGGTCATCATTGGTAAAGTAATAGCTTGGCCCCCGTGAAGATGAAGCATATGGTGTATAGTCATAATAAGGCTGCTGGTAGGGGAACTCCGCAATGTTAGAGGGCTGGACCGACTCCTCGGTCGCCTCTCCATTGTGCACAGGCGGCGGGTGCTCCTCCAGATACGCGTCGAGCTCACCCTCTGTGAGTGACCATCCATTCCTGCGATCAAGGTTAAACAAAAGAGGTACAGGCAAATGGACTGATTGATCAGTCTTTGCTACCTTCCAGGTAGATTTCTTGAAAAAGGTAATATCAAATGTCAAGTTAGTCAAACAGGCATGAGGAGAAACAAACTTATGATGTATCATAGAATTGAGATGAAGTCTCTCTACTGGAAACTGAAGGTCTAAAACATGAGGCACTAAACCATGCAAAGCTAACAGACGTGAAGCAATAAGGCCTCCACAGACTCCCCCTTTCTCATGGTTAGCATCTAGATGGAAAGCTATTAAAGCACCCAAATTATAAGTCCTATCACCTCTCAAAGCAGCAGCAATAAAAGCTAGATCACAGGAGGGCAACTTATTTGCAACTTTCATAGCAAGAACACACTTGGTAATAAAGTAGGCAAAATATCGAATGGATGGAAGATGAATATTCCGAATTTTACCGCTCTCTCCTGTGAAGCTTCTTCCTTGACAAATCTCCTCATTGAGGTCTGATACGTCCAAAACGTATCTATAATTTTTGATGCTCCATGCTTGTTTTTACGCCATTTGCCTAATGTTTCGTTACACTTCGTGGCACTTTTATGCATTTTCTGGAACTAACCTATTAACAAGTCGCCACAGTGCCAGTTCCCTGTTTTCTGCTATTTTTGTGTTTTAGAAAAGCTACACAGGAAATATTCTCGGAATTGGACGAAACAAGTTCCTGAAGTCTTATTTTTCCCGGAAGCTTCCAGAGATCCAAAGAAGAGACGGAGTGGGGCCACGAGGGGCCCTCACACCAGGGCGGCGCGGCCTGGCCCCTAGCCGCGCCCCCTATGTGTGAGGCCACCTCGGTCCACTTCTAACGCTGCCCCTTCGCCTATAAAGACCCCCCGACGGGAAAAACCTAAGTGCCCGATCAATTTTCTAGAAACACATCGTGATCCACCGCCGTCGTCGACCCGAGATCAGGAGGGTCTAGAAGCTCTTCCCGGCACCCTGCCGGAGAGGGGAATCGCCATCGGAGGTCTTCCTCATCACCATGCTTGCCTTCGGAGCGATGAGTGAGTAGTCTACCTTGGACTATGGGTCCATAGCAGTAGCTAGATGGTTGTCTTCTCCACCATGTGCTTCATGTTTAGATCTCATGAGCTGCCCTACATGATTGAGATCACCGTTATGTAATTCTACATGTTTGGTTTGTTGGGATCCGATGAATATTGGTGTTATGATTGAGTTGCTATACTGAAATATATCTTATGTTATCTCTATGTTGTTTATGATCTTGCATGCTCTCGTTGTTAGTAGCTATCTTTGCCGAGTAGTTGCTAGTGACTCCAAGAGGGGGTATTTATGCTCGATAGTGGGTTCATGCCTCTATTTAATCTGGGGGAGTGACAGAAACCCCTAAGGTTGTAGATGTGTTGTTGCTACTAGGGAGAAAACAACATTCATATGCTCAAGGGCATATGCTTTGTTTACATTACACACTTTGCTTAATGCAATTATCTGTTGTTCGCAACTTAATACTCATGGGGTGTTCGGACGATATCCCCGTGAGTGCATTATTAGTCATAGATGCAGTTGGATGGCGGTCTATGTATTTTGTTGTAATGCCCAGAGTAAATCTCATAGTGATCTTCTTGACATATCACGTTTATCTTTATTCTATCAATTGCCCAACTGTAATTTGTTTACCCAGCATGTGCTATTTATCTTATGGAGAGACACCGCTAGTGAACTGTGGACCCCGGTCCTATTTCCATCATATTGCTATCACCTGTTTACTTTACTTGCACTATTTACTTTACTCGCATATTATTATCACTTTCCACTCGATACGCTCATACCCTTTGTTTCAAGCAAACCGGTGAGATTGACAACCTCATCGCAAATTGGGAACAAAGTATTTGGTTGTGTTGTGTGCAGGTTCCGCGTTGCTACTGGTCGAAGATGAGTCAAAAAGTGTCGTAAACGGCGCCCTTGTTGGAGTGCTATTAAGCCAGTCCGCATCACCTTCAGTCGTTTGTCTCTCCTCTCCTGACCGACATACCTTGGTTTCTTAACTGAGGGAAGAATCTTGCTGCTATATTCATCACACCTTCCTCTTGGGGTTCCCAACGGGCTGGTCATTTACCACGCATCAAGCTATTTTTCTCGGCGCCATCAACCAGCAACAAGTATTTTTCTGGCGCCGTTGCCGGGGAGGAAGTAGAAGACTTCTGCGAGGGGAGTTTTTTGCACACACATCCTTTACTTTGTTATTTGTTTTGCTTTACTTTATTTATTTTACCTGCATCGTTTTATCAAAAACCCAAAAAATTAGAATCCTTGATAGTTGTTTTTACTTATCTGCTTTTAGTTTTGCTGAAATGGCCAATCCTGAAAATACCAAGCTGTGTGATTTTACTAGCACGAACAATAGTGATTTTATCTGCACTCCTATTGCACCACCTGCTCCTGCTGTAAACTTTTATGAGATTAAGCCTGCTTTATTGAACCTTTTTATGAAAGAGCAATTTTCTGGTGCTAGTACTGAAGATGATGCAGCTCATCTCAACAATGTTGTTGAGCTATGTGAGATGCAGAAATATAAGGATGTAGAAAGTGATATTATTAAGCTCAAGTTGTTTCCTTTTTCTTTGAGAAGAAAAGCTAAAGATTGGTTGCTGTCTTTGACTAAGAATAGTATTGATTCATGGACTAAGTGTAAGGATGCTTTCATTGGTAGATATTATCCTCCTGCTAAAATTATATCTTTGTGTAGCAATATTATGAAGTTTAGTCAATTTGATAATGAACATGTTGCTCAAGCGTGGGAAAGAATGAAATCTATGATAAAGAATTGCCCCACTCATGGACTGACTACTTGGATGATTGTCTAAACTTTTTATGCAGGACTGAATTTTTCTTCAAGGAACCTATTGGATTCAGCTGCTGGAGGCACTTTTATGTCACTTACCTTGGGCGCCGCAACAAAGCTACTTGACAACATGATGGTAAATTATTCCGAATGGCACACCGAGAGAGCTCCACAAGGTAAGAAGGTAAATTCTGTTGAGGAAACCTCTTCCTTGAATGATAAGATTGATACCATTATGGCTATGCTTACTAATGATAGGACTCATGTTGATCCTAATAATGTTCCTTTAGCCTCTCTGGTTGCTCAAGAAGAGCATGTTGATGTGAATTTCATTAGAAATAATAATTTTAACAACAATGCTTATAGGAACAATTTTGCTAGTAACAATTATAGGCCGTATCCTTCTACCAATGGTAATGGTTATGGTAATTCTTATGGTAATTCCTCCAACAACACTAGGGCCGCGCCCTCTAAACTTGAAGTCATGCTCAAAGACTTCCTCGGTAAACAAACTGCTTTTAACAAGTCTGTTGAGGAAAAGTTAGGCAAAATTGGTATTCTTGCTTCTAAAGTTGATAACCTTGCTCATGATGTTGAACTTCTGAAATTAAAAGTGTTGCCTAATGATGTTAAAGAGAATAATATTTTTGCTACTGCTAATGCTATTCAAGTTGGAATTGATGAAAATATTAGATTATTAGCAGAATTGCATGCTAGATGGGAAAGAGAGGATGAGATTGCTAGGAATATGAAAGTTTGTACTATTACTACCTCTAATGATGTTGTTCCTAATGCTAGCAATCCTCTTACTTTGATTGGTGTAGAGAAAACTCCCACTCCTTGTGTTAAAAAGCCTAAAACTGCCAAAACTTTTTCTCAAAAGAGTGCTAAAATTTTTCGGAGTGTAGGAGATGATAGCTCTATTTCCTTTAATGATTTTGATATTGATGGCTGCAATATATCTGAAGTAATTTTTTTCTTGCAAAAGCTTGCTTTGACTCCCAATGCTAGTTCTTTAAATGTTGCTTTTACTAAGCATATTACCAATGCTCTCATAAAAATTAGGGATGAAAAGTTGAAGCAAAAAGCCTCTGTTCCCAAGAAGTTAGAAGATGGTTGGGAACCCATCATTGATATGCATGTTAATGGTTTTGATTGCCATGCTTTATGTGATCTAGGTGCTAGTATTTCTATTATGCCTAGAAAAATTTATGACATGCTTGATTTACCACCGCTTGAAAAATGTTATTTTGATGTTCCTATTGCGGATGTTGCTAAGAAGAAACCTTTGGGAAGGATTAATGATGTTCTTATTGTGGTTAACAATAACCTTGTTCCCGTTGATTTTCTTGTTATGGACGTTGAATGCCATGCTTTATATCCTATTATTTTGGGAAGATCCTTTCTTCGAACTGTAGGTGCCATCATTGATATGAGGGAAGGCACCATCAAATATCAATTTCCACTAAAGAAAGGTATGGAACACTTCCCTAGGAAAATAAAGAAATTACTTTTTGACTCTATTCTTAGAGCAAATTATGAGCTTGATGCTTCATCTCTTGATGTTACTTGATTCGCAATTTTCTGCGCCTAGCTCAAAGGCGTTAAAGAAAAGCACTCTTGGGAGATAACCTAATGTTTTATTTTCAGTACTTTTTCTTTTATTTGAGTCTTTGAAGTCATTACTACTGTAATGACCGCTCCTTATCTTGTTTATTTTATTGTTGTGCCAAGAGAAGCCTCTAATTTGGGTGAGGTAAAGATTTGGGGATGTTGCTGTCCTCAAACTGTTTTCGGTGCTGCACCGTAAAAATTCGTATAAATTCTCTGTATATCTTTTGGACCTGCGATTTCTTGTGCATATGCCCCAGGTTATATCCAAACATTCATTAGTTGAACACTTTTTGATTTGAGCAACAGAAAACCCCTTAAAAATTCGACCTTTGTCAGCTGTTTTGTTTTGACAGATTTCTGCCAATATTTGTTTTTGCCACTTTATCGCTTTCTTTGCGAGTTCTTTTGATCATGGAACTTTTGGGGAAGTTGCTACAGTAGTATATGCTTTATATGTGGTGGTTTTGGGTTGAAACCTGAAGCAAAAAGGTTGATTATATGTTATGCTACACTAATGTTGCTAATAGATTTGTGTTTAGTTTTGTATGAAGGAAGTTTTCAAGTGTAGGGATTGGAGAATGATGAGATGAGCTGAAGAATGGACAAAAGCTCAAGCTTGGGGATGCCCATGCATCACCCCAAGAAATATCCAAGAAGTACAAGCATCAAAGCTTGGGGATGCCCCCGAGGAACCCCTTCTTCATCGGCAAAAATCAGGTCACCTTTCAAAACACTATATTTTTATTGCTTCATGCACTATGTGTTTTTCTTGGAGCGTCAGTTGTTTTAGTTTTATTTATTAGTTTAGTTTGTTTGCTGCAATAAATGGTTGGACCCCAACAAATTTCTTTTGGAGGAGATGTACTCGTTTTCATTTGCCAAGAACGCTCTAGTTTCCACTCTTATTAAAAATCGAGTGTTGTTCTTTTTCTGCTACTGCTTTTGGTTTTCGTTTTCGCCTTGATTTGCATTCAGATCTTCTTATATTTGTTTATCAAGGTGTATTTTTGCCTCTTATCTTTATTGGTATTCATCAAAAGAGGTGTTTATAAAAATTTCGAATGGTGTTGGAAAAGAGAAAAAGCTTTATGCAAAAAAAAGTGGTACAAGAAGGAGCTTGTGTAGACTGCGGCTTAGGGTTTTTCATGTCATGCTTGATATCTTTTTGATAGTATGCTTAGTGGTTTTTCTCTAGCATGACTTGTCTCAAATAACTGAGATTGCTTAATGAGCCTTCAAAAAAATCATGCGTTGTTTTAATTGTTTGGAAGCATTATTTTGGTTTTCTCCTTGATGCTTTATTTGGGTTGACTTGGCGCATGCTCACACATGTTAGACTCTTAAAAAGTCACCAATAGCCTCTATGATCATTTACTTTTTGACTTTTTATGCCATCTTATGCTTCTTTTAATGTCGCTTTGTCGCTTTGCATGATTATGGCCATTATTGCTCTCTTATTGGTCGCTCCCAGTCTTTTGCTAGCCCTCGCCTTGTACTGAGTATGAGCTCTACTCATGCATCCAACTCCTAAAAACCAAGTTTGCCAAAGTGTCCACTATAAATCCCTATGCATGGTATTTGTAAGCCATTCCAAGTAAATTTTCATGTGCTACCTTTCGAAACTTCCAACTACTTCTCATTTTGTGCCACTGTTTTTAGCTCATGGGGACGTAGTGGTCGGAATTGCTATCTTCCATATTAAATTAAGTACCCCTCAACTAGGCAGCTTCATCTGCTCGTCATTAATTTTGCATGAGAGCTGGTAAGACCATTGCAATCTAACTCTAAAAAAAGAAAAGAAAAAGCCACTCCTCCATGGTATGTGAATGTTGGTGGGCACCCGATGGAATCGGTTAGCCATGGTTTGAGAAAGGAAAAAAGGTGGGTAGGAGTGCCAAAGCTTTATAAAAGAGCACCAATGTGCCAAATTTTCAAAGAACTTGGAACCGCTCTCACTTGTTTATTATGGAAGATAGTAAGACCCCATTGCTAGTCGTTGACATGAAACAACCACCTCTCAAAACCCAAGTTTTATCTTTGTTTTACAAATGAAAAGCTCTAGCACATGTTTAATCACTGTTTTCCCCCTGCGAAGGGCCTTTATTTTACTTTTATGTTGAGTCACCACCTTCTATCTTTATGCACCATTAAGAGAGCATAGTTGTCATTCTTAGTATAATGTGCATTGTCCCAAAGTTTTCATTGATTGATTCATATTGTTGGTTTTACTTGTTCTTAAATTATTTGTATCTAGTCGCCCTCTTAAACTTGAAGGTGTCTGATGCATTTATGTTTTGCTCTCTATGAAGGACAAGCTGAAAATCATTTGTATATTTTTCCTTATGATTTGAACACACGTTTGACTTTCATTGTTTCATTTTCATGATCTTTTGTTTGTGTTCATTTTCATGTTTACAACATGGTTGCTAAGTTCTTATTGTCAAGATTATATCTTTCATGCCCATGTTTTAAGTTCTTATGATCCCAGCTCACAAATGCTTACATATATGATCAAGATTGTGTAGGTGCATGTCACCTCAAAAATTATTCTTTTGTTATCACTTACCTACTCGAGGACGAGCAGGACTTAAGCTTGGGGATGCTTGATACGTTCAAAACGTATCTATAATTCTTGATGCTCCATGCTTGTTTTTACACCATTTGCCTAATGTTTCGTTACACTTCGTGGCACTTTTATGCATTTTCTGGAACTAACCTATTAACAAGTCACCACAGTGCCAGTTCCCTATTTTCTGCTATTTTTGTGTTTTAGAAAAGCTACACAGGAAATATTCTCGGAATTGGACAAAACAAGTTCCTGAAGTCTTATTTTTCCCGGAAGCTTCCAAAGATCCGAAGAGGAGACGGAGTGGGGCCACGAGGGGCCCTCACACCAGGGCGGCGCGGCCTGGCCCCTGGCCGTGCCCCCTATGTGTGAGGCCGCCTCGGTCCACTTCTGACGCTGCCCCTTCGCCTATAAAGACCCCCCGACGGGAAAAACCTAAGTGCCCGATCAATTTTCCAGAAACACATCACGATCCGCCGCCGTCATCGACCCGAGATCGGGAGGGTCCAGAAGCTCTTCTCGGCACCGTGTCGAAGAGGGGAATCGCCACCGGAGGTCTTCTTCATCGCCATGCTTGCCTCCGAAGCGATGAGTGAGTAGTCTACCTTGGACTATGGGTCCATAGCAGTAGCTTGATGGGTGTCTTCTCCACCATGTGCTTCATGTTTAGATCTCATGAGCTGCCCTACATGATTGAGATCACCGTTATGTAATTCTACATGTTTGGTTTGTTGGGATCTGATGAATATTGGTGTTATGATTGAGTTGCTATACTAAAATATATCTTATGTTATCTCTATGTTGTTTATGATCTTGCATGCTCTCCGTTGTTAGTAGCTATCTTGGCCGAGTAGTTGCTAGTGACTCCAAGAGGGGGTATTTATGCTCGATAGTGGATTCATGCCTCTATTTAATCTGGGGGAGTGATAGAAACCCCTAAGGTTGTAGATGTGCTATTGCTACTAGGGAGAAAACAACATTCATATGCTCAAGGGCATATACTTTGTTTACATTACACACTTTGCTTAATGCAATTATCTGTTGTTCGCAACTTAATACTCATGGGGTGTTCGGACGATATCCCCGTGAGTGGATTATTAGTCATAGATGCAGTTGGATGGTGGTCTATGTATTTTGTTGTAATGCCCAGAGTAAATCTCATAGTGATCTTCTTGACATATCACGTTTATCTTTATTCTATCAATTGCCCAACTGTAATTTGTTTACCCAGCATGTGCTACTTATCTTATGGAGAGACACCGCTAGTGAACTGTGGACCCCGGTCCTATTTCCATCATATTGCTATCGCCTGTTTACTTTACTCGCACTGTTTACTTTACTCGCATATTATTATCACTTTCCACTCGATATGCGCATACCCTTTGTTTCAAGCAAACCGGTGAGATTGACAACCTCATCGCAAGTTGGGAACAAAGTATTTGGTTGTGTTGTGTGCAGGTTCCGCGTTGCTACTGGTCGAAGACAAGTCAACAAGTGTCGTAAATGGTGCCCTTGTTGGAGTGCTATTAAGCCAGTCCGCTTCACCTTCATTCGTTTGTCTCTCCTCTCCTGACCGACATACCTTGGTTTCTTAACTGAGGGAAGAATCTTGCTGCTATATTCATCACACCTTCCTCTTGGGGTTCCCAACAGGATGGTCATTTACCACGCATCAAGCTATTTTTCTGGGCGCCATCAACCAGCAACAAGGTCCATCAATGGCTTAGGCCCTTCCTTTATCCTTTCGCGTGATCCCCACTGTGGTACTCTAATGGCTGCACAGAAAACATCAAAGGGCAAGTCCATAGATTTATTGTAGATTTTATAATGAACCATGGGGTTAGATGTGGACCAACTGAATTTAAAATCCTGCAACACAGATATTATTAGTTTAACATATTGGTGAGGTTCATCATCAATAAAATGTGCCAATCCTGCATTAGAAATTAGAGTTTGGAAGTCTTGCAGGATTCCAACAGCATTCATGAACTCTGAGCATGGATAGATTGAGGGAAAGACCCTCTCTTCATGGTGAACTTTCATAACCTCATGCACTTCTAGTTCATGTTGAAAGAGTTGGTATGCATTCTCTTCCATTTTTGAAATTTTTAACAAATCTCATAAAAGGTGATTTTGAAACAAACAAGTGTAGGAAACTACTATAGGGAGTTACTAGAGAGCTAACATGCATAAAAATAACAATTCTAAGCAATAGAACAAGCATGCAAACTCATTTCACCTATCACCTATATAGCTAAAATACTCAAGAAATACTTCACTAAAGAAAATTCTACTTGGACAAGCGGAGGAGTCACATACCGGAGAACAAATGCTCCAAATCTCAGCAACAATGATGGGCTGAGCAAGGAGATCAAAATATCGAGATGAAGAGCAGCAAGAACACGAGTTTGAGCTGGTGTGTCATTGTTTTCGGGAGAGAGAAAGAGCTGGGGAGGAAGAGATAAGTGAAAGGCCAGGCCCCCCCTCACGATAGGTGGGCGCGGCCAGGCCTGGGCCGCGCCCCCTGGTGGTGAGGTGGTGTGGTAGGTCCCCCTGAGGTCTCCCAGGTCCCTCTCTGCCACATTTTTGACATAAAAATTTAAAAAGATTTTTCTGGAATTTTTTGAGAAACTTTATTTTCGAGGATTTTTCAGAAAAAATGATAAAAGGATAAAACTCGGGAAAACGACGGTGGAATGATTACAAGCAAAACAAACTCAAGTATGCAGCAGCTCCAAGATATTCTAATTATGTAACTAACAAAGGGAAGGAAAATGGTGAAAGTAAATATGAGCGAGGTAAAGTGAATGCGGTGAAAACGAAGTTTCATTCATATAAAATCACTTTGTTAACAAGGTTGATCAAGTCTTGTTACCAAACTAATTCTATATGAGGAAAAACTTTGCCCTTCACTTTATGCTTATGTTACCTCGACCTTCATAGGCATAGTCCCAATCATAACAATTTTATATTCTTACTTGGGCTTTTGCTCTGAACAAATAATTTGATCAACTTTGATGGTCTCAACATGCTTGATTGAATTTAGAGCATTCTTTCTATCAATCTTCTTTGGAAAATAAACCGTATACTCTTTGTCATTGACATTAAAAGTGACTTTTCCTTGATTGCAATTAATAACCGCACCTGCAGTGTTTAGAAAAGGTCTCCTAAGAATAATAGACATATTATCATCTTCAGGCATTTCCAACACAACAAAGTCAGTTAATATCAAACAACTGTTAGCAACTTGAATAGGAACATTTTCACATATACTAATAGGAATAGTAGTAGACTTATCAGCCATTTGCAAAGATATATTAGTTGATACCAATTTTTCTAGATCAAGTCTCTTATAAAGAGAAAAAGGCATGACACTAACTCTGGCTCCCAAATCACATAAAGCAGTTCTAACATGGTTATTTTTAATGGAGCAACGAATAGTTGGTATACCTGGATCTCCAAGCTTCTCTGAAACTTTACCATCAAAACAATAATTAGCAAGTAAAGTGGAAATTTCCTCATTAGGAATCTTCCTTTTGTTAGTAACAGTATGTTTCATGTACTTTGCATAAGGAGGCATTCTAATAGCATCAGTCAAAGGAATTTGCAGAAATAAAGGTTTCATCCATTCACAAAACCTGTTGTAGTGTTCTTCTTCCTTAGATTTGTGTTTCTTACCAGGAAAAGGCATTGGTTTCTGTACCCAAGGCTCTCTCTCTTTACCATGCTTGTTGGCAATGAAGTCTTCTTTGGTGTACTTTGCATTTTTTATCAATCTTTTCTGGTTCCTCTTCAACTTCTTCTTTATCAGAAGCATTACCTGGTTCAGTTTCAGCATCAGAAAAAGAAACACTATTAGGATCTTTACCTGCTTTAGAGGATTCTGCAGTTGTTTTATGCTTCTTCTTCTTCTTCTTGGATGGAATATCATCACTTGAAGTGTGTTGAGAATCTTGCTCGATCCTCTTAGGATGTCCTTCAGGATATAAGGGGTCTTGAGTGGTAGCACCTCATCTTGTGCGTATTTCACATGCTTGTTTTTCTCTTGCGGCATTAACAAGAAAATCTTTTTGCACCTTGGTAAGCTGATCAATTTGAGTCTGAACCATTTGAAAATGTTTAACAAGTATCTTCACATCATTGGAGGTTCTCTCCACAATATCCCGCAACTTGTTGATAGCTCTAGAATTTTCCAACAAATGATTCTGCACCATTCTATTAAAATTATCTTGCTTAACAATAAAATTATCTAACTCATCTAAGCATTGATCAGGAGGTTTAGAGTATGGAATATCTCTATCATCAAAGCGTTGGAGAGAGTGTACCTCAATAGTGGATGAGCGAGGGATTGGTTTACATAATTCTTCTATAGGAGGTAAATTCTTCACATCTTCGGCCTTAATACCTCTCTCCTTAAGAGATTTCTTGGCTTCCCTCATAACTTCATCATTTAATTCAATCATTCCTCTCTTCTTCGGTGTCGGTTCTGGAACTAGCGCAGGTGTTGGTGCTGGTGTTGGCTCAACTAGAGTCCAATCATCATGATTCCAGCTTATTTTAGCCATTAATTCTTCAGCTTCAGCCGGAGTTCTTTCCCTAAAAACACAACCGGCCCAACTATCCAAATATATCTTAGATTCATCAGTTAGTCCATTATAAAATATATCAAGGAGTTCATTTTTAGGCAATGGCTCCTTAGGCAAAGCTCTAATTAAAGAACAAAACCTTGTCCAATACTCAAGCAATATCTCTCCTTTTCCCTATTCAAAATCAAAGATTTTCTGCACAGCAGCATGTTGAGCACTAGCAGGAAAATATTTCTGAAAGAAAGCATTAACCAAAGCAATAGGACTATTAAGAGATCCAGGAGACAAACTATTAAACCAAGTTTTAGCTGCATCTTTCAATGAGAAAGGAAAAATCTTAGCAACAAAGTAAGTGCGAAGCTTAATATCATCAGAAAACAAATTACTCAAATAGAAAGCTCATTCATGTGCTCCATAGCACTTTCATTCTCAGTACCACAAAAAGGCTCTTTCTCAACAACAGATATGTAAGATAAATCTAAAGAGAAATCATAATCCTTGTATCTAATATTTATGGGAGAAGCAGCAAACTTAGGATCAGGAGACAATTTATATCTAACAGCACGTCTCGCTAAAAGTTCCTTAACAGCTTTAGCATCACGAGTAGCACGAGCTTCGGCAATAAAATCATCGTCAAGCTTAATATAAGCATCATCAAAATCATCACTAGGACTTTCCCTAGACTCAGGTGAACTAATAGGTGTAACAGTGGTGTTTCCCATCTTAGCTCTAGCAATTGTAGCATCTAAAAAGGAACCTAGTGAACCACTCTCATCAAGCACAGTAGAAGCATCATCTAAATTATCAGTGGCATTTTCAAACTCAGCAGAAGTAGTAGCAGTAGCGTGTGCATGTGGTGGTGTAAGCAACTTACTCATAACAGATGGTAAATTAAGAGCAACAGAGGTGTTCAAAGTCGTACCTCTTCTTATAGTGGATGGCAATATAGGAACTTTTCCATCATGAGGTTTACCCATGATGAAAGGATTGGACCGAACAATATGAATCCCAAGTGAACTTACAAATAAAGCTATGCTCCCCGGCAACGGCGCCAGAAAATAATCTTGATGACTCACAAGTATAGGGGATCACAACAGTCTTCGAGGGAAGTAAAACCCAAATTTATTGATTCGACACAGGGGGAGCCAAAGAATATTTATAAGCCTTAACAGATGAGTTGTCAATTCAGCTGCACCTGGAAACATACTTGCTCGCAGCGGTTTATCAGTAGCAACAGTTTTATAGTGGTGATAGTAGTGAAATAGTAACAACAACAGTAAAATAAAAGCGGTAATAGTAGCAATAGTAACAGTAGGATGAAATACTGTAAGCATAGAGATGGATGTACAGGCGTTGCATGGATAAGATAATTCATGAAATCAGTGAGACATGGGCATTGCAGATAAATAATATAAAGCATCCTAGTACTAACAATCATAGGCATGTGTTTCGTATATAGTCATACATGCTCGCAATGAGAAACTTGCACGGCATCTTTTGTTCTACCAGCCTGTTGCAGCAGGGTCTCAAGGGAAACTACTGGTAATTAATGTACTCCTTTTAATAAAGTACCGGAGCAAAGCATTAACACTCGGTGAACACATGTGATTCTCACATCATAGCCATCCCCTCCGGTTATCCCAATTTCTGTCACTTTGGGGCCTCGGGTTCCGGACAACAATATATGTATACAACTTGTAGGTAAGACCATAAACAACAAGTATCATCATATAACAATAACAAGTTCAGATCTGAAATCATGGCACTCGGGCCCAAAGTGACAAGCATTAAGCACAACAAGTTGCAACAATGTCATAAGCACTAATAGAAGATAATAGGCACTATGCCCTAACAATCTCATAGGAAATTACATGAATGATCTCATCCAATCCCTACCATCCCCTTCGCCTACAGCGGGAATTACTCACACATGGATGGGGGAGTCATGGATGGTTGATGGAGAGACGTCGGTGATGATGGTGATGAAGATCTCCTCCAAATCCCCGTATGCCAGAACGGATTTTCTGGTTCCGAATCACGGTTTCTGATGGTGCACTACAAGAAATGTCTTGACTAGTGACCAACTCATAGTGACCACAGAAAAATTGGTCATAGATTTATGACCAACTCGGATCAAATGGTCGTAAGCCGTTTTTGAGGGTTCAAGGTTTTAATCCTCATGACCAATTTAGTCCAAAAGGTCATAATGCTCAGACATGAAATGGTCATAACCTATATAATCAAATTTAGTACATTATTTTTAATTGATTTTATGCCGATTACGACCAATTTAAATGGTCATACCACTATAACCAGTGTGACTAAATGTCCACCTCAGCTATTCTGCCTATGTGTCAATGTCTAGGTGTCATCGATGCTTACGTGGCAGTGCTCTGACAAGTAGGACCCAATGACAGGAGAACACAACCATTGACTTTGACTGTTATATGACATGTGGGTTCCAGCCAAAGCAACCCCACCACCCTGACAGGTGGGTCAAGCCATCGACCTGCCATGCGGGTCCCACCAGCTAGCACCAAAACCTGGCATGCGGGTCCCACCCATCAGCACCAACGCCTGCCACCCCCACCCAGCTGCCTTGTGGGTCCAGCCCCACCCCACCCCCACCCACCTGCCATGTGGGTCCAGCCCCACCCCACCCACCTACCATGTGGGTCCAGCCACCTGCCATGTGGGTCCAGCCCCACCCCACCCACCTGCCATGTGGGTCCCAGCCCACCCCACCCACCTGCCATGTGGGTCCCAGTCCACCCCACCAACCTGCCATGTGGGTCTAGCCCCACCCCACCCCCACCCAGCTGCCATGTGGGTCCAGCCCCACCCCACCCCCACCCACCTGCCATGTGGCTCCCGCACCTACCTGCCCTGTGGGTCCCACCCACACCAACACGTCGCTGCCATGTGGGTCCCTCTGAAGTTTATTTCGCAAAAATTGGTTGTGCTTGCGGGGACTCAAACCCACGACCAAGCACATGCCCAGACCGGGGACTCACTGCCACTGAGCTAGTTAGAAGTTGTTGTCTATCTAGGTGGACTACGTCTCTATATTCTAATTCTGAATCTCGCTGCTTAACAAAGGAAGGGGACTTAGAGAAATTGAATCGGTGTCGGAGGAGAAATTGAATCTGGCGGAGGCGGCGGCGGTGGCGACCGGCCCCAATCGGTGTCGGAGGAGAAATTGAATCTGGCAGAGGCAGGGGCGGTGGCGACCGGCGGTGGAGGGGGCGGTGATCCCTTGTTGATGGCGCCCAGAAAATTAGCTGATGGCGTGTGGTTGACGTGGGAGCAAACTTTCCTTGTGCGTGGTGGATAACCAGCCCGTTGGGAACCCCAAGAGGAAGGTATGATGAGTATAGCAGCTAGTTTTCCCTCAGTTAGAAACCAAGGTTTAATATCGGTCAGGAGAGGAGAGACAATGACGACTGAAGGTGATGCTTGCTAGTTTGCGACAGCATCGGACAATTTATATATGGCGCCTCGTCCAAGCTTTGCTTGCTAGCTGCAACGTGGAACCTGCACACACACACAAACAAATACTTTGCTCCCAACTTACGATGAGGTTGTCAATCTCACTGGTTTGCTTGAAACAAAGGTTATGAGTGTATCGAGTGGAAAACAGTAATAATATGCGAGTAAAATAAACAGTACGAGTAAAGTAAACAGGTGATAGCAATATGATGGAAATAGGACCAGGGTCCACAGTTCACTAGTGGTGTCTCTCCATAGATTAAAATAGCACATGCTGGGTAAACAAATTACAGTTGGGCAATTGATAGAATAAAGATAACGTGATATGTCAAGAAGATCACTATGAGATTTACTCTGGGCATTAAAACAAAATACATAGACCGCCATCCAACTGCATCTATGACTAATAATCCACCCCCGGGGATATCAATCCGAACACCCTAGAAGTATTAAGTTGCGAACAATAGATAATTGCATTAAGCAAAGTGTGTAATGTAAACAAAGCATATGCCCTTGAGCACATGAATGTTGTTTTCTCCCTAGTAGCAACAGCACATCTACCACCTTAGAGGTTTCTGTCACTCCCCCAGGTGAAATAGAGGCATGAACCCACTATCGAGCATAAATACCCCCTCTTGGAGTCACTAGCAACTACTCGGACAAGATAGCCACTAACAACGGAGAGCATGCAAGATCATAAACAACATAGAGATAACAAAAGATATAATTCAGTACAGCAACTTAATCATAAACACCAATATTCATCGGATCCCAACAAACCAAACATGTAGAATTACATAACGGTGATCTCAATCATGTAGGGCAGCTCATGAGATCTAAACATGAAGCACATAGTGGAGAAAACAACCATCTAGCTACTGTTATGGACCCATAGTCCAAGCTAGACTACTCACTCATCGCTCCGGAGGCAAGCATGGCGATGAAGAAGACCTCCGGTGGTGATTCCCCTCTCCGGCAGGGTGCCGGGAAGAGCTTCTGGACCCTCCCGATCTTCAGGTCGACGGTGGCGGCGGATCGCGATGTGTTCTGGAAAATTGATCGGGTTCTTAGGTTTTTTCTGTCGGGGGGTCTTTATAGGCGAAGGGGCGATGTCAGAGGAGGGGCCAGGCGGCCACACACGGGGGTGGCGCGGGCCAGGGGCTGGCCGCGCCACCTGTGCATGTGGGCCCCTGGTCCCTCGCCTCCTACCCTCCTTCGGATCTCTGGAAGCTTCCGGGTAAAATAAGACTTCAGGAACTTGTTTCGTCCAATTCCGAAAATATTTCCTGTGTATCACTTCTGAAACACAAAAACAGCAGAAAACAGGAAACTGGCACTGTCGCACTTGTTAATAGGTTAGTTCCGGAAAATGCATAAAAGTGCCACTAAGTGTAACGAAACAATAGGCAAATGGTGTAAAAACAAGCATGGAGCATCAAAAATTATAGATACGTTTGAGACGTATCAAGCATCCCCAAGCTTAACTCCTGCTCGTCCTCGAGTAGGTAAGTGATAACAAAAGAATAATTTTTGAGGTGACATGCACCTACACAATCTTGATCATATATGTAAGCATTGGTGAGCTGGGATCAATAGAACTTAAAACATGGGCATGAAGATATAATCATGACAATAAGAACTTAGCAACCATGTTGTAAACATGTAAATGAACACAAACAAAAGATCATGGTAATGAAACAATGAAAGTCAAACGTGTGTTCAAATCATAAAGAAAAACATACAAATGGTTTTCAGCTTGTCCTTCAAAGAGAGCAAAACATAAATGCATAGGACACCTTCAAGTTTAAGAGGGCGACTAGATACAAATAATTTAAGAACAAGTGAAACCAACAATATGAGTCAATCAATGAACTTTGGGACAATGCATATGACACTAAGAATGACAACTATGCTCTCTTAATGGTGCATAAAGAAAGAAGGTGGTGACTCAACATAAAAGTAAAAGAAAGGCCCTTCGCAGAGGGAAGCAGTGATTGCAAGTTTTATAACCTTCAAAAATTATGGTACTTACCGGCTTTGAGCTCTCATTGCCCCCATCATAAGCATCTTGAATGGTTAAAGTTAATGCGAGAACAATTATGATGCATATGCTTGACAAATCAGAAGTTGAAAACCTCGTGCCCCGTGAATACGAGTACCCAAACCTCATGCTACTTTACTTAGAGTCCCAAGCAAGGCTCTTGTCATTGTAAGTATATGCATATCATTGAGAACCGCCAATGGGGTACCTCCGTGCCCGATGACATGGAACAAGCCCACACCAAAATGACAGGACAAGCAGACAATGAACACCTCGACATCTCTTTTATTTGCCTTTTGTTTAGCTTTTTATTGTGAGATGCGTCGTCGAATGTTCACCATGGGTATGCTGCAAATTTCCACCATGAATTATGCATGGCTTAGATTGGCGGCCCGGCGTTTCCCTAACACATATACAAACTCCATGATCCCCACAAGATTCCCAATTCATTTCACGCCGCGGGCATCCATAAACAAAAGATCACGATATCAACTCAAATAAGAAGTGCAATGTCGAAAGCTTGCCCCATGACAGCATGGATGGGCTAGAATCCAAATTACAACTTGCAAGCATAACAACTCAACATAAGAGACCACAATGTCAAATTTTTAAGAACAGGAAAAAGTAAAGTGTGCCTTCCGGTTCGTGAGAGCTTTACTAACCGAATTTTGCATAACACTGGTAAGAGTTTAATTTGAAGAGAAAATAAAAGCAAGTCAAATTTACTTGGAATAGCAAATTGCTAGTAGGTATGTATGGTGGACACTTTGGAAAACTTTGGCTTTTAGGAGTTGGATGCACGAGTAGAGCTCATACTCAGTACAAGGCGAGGGCTAGCAAAAGATTGGGAGCGACCAACTAAGAGAGCAATAATGGCCATAATCATGCAAAGCGACAAAGCGACATTAAAAGAAGCATACGATGGCATCAAAATTCAAAAACTAAATGATCATAAAGGCTATTGGCGACTTTGTAAGAGTCTAACATGTGTGAGCATGCGCCAAGTCAACCCAAATAAAGCATCAAGGAGAAAACCAAAATAATGCTTCCATACAATAAAAGAATGTGTGTGCGAAAAACTCCCCTCGCAGAAGTCTTCTCTTCCTCCCCGGCAACGGCGCCAGAAAATTAGCTGATCCCTTGTTGATGGCGCCCAGAAAATTAGCTGATGGCGTGTGGTTGACGTGGGAGCAAACTGTCCTTGTGCATGGTAGATAACCAGCCCGTTGGGAACCCCAAGAGGAAGGTATGATGAGTATAGCAGCTAGTTTTCCCTCAGTTAGAAACCAAGGTTTAATATCGGTCAGGAGAGGAGAGACAATGACGACTGAAGGTGATGCTTGCTAGTTTGCGATAGCAGCGGACAATTTATATATGGCGCCTCGTCCAAGCTTTGCTTGCTAGCTGCAACGTGGAACCTGCACACACACAAACAAATACTTTGCTCCCAACTTACGATGAGGTTGTCAATCTCACCGGTTTGCTTGAAACAAAGGTTATGAGTGTATCGAGTGGAAAACAGTAATAATATGCGAGTAAAATAAACAGTACGAGTAAAGTAAACAGGTGATAGCAATATGATGGAAATAGGACCAGGGTCCACAGTTCACTAGTGGAGTCTCTCCATAGATAAAATAGCACATGTTGGGTAAACAAATTACAGTTGGGCAATTGATAGAATAAAGATAACGTGATATGTCAAGAAGATCACTATGAGATTTACTCTGGGCATTACAACAAAATACATAGACCGCCATCCAACTGCATCTATGACTAATAATCCACCCCCGGGAATATCAATCCGAACACCCTAGAAGTATTAAGTTGCAAACAACAGATAATTGCATTAAGCAAAGTGTGTAATGTAAACAAAGCATATGCCCTTGAGCATATGAATGTTGATTTCTCCCTAGTAGCAACAGCACATCTACCACCTTAGAGGTTTCTGTCACTCCCCCAGGTGAAATAGAGGCATGAACCCACTATCGAGCATAAATACCCCCTCTTGGAGTCACTAGCAACTACTCGGCCAAGATAGCCACTAACAACGGAGAGCATGCAAGATCATAAACAACATAGAGATAACAAAAGATATAATTCAGTACAGCAACTTAATCATAAACACCAATATTCATCGGATCCCAACAAACCAACATCATACAATTACATAACGGTGATCTCAATCATGTAGGGCAGCTCATGAGATCTAAACATGAAGCACATGGTGGAGAAGACAACCAACTAGCTACTGCTATGGACCCATAGTCCAAGGTAGACTACTCACTCATCGCTCCGGAGGCAAGCATGGCGATGAAGAAGACCTCCGGTGGCGATTCCCCTCTCCGGCAGGGTGCCGGGAAGAGCTTCTGGACCCTCCCGATCTTCGGGTCGACGGCGGCGGCGGATCGCGATGTATTCTGGAAAACTGATCGGGCCTTAGGTTTTTCTCGTCAGGGGGTATATGTAGGCGAAAGGGGGCTGTCAGACGTATCATATACCCCCTGACGAGAAAAATCTAAGGCCCGATCAGTTTTCCAGAATACATCGCGATCCGCCGCCGCCGTCGACCCGAAGATCGGGAGGGTCCAGAAGCTCTTCCCGGCACCCTGCCGGAGAGGGGAATCACCACCGGAGGTCTTCTTCATCGCCATGCTTGCCTCCGGAGCGATGAGTGAGTAGTCTACCTTGGACTATGGGTCCATAGCAGTAGCTAGTTGGTTGTCTTCTCCACCATGTGCTTCATGTTTAGATCTCATGAGCTGCCCTACATGATTGAGATCACCGTTATGTAATTGTATGATGTTGGTTTGTTGGGATCCGATGAATATTGGTGTTTATGATTAAGTTGCTGTACTGAATTATATCTTTTGTTATCTCTATGTTGTTTATGATCTTGCATGCTCTCCGTTGTTAGTAGCTATCTTGGCCGAGTAGTTGCTAGTGACTCCAAGAGGGGGTATTTATGCTCGATAGTGGGTTCATGCCTCTATTTCACCTGGGGGAGTGACAGAAACCTCTAAGGTGGTAGATGTGCTGTTGCTACTAGGGAGAAAACAACATTCATATGCTCAAGGGCATATGCTTTGTTTACATTACACACTTTGCTTAATGCAATTATCTGTTGTTCGCAACTTAATACTTTCGGGGTGTTCGGATGATATCCCTGGGGGTGGATTATTAGTCATAGATGCAGTTGGATGGCGGTCTATGTATTTTGTTGTAATGCCCAGAGTGAATCTCATAGTGATCTTGACATATCACGTTATCTTTATTCTATCAATTGCCCAACTGTAATATGTTTACCCAGCATGTTATTTATCTATGGAGAGACACCACTAGTGAACTGTGGACCCCGGTCCTATTTTAATCATATTGCAATCACCTGTTTACTTTTCCCGCACTGTTTACTTTACTAGTATTTACTACTGTTTTCCACTCGATACACTCATAACCTTTGTTTCAAGCAAACCGGTGAGATTGACAACCTCATCGCAAGTTGGGAACAAAGTATTTGTCTGTGTGTGTGCAGGTTCCACAAACACCTTCAGTCGTCACCGTCTCCCTTCTCCTGATCGATAAACCTTGGTTTCTTAACTGAGGGAAAACTAGCCGCTACACTCATCATACCTTCCTCTTGGGGTTCCCAACGGGCTGGTCATTCACCACGCACAAGGACTTACTGCTCCCACGTCAACAAACGCCACAGCACTTTTCTGGCGCCATCACCAAGCAGCAGCTAATTTTCTGGCGCCGTTGCCGGGGAAGGAAGAGAAGACTTCTGCGAGGGGAGTTCTTCGCACACACATTCTTTACTTTGTTATTTGTTTTGCTTTACTTTATTTTATTTTACCTGCATTGTTTTATATCAAAAACCCAAAAAAAATTAGAATCCTTTATAGTTGTTTTTACTTGTCTTGCTTTATCATGCTTTCTATCAATGGCTGGTTTCTTTGAAACTAAATCTTTTTGGCAAGGTGGGTTCACGGAAGAGCAGCAAAATTATTATGATGAACACCGCTTGTCACAAAAAGGGAAACACTTATGGGAACAAATCAATAGATTATATATCATTGCTAGAAATGTGTGCTCTACTTATAATGTTACTTATTGCTTTGATGAATCTTGTTGCTGTAGGAGGTATAAACACCTCCCTTTTCAATGTGAGTATAATGATGATGTTACCATATCTTCTTATATTAATGGAAATTATGACTTTTATGATGTGGAACAAATTGAAGGATTTATTGCTTGGAAGGGTGCATTCGAACTTGCTTATTTTCTTGAAAATACTGATGATGCACCTTATAAATATGAGGTTTATGATATACTCACATTTTGCTTTGATAATTACAAGGAAGGAAATGGCTATATTCTTAAATATCTTAATAGATTCTCTCCAACGGAAGAGACTAATGCCTTGAAGGAGCCTATGGAAGAAGAAATTGGAAGCTCATTGGATGAAAAAGAGGAGGAGAGTGATGATCAAGAGGAGGAAGAATGGAGTTACCCGTGTCTACCTCCCAATAAGAGTAACCCTCTAACTAATACCTTATTTGATCCCCCTCCATGCTTAATAAAAGAGGGTGAGAGTGATATTTATATTGTTGATTTTGTTCATGATGCTACTGAAAATTATTATGAGAGAGGAAAATATGGTTGTTGGAATTCTCATGTTACTAAAACACCTCTCTTTATATTGAAAGTTCTGAAGTTGCTCTTGTTTTATCTACCCATACTTGTTACTATATGCTTCTTTGATTTATTTTCTTACAAGATTCCTATGCATAGGAAGTGGGTTAGACTTAAATGTGTTTTATATCTGCTCCTTGATGCTCTTTTTGGCTTCCATTCATATTTCTTATATGAGCATCTTCTCAAATTACTGCGCCTAGCTCAAAGGCGTTAAAGAAAAGCACTCTTGGGAGATAACCCATTGTTTACTTTTCAGTACTTTTTCTTTTATTTGAGTCTTGGAAGTCATTACTACTGTAATGACCACTCCTTATCTTGTTTATTTCGTTTTTGTGCCAAGAGAAGCCTCTAATTTGAGTGAGGTAAAGATTTGGGGTTATTGCTGTCCTGAAACTGTTTTCGGTGCTGCACCGTAAAAATTCGTAAAACTTCTCTGTTTATCTTTTGGACCTGCGATTTCTTGTGCATATGCCCCAGGTTATATCCAAACTTTTCTTAGTTGAACACTTTTTGATTTGAGCAACAGAAAATCCCTCAAAAATTCGTCCATTATCAGCTGTCCAGTTTTGACAGATTTCTGCCAATATTTGTTTTTGCCACTTTATCGCTTTCTTTCGAGTTCTTTTTGATCATGGAACTCTTGTGGAAGTTGCTACAGTAGTATATACTTTATATGTGGTAGTTTTGGGTTGAAACCTGAAGCTAAAAGAGGGTGAATATATTTTATGCTTACACTAATGTTGCTAATAGAATTGTGTTTAGTTTTGTATGAAGGAAGTTTTCAAGTGTAGGGATTGGAGAATGATGAGATGAGTTGAAGAATGGACAAAAGCTCAAGCTTGGGGATGCCCATGCATCACCCCAAGAAATATCCAAGAAGTACAAGCGTCAAAGCTTGGGGATGCCCCCGAGGCACCCCTTCTTCATCGGCAAAAATCAGGTCACCTTTCAAAACACTATATTTTTATTGCTTCATGCACTATGTGTTTTTCTTGGAGCGTCAGTTGTTTTAGTTTTATTAGTTTGTTTAGTTTGTTTGTTTGCTGCAATAAATGGTTGTACCCCAACAAATTTCCTTTGGAGGAGATGTACTCGTTTTCATTTGCAAAGAATGCTCTAGTTTTCACTCTTATTAATCGAGCATTCTAGTTTTTCTGCTACTGCTTTTGGTTTTCGTTTTCGCCTTGATATGCATTCAGATCTTGTCATATCTTTTCATCAAGGTGTATTTTTGCCTCTGGTCTTTATTGGTTTTCATCAAAAGAGGTGTTTATAAAAATTTCAAATGGTGTTGGAAAAGAGAAAAAGCTTTGTGCAAAATAGTGGTACAAGAAGGAGCTTGCGTAGACTGCGGCTTAGGCTTTTTCATGTCATGCTTGATGTCTTTTTGATAGTATGCTTAGTGGTTTTGCTGTAGCATGACTTGTCTCAAATAACTGAGATTGCTTAATGAGCCTTTGAAAAAATCATGCGTTGTTTTTATTGTATGGAAGCATTATTTTGGTTTTCTCCTTGATGCTTTATTTGGGTTGACTTGGCGCATGCTCACACATGTTAGACTCTTCCAAAGTCGCCATTAGCCTTCATGATCATTTAGTTTTTGACTTTTGATGCCATCGTATGCTTCTTTTAATGTCGCTTTGTCGCTTTGCATGATTATGGCCATTATTGCTCTCTTAGTTGGTCGCTCCCAGTCTTTTGCTAGCCCTCGCCTTGTACTGAGTATGAGCTCTACTCGTGCATCCAACTCCTAAAAGCCAAGTTTTCCATTGTGTCCACCATACATACCTACTAGCAATTTGCTATTCCAAGTAAATTTGACTTGCTTTTATTTTCTCTTCAAATTAAACTCTTACCAGTGTTATGCGAAATTCGGTCAGTAAAGCTCTCACGAACCGGAAGGCACACTTTACTTTTTCCTGTTCTAAAAATTTGACATTGTGGTCTTTTATGTTGAGTTGTTATGCTTACAAGTTGTAAGTTGGATTCTAGCCCAACCATGTCGTCATGGGGCAAGCTTTCAACATTGCACTTTCTTTTGAGTTGATATCGTGATCTTTTGTTTATGGATGCCCGCTGTGTGAAATGAATTGGGAATCTTGTGAGGATCATGGAGTTTTTATATGTGTTAGGGAAACGCCGGGCCGCCAATCTAAGCCATGCATAATTCATGGTGGAAATTTGCAGCATACCCATGGTGAACATTCGACGACGCATCTCACAATAAAAATCTAAACAATATAGCAAATAAAAGAGATGCCGAGGTGTTCATTGTCTGCTTGTCCTGTCATTTTGGTGTGGGCTTGTTCCATGTCATCGGGCACGGAGGTACCCCATTGGCGGTTCTCAATGATATGCATATACTTACAATGACAAGAGCCTTGCTTGGGACTCTAAGTAAACTAGCATGGTTTGGGTACTTGTATTCACGGGACACGAGGTTTTCAACTTATGATTTGTCAAGCATATGCATCATAATTGTTCTCGCATTAACTTTAACCATTCAAGATGCTTATGATGGGGGCAATGAGAGCTCAAAGCCGGTAAGTACCATAATTTTTGAAGGTTATAAAACTTGCAATCACTGCTTCCCTCTGCGAAGGGCCTTTCTTCTACTTTTATGTTGAGTCACCACCTTCTTTCTTTATGCACCATTAAGAGAGCATAGTTGTCATTCTTAGTGTGATATGCATTGTCCCAAGGTTCATTGATTGACTCATATTGATTGGTTTCACTTGTTCTTAAATTATTTGTATCTAGTCGCCCTCTTAAACTTTGAGGTGTCCTATGCATTTATGTTTTGCTCTCTTTAAAGGACAAGCTGAAAACCATTTGTATGTTTTTCCTTATGATTTGAACACACGTTTGACTTTCATTGTTTCATTATCATGATCTTTTGTTTGTGTTCATTTGCATGTTTACAACATGGTTGCTAAGTTTCTTATTGTCATGATTATATCTTCATGCCCATGTTTTAAGTTCTATTGATCCCAGCTCATCAATGCTTACATATATGATCAAGATTGTGTAGGTGCATGTCACCTCAAAAATTATTCTTTGTTATCACTTACCTACTCGAGGACGAGCAGGAGTTAAGCTTGGGGATGCTTGATACGTCTCAAACGTATCTATAATTTTTGATGCTCCATGCTTTGTTTTACACCATTTGCCTATTGTTTTGTTACACTTAGTGGCATTTTTATACATTTTCCGGAACTAACCTATTAACGAAGTGCCACAGTGCCAGTTTCCTGTTTTCTGCTGTTTTTGTGTTTCAGAAGTGATACACAGGAAATATTCTCGGAATTGGACGAAACAAGTTCCTGAAGTCATATTTCACCGGGGAGCTCCCAAACATCCGAAGACCTGACGGAGGGGGGCCACGTGGCCCCCACACACAGGGGTGGCGCGGCCTACCCCCTGGCCGCGCCGGACCCGTGTGAGGGGCCGTGGTCCCTCCTTTGACAGCCCCCTTTCGCCTACATATACCCCCTGACGAGAAAAACCTAAGGCCCGATCAGTTTTCCAGAATACATCGCGATCCGCCGCCGCCGTCGACCCGAAGATCGGGAGGGTCTAGAAGCTCTTCCCGGCACCCTGCCGGAGAGGGGAATCGCCACCGGAGGTCTTCTTCATCGCCATGCTTGCCTCCGGAGCGATGAGTGAGTAGTCTACCTTGGACTATGGGTCCATAGCAGTAGCTAGTTGGTTGTCTTCTCCACCATGTGCTTCATGTTTAGATCTCATGAGCTGCCCTACATGATTGAGATCACCGTTATGTAATTGTATGATGTTGGTTTGTTGGGATCCGATGAATATTGGTGTTTATGATTAAGTTGCTGTACTGAATTATATCTTTTGTTATCTCTATGTTGTTTATGATCTTGCATGCTCTCCGTTGTTAGTAGCTATCTTGGCCGAGTAGTTGCTAGTGACTCCAAGAGGGGGTATTTATGCTCGATAGTGGGTTCATGCCTCTATTTCACCTGGGGGAGTGACAGAAACCTCTAAGGTGGTAGATGTGCTGTTGCTACTAGGGAGAAAACAACATTCATATGCTCAAGGGCATATGCTTTGTTTACATTACACACTTTGCTTAATGCAATTATCTGTTGTTCGCAACTTAATACTTTCGGGGTGTTCGGATGATATCCCTGGGGGTGGATTATTAGTCATAGATGCAGTTGGATGGCGGTCTATGTATTTTGTTGTAATGCCCAGAGTGAATCTCATAGTGATCTTCTTGACATATCACGTTATCTTTATTCTATCAATTGCCCAACTGTAATTTGTTTACCCAGCATGTTATTTATCTATGGAGAGACACCACTAGTGAACTGTGGACCCCGGTCCTATTTTAATCATATTGCAATCACCTGTTTACTTTTCCCGCACTGTTTACTTTACTAGTATTTACTACTGTTTTCCACTCGATACACTCATAACCTTTGTTTCAAGCAAACCGGTGAGATTGACAACCTCATCGCAAGTTGGGAACAAAGTATTTGTCTGTGTGTGTGCAGGTTCCACAAACACCTTCAGTCGTCACCGTCTCCCTTCTCCTGATCGATAAACCTTGGTTTCTTAACTGAGGGAAAACTAGCCGCTACCCTCATCATACCTTCCTCTTGGGGTTCCCAACGGGCTGGTCATTCACCACGCACAAGGACTTACTGCTCCCACGTCAACAAACGCCACAACACTTTTCTGGCGCCATCACCAAGCAGCAGTGATCTCAATCATGTAGGGCAGCTCATGAGATCTAAACATGAAGCACATAGTGGAGAAGACAACCATCTAGCTACTGTTATGGACCCATAGTCCAAGGTAGACTACTCACTCATCGCTCCGGAGGCAAGCATGGCGATGAAGAAGACCTCCGGTGGCGATTCCCCTCTCCGGCAGGGTGCCGGGAAGAGCTTCTAGACCCTCCCGATCTTCGGGTCGACGGTGGGGGCGGATCGCGATGTGTTCTGGAAAATTGATCGGGTTCTTAAGTTTTTTCCGTCGGGGGGTCTTTATAGGCGAAGGGGCGATGTCAGAGGAGGGGCCAGGCGGCCACACACAGGGGTGGCGCGGGCGAGGGGCTGGCCGCGCCACCTATGCGTGTGGGCCCCTGGTCCCTCGCCTCCTACTCTCCTTCGGATCTATGGAAGCTTCCGGGTAAAATAAGACTTCAGGAACTTGTTTCGTCCAATTCCGAGAATATTTCTTGTGTATCACTTCTGAAACACAAAAACAGCAGAAAACAGTAAACTGGCACTGTGGCACTTGTTAATAGGTTAGTTCCGGAAAATGCATAAAAGTGCCACTAAGTGTAACGAAACAATAGGCAAATGGTATAAAAACAAGCATGGAGCATCAAAAATTATAGATACGTTTGAGACGTATCAGGCGGTTGCGACCGGCGGTGGAGGGGGCAGAGGTGGTTGGTACCGGCGGGAGCAGAGGCGGAGGCGATCGGCGGGGGCAGATGTAACGACCCGGAAAATACCCCTATTAGTTTTTCTGGTTATTTTATTTTCCGCGTCATCGTGACATCATGCATTTGCATCTCATGCATTTTTGACAATAAATTATTATTTTTGTTTTTGTTAAACTCTATTTTGTTTTTGCTAATTATCCGTATGGTTAATAAAACCATTCACTCCTTTCTTAATTCTAAAATTTTAGACAAATAACATTTTGCGGCCCGATTCAAAATTACAAAATGCTTTCTTGGTTTTGCTAAATAAAACTAGGCACAAGCCGAATAAATTTTTGGACCAAACCTAGCCCAAACCCACCTAATCTTTTAGTCTATTTAAAGGCAGCTATTTATCTCTTCTTTCTCTTTAAACCCTAGATCTGAAATCTTGCCCCCGAAATCTCCTTTTGGTTTGCCCACCATCCTCCTCAAATTCCTTGCAAAATACTACTCAGCTTTCCACCGCCAGTGATCTTTTATTTGCTCTCCATCGCTACACTGCTACTGCCCCTTGGTTCCCGTGCAAGCACCTCACGCATCCATCTTTGATTGATCCTCATTCAAGGACATCAATAGCTGCACAGTCCAACTAGCCTCCTGTCGGCCTTGTTCCCTGCGTCGGTGTGCCCCATGCTAACATCGACCACCAGCCGCACCCGTCCGCCGCTCTGCTCTGCATCTCTCCACCCGCGCCGCGTCCTCTGGTCCGCCTCCTTCGACCGCAGCGCCGCCGCAGCAGCTCCAGCAAGTAGCCAGCCGACCAAGCCCTGTGCCAGCTCGTGTTCAGCTTCCGCCGCACGAGGACAGCAGCAGCAGCGCTGCAGTGCAGATCCCTGCTGGCCCCTTGAACCTCCCATGCGTCTGAGCTCCCGCCATGTTCCGCGCCGCGGGTATCTGTTTTCTGGCGCTCGCCCGCCAAGTGTTCGACACAATTACTGCAAGGTGTCATCTTATTTCTTTCCAGCATTTTTGACCCGTGACCGCTACTTCCTTGTTAATGACTACTTCAACCAGATCTACATTCAAGACCTCTGCTACTTCGACTACTTTCTCGACTTTGGCTACAAGAACATAAGGCGATGCTGATGTGACTAATTCCGGGCTGTTTGCTTTCGCGACAATTTGAGTTCGTCTATCCAATCCGAGATGTGAGACTCCGCCTAAGCCTATACTTTTTAAATATCTATCTTTTATATGAAAAATCATTTTTATGGCATTGCATAGCATGTTTGGGGCTAAATAGGAATCACCTAATAATTAAATATGGAATATGTGGGATTGCTATATATTTTGTCCCGGTTCCATTTAATTTTGTGTAGCTCATCTATATCTTGTCTTGCCATGCTAATAAATAACTAATTTGTGGGGTAGTAAAATAACTTGAACCATATATTTGTGTGTCGGAATTTTAATTCCGCTTAAATTGGATAAGTTGCATTGCATCATACTTGCCATGCCATGCATGCATTTACATGCTCATGCCGATTCTTTTGTCGTAGTAGTAAGTGTTGCATCTGTTGTTTGTTGTAGCGATTTGCTTCTTCGCGAATAGGATGCTTCGTGGTGATATGAGCAACGTCAAGTTCTTTGGGTGTTCTTCAACCTTCTTTTCAGGCGAGCCCTTTTCTCTCTACCCATTTAATACTTTTGCTCTCGCTAGCTCTATATTCTAGCCTTGTGTCGCGATGCTTTGTTCGAGTCACGTGTCCTATCCACCTATTATCCAAAGCAAAGCCATAGCACCTTCCATACATCCCATTACCCATGTGTTTGTTGTTTGAGTTGGCCTGCGAGTCGTAGGCATCTTCAGGTTGTTGGAGTGGTTTTATCTTATTCGGTTGGGAAAGTTATCACATGCTCTACTTTATGGATATATGTTGTTGGAAATAATCGTGGCTTACTTTATTGTTAATACTTAAAATTGAATTAAGCAGAGGCATCGGTGAGTCATTTTACCAAGTTTTCCGATGGCTCACTTGTGTCCCCTAGGACCCCGAGATCGCATGAACTGTTCTGAGACTGAGCACTCTAACCACACGTGGGTACGTTTACGGGCCTCCCCTCGATCACTGCCGGAATCTACATACTTGTCTAGTGGCCACAACTAGTTCGAGGTGTTTCCATTTGGTTCTTGTCGGGCGTGCAGCTTGTATCTTTTGGTCCGATTTGTTTTGGGGGAAGCCCAGTGAGCCTTGTAACCCCTTGTTCTGCACGCTCGTGTAGGCGCGGGACGACTGCAGGTGGACAACCTCCCCAGAAGAGAGGCTCCGGTCCATTTTGCAGCGTCGACGCAAACAGCTAGGTCCGTTCGGAGATTCGGCCGGACTCTCGATACGGGTTAAACTTAGTCAGGTGGCTTCCTGGACTTGTTTGTAGTGAAGGAGAGTGCGAGTCGTGACTATCCTAATGGTGCACCCGTTTTTATTAAGGGTGCAAGTTTTGCCTGAAGGATTGATCGAACGTGTGGGTACATTTGGGCACCCCTGCAGGGTTAAATCTTTTCGAAAAGCCGTGTCCGCGGTTATGGACGACTTGGAGCTGTACTACTCGATCATAGAACAACTTGCACCTGCTATTTCAATACTAATAAACTTGTGTAGTAAGCTAGCACAACTACAACAATAAACCTGCAATAAAACTTGGTAACCGTGTGAGTGCCTTTGATACTTGCTTCTTCGTTTGGTCACGAGGAGGTGATTCATCGGCTGGGTTATGTTTGGTGTTAGTTTCTAGTTGGTTCTTTTATGCGCTCTCTTATCTTATACTATTTAGACGAAAGTTATAGTGTGTCTCTATAGTATGATTCTTTTGTTGCCGCTAAGTCCACCATATAGCTTGTAGGCGAGCACAGCTGAATTCCAGTCTCGCGAGTACGTGCCTCGGTACTCACCCTCGTTTTTTTTTCTTTTTCTCTTTCTCCCTCTTTGTTCGGCAACCATTGGCCCGACGATCTTCACAGGTATGGGAGCGACGACGTTAGCAAGGTTACCCTTCCGGCTTGGCCTGGGCAGGGTTATGGACGCCATCGTTTATCTTCAGGCCTCTTAGGCCCATTTGTATTCTTGTCCGTACTCGGATGCTATTTGCTTTATGTATGATTCGGATTTTTGTGATGTATATTTGGATTCTTGACTCGTCGAGTCTTTGCAGTTGTATATATGTTCTTTTGTGGGTTCCATCGTGAACTTGTGTAACTGTTGCTACCTTGATTCCACCCGCATCACGTGCACGCTGCAACGTGCACGAGGCGCTTGGTGGTGCGTTTCCAAAGCGACATCATGTAGATTGTGGCTTGATCGCTATCATCTGCAAGGTGTCGGATTTGGGGCGTTACAAGTGGTATCAGAGCCAGGTTTTGTCGATACCCACGGGTCCAGTCTGCCTGTAGGATAACCTTGCCAACGGACGTTGTTGAGTCTAGTGTCAAAACTATTTTGCTAAAAATGCGTTGGATAGTTCTAATTAGGTCTGCAATTTTACTCCTTGCCTACGTGCTTCTCTCCTCTTACCTTTGCGAGTTTTGTGTTCTCTCTCTTATCTACTTCTTTGAGTTTTAGGTTCCTACGTGGGTGGATGATTTCTTGCCTTTATCCTAATCGGTCCGTTCTTCGGGAGTTCATCATCGTCAACGTGAGCAAGCATCCCTTGTTGGTGGTGTCGACAAGAAACCTCTTGTTAGTGGTGTTGCAGAGTTCGACACGCCGCAAGAAGATCCGATAGTTTACCCAACTTCCTTCCCCGCCTTAACGTGGATCTCGGGGCGAGATCCCTTGTTAGTGGTGTCGACTGTAACGACCCGGAAAATACCCCTATTAGTTTTTCTGGTTATTTTATTTTCCGCGTCATCGTGACGTCATGCATTTGCATCTCATGCATTTTTGACAATAAATTATTATTTTTGTTTTTGTTAAACTCTATTTTGTTTTTGCTAATTATCCGTATGGTTAATAAAACCATTCACTCCTTTCTTAATTCTAAAATTTTAGACAAATAACATTTTGCGGCCCGATTCAAAATTACAAAATGCTTTCTTGGTTTTGCTAAATAAAACTAGGCACAAGCCGAATAAATTTTTGGACCAAACCTAGCCCAAACCCACCTAATCTTTTAGTCTATTTAAAGGCAGCTATTTATCTCTTCTTTCTCTTTAAACCCTAGATCTGAAATCTTGGCCCCGAAATCTCCTTTTGGTTTGCCCACCATCCTCCTCAAATTCCTTGCAAAATACTACTCAGCTTTCCACCGCCAGTGATCTTTTATTTGCTCTCCATCGCTACACTGCTACTGCCCCTTGGTTCCCGTGCAAGCACCTCACGCATCCATCTTTGATTGATCCTCATTCAAGGACATCAATAGCTGCACAGTCCAACTAGCCTCCTGTCGGCCTTGTTCCCTGCGTCGGTGTGCCCCATGCTAACATCGACCACCAGCCGCACCCGTCCGCCGCTCTGCTCTGCATCTCTCCACCCGCGCCGCGTCCTCTGGTCCGCCTCCTTCGACCGCAGCGCCGCCGCAGCAGCTCCAGCAAGTAGCCAGCCGACCAAGCCCTGTGCCAGCTCGTGTTCAGCTTCCGCCGCACGAGGACAGCAGCAGCAGCGCTGCAGTGCAGATCCCTGCTGGCCCCTTGAACCTCCCATGCATCTGAGCTCCCGCCAAGTTCCGCGCCGCGGGTATCTGTTTTCCGGCGCTCGCCCGCCAAGTGTTCGACACAATTACTGCAAGGTGTCATCTTATTTCTTTCCAGCATTTTTGACCCGTGACCGCTACTTCCTTGTTAATGACTACTTCAACCAGATCTACATTCAAGACCTCTGCTACTTCGACTACTTTCTCGACTTTGGCTACAAGAACATAAGGCGATGCTGATGTGACTAATTCCGGGCTGTTTGCTTTCGCGACAATTTGAGTTCGTCTATCCAATCCGTGATGTGAGACTCCGCCTAAGCCTATACTTTTTAAATATCTATCTTTTATATGAAAAATCATTTTTATGGCATTGCATAGCATGTTTGGGGCTAAATAGGAATCACCTAATAATTAAATATGGAATATGTGGGATTGCTATATATTTTGTCCCGGTTCCATTTAATTTTGTGTAGCTCATCTATATCTTGTCTTGCCATGCTAATAAATAACTAATTTGTGGGGTAGTAAAATAACTTGAACCATATATTTGTGTGTCGGAATTTTAATTCCGCTTAAATTGGATAAGTTGCATTGCATCATACTTGCCATGCCATGCATGCATTTACATGCTCATGCCGATTCTTTTGTCGTAGTAGTAAGTGTTGCATCTGTTGTTTGTTGTAGCGATTTGCTTCTTCGCGAATAGGATGCTTCGTGGTGATATGAGCAACGTCAAGTTCTTTGGGTGTTCTTCAACCTTCTTTTCAGGCGAGCCCTTTTCTCTCTACCCATTTAATACTTTTGCTCTCGCTAGCTCTATATTCTAGCCTTGTGTCGCGATGCTTTGTTCGAGTCACGTGTCCTATCCACCTATTATCCAAAGCAAAGCCATAGCACCTTCCATACATCCCATTACCCATGTGCTTGTTGTTTGAGTTGGCCTGCGAGTCGTAGGCATCTTCAGGTTGTTGGAGTGGTTTTATCTTATTCGGTTGGGAAAGTTATCACATGCTCTACTTTATGGATATATGTTGTTGGAAATAATCGTGGCTTACTTTATTGTTAATACTTAAAATTGAATTAAGCAGAGGCATCGGTGAGTCATTTTACCAAGTTTTCCGACGGCTCACTTGTGTCCCCTAGGACCCCGAGATCGCATAAACTGTTCTGAGACTGAGCGTTCTAACCACACGTGGGTACGTTTACGGGCCTCCCCTCGATCACTGCCGGAATCTACATACTTGTCCAGTGGCCACAACTAGTTCGAGGTGTTTCCATTTGGTTCTTGTCGGGCGTGCAGCTTGTATCTTTTGGTCCGATTTATTTTGGGGGAAGCCCAGTGAGCCTTATAACCCCTTGTTCTGCACGCTCGTGTAGGCGCGGGACGACTGCAGGTGGACAACCTCCCCAGAAGAGAGGCTCCGGTCCATTTTGCAGCGCCGACACAAACAGCTAGGTCCGTTCGGAGATTCGGCCGGACTCTCGATACGGGTTAAACTTAGTCAGGTGGCTTCCTGGACTTGTTTGTAGTGAAGGAGAGTGCGAGTCGTGACTATCCTAATGGTGCACCCGTTTTTATTAAGGGCGCGAGTTTTGCCTGAAGGATTGATCGAACGTGTGGGTACATTTGGGCACCCCTGCAGGGTTAAATCTTTTCGAAAAGCCGTGTCCGCGGTTATGGACGACTTGGAGCTGTACTACTCGATCATAGAACAACTTGCACCTGCTATTTCAATACTAATAAACTTGTGTAGTAAGCTAGCACAACTACAACAATAAACCTGCAATAAAACTTGGTAACCGTGTGAGTGCCTTTGATACTTGCTTCTTCGTTTGGTCACGAGGAGGTGATTCATCGGCTGGGTTATGTTTGGTGTTAGTTTCTAGTTGGTTCTTTTATGCGCTCTCTTATCTTATTCTATTTAGACGAAAGTTGTAGTGTGTCTCTGTAGTATGATTCTTTTGTTGCCGCTAAGTCCACCATATAGCTTATAGGCGAGCACAGCTAAATTCCAGTCTCGCGAGTACGTGCCTCGGTACTCACCCTCGTTTTTTTTTCTTTTTCTCTTTCTCCCTCTTTGTTCGACAACCATTGGCCCGACGATCTTCACAGGTATGGGAGCGACGACGTTAGGAAGGTTACCCTTCCGGCTTGGCCTGGGCAGGGTTATGGACGCCATCGTTTATCTTCAGGCCTCTTAGGCCCATTTGTATTCTTGTCCGTACTCGGATGCTATTTGCTTTATGTATGATTCGGATTTTTGTGATGTATATTTGGATTCTTGACTCGTCGAGTCTTTGCAGTTGTATATATGTTCTTTTGTGGGTTCCATCGTGAACTTGTGTAACTGTTGCTACCTTGATTCCACCCGCATCACGTGCACGCTGCAACATGCACGAGGCGCTTGGTGGTGCGTTTCCAAAGCGACATCATGTAGATTGTGGCTTGATCGCTATCATCTGCAAGGTGTCGGATTTGGGGCGTTACAAGTGGTATCAGAGCCAGGTTTTGTCGATACCCACGGGTCCAGTCTGCCTGTAGGATAACCTTGCCAACGGACGTTGTTGAGTCTAGTGTCAAAACTATTTTGCTAAAAATGCGTTGGATAGTTCTAATTAGGTTTGCAATTTTACTCCTTGCCTACGTGCTTCTCTCCTCTTACCTTTGCGAGTTTTGTGTTCTCTCTCTTATCTACTTCTTTGAGTTTTAGGTTCCTACGTGGGTGGATGATTTCTTGCCTTTATCCTAATCGGTCCGTTCTTCGGGAGTTCATCATCGTCAACGTGAGCAAGCATCCCTTGTTGGTGGTGTCGACAAGAAACCTCTTGTTAGTGGTGTTGCGGAGTTCGACACGCCGCAAGAAGATCCGATAGTTTACCCAACTTCCTTCCCCGCCTTAACGTGGATCTCGGGGCGAGATCCCTTGTTAGTGGTGTCGACTGTAACGACCCGGAAAATACCCCTATTAGTTTTTCTGGTTATTTTATTTTCCGCGTCATCGTGACGTCATGCATTTGCATCTCATGCATTTTTGACAATAAATTATTATTTTTGTTTTTGTTAAACTCTATTTTGTTTTTGCTAATTATCCGTATGGTTAATAAAACCATTCACTCCTTTCTTAATTCTAAAATTTTAGACAAATAACATTTTGCAGCCCGATTCAAAATTACAAAATGCTTTCTTGGTTTTGCTAAATAAAACTAGGCACAAGCCGAATAAATTTTTGGACCAAACCTAGCCCAAACCCACCTAATCTTTTAGTCTATTTAAAGGCAGCTATTTATCTCTTCTTTCTCTTTAAACCCTAGATCTGAAATCTTGCCCCCGAAATCTCCTTTTGGTTTGCCCACCATCCTCCTCAAATTCCTTGCAAAATACTACTCAGCTTTCCACCGCCAGTGATCTTTTATTTGCTCTCCATCGCTACACTGCTACTGCCCCTTGGTTCCCGTGCAAGCACCTCACGCATCCATCTTTGATTGATCCTCATTCAAGGACATCAATAGCTGCACAGTCCAACTAGCCTCCTGTCGGCCTTGTTCCCTGCGTCGGTGTGCCCCATGCTAACATCGACCACCAGCCGCACCCGTCCGCCGCTCTGCTCTGCATCTCTCCACCCGCGCTGCGTCCTCTGGTCCGCCTCCTTCGACCGCAGCGCCGCCGCAGCAGCTCCAGCAAGTAGCCAGCCGACCAAGCCCTGTGCCAGCTCGTGTTCAGCTTCCGCCGCACGAGGACAGCAGCAGCAGCGCTGCAGTGCAGATCCCTGCTGGCCCCTTGAACCTCCCATGCATCTGAGCTCCCGCCAAGTTCCGCGCCGCGGGTATCTGTTTTCCGGCGCTCGCCCGCCAAGTGTTCGACACAATTACTGCAAGGTGTCATCTTATTTCTTTCCAGCATTTTTGACCCGTGACCGCTACTTCCTTGTTAATGACTACTTCAACCAGATCTACATTCAAGACCTCTGCTACTTCGACTACTTTCTCGACTTTGGCTACAAGAACATAAGGCGATGCTGATGTGACTAATTCCGGGCTGTTTGCTTTCGCGACAATTTGAGTTCGTCTATCCAATCCGAGATGTGAGACTCTGCCTAAGCCTATACTTTTTAAATATCTATCTTTTATATGAAAAATCATTTTTATGGCATTGCATAGCATGTTTGGGGCTAAATAGGAATCACCTAATAATTAAATATGGAATATGTGGGATTGCTATATATTTTGTCCCGGTTCCATTTAATTTTGTGTAGCTCATCTATATCTTGTCTTGCCATGCTAATAAATAACTAATTTGTGGGGTAGTAAAATAACTTGAACCATATATTTGTGTGTCGGAATTTTAATTCCGCTTAAATTGGATAAGTTGCATTGCATCATACTTGCCATGCCATGCATGCATTTACATGCTCATGCCGATTCTTTTGTCGTAGTAGTAAGTGTTGCATTTGTTGTTTGTTGTAGCGATTTGCTTCTTCGCGAATAGGATGCTTCGTGGTGATATGAGCAACGTCAAGTTCTTTGGGTGTTCTTCAACCTTCTTTTCAGGCGAGCCCTTTTCTCTCTACCCATTTAATACTTTTGCTCTCGCTAGCTCTATATTCTAGCCTTGTGTCGCGATGCTTTGTTCGAGTCACGTGTCCTATCCACCTATTATCCAAAGCAAAGCCATAGCACCTTCCATACATCCCATTACCCATGTGCTTGTTGTTTGAGTTGGCCTGCGAGTCGTAGGCATCTTCAGGTTGTTGGAGTGGTTTTATCTTATTCGGTTGGGAAAGTTATCACATGCTCTACTTTATGGATATATGTTGTTGGAAATAATCGTGGCTTACTTTATTGTTAATACTTAAAATTGAATTAAGCAGAGGCATCGGTGAGTCATTTTACCAAGTTTTCCGACGGCTCACTTGTGTCCCCTAGGACCCCGAGATCGCATGAACTGTTCTGAGACTGAGCGCTCTAACCACACGTGGGTACGTTTACGGGCCTCCCCTCGATCACTGCCGGAATCTACATACTTGTCCAGTGGCCACAACTAGTTCGAGGTGTTTCCATTTGGTTCTTGTCGGGCGTGCAGCTTGTATCTTTTGGTCCGATTTATTTTGGGGGAAGCCCAGTGAGCCTTGTAACCCCTTGTTCTGCACGCTCGTGTAGGCGCGGGACGACTGCAGGTGGACAACCTCCCCAGAAGAGAGGCTCCGGTCCATTTTGCAGCGCCGACGCAAACAGCTAGGTCCGTTCGGAGATTCGGCCGGACTCTCGATACGGGTTAAACTTAGTCAGGTGGCTTCCTGGACTTGTTTGTAGTGAAGGAGAGTGCGAGTCGTGACTATCCTAATGGTGCACCCGTTTTTATTAAGGGCGCGAGTTTTGCCTGAAGGATTGATCGAACGTGTGGGTACATTTGGGCACCCCTGCAGGGTTAAATCTTTTCGAAAAGCCGTGTCCGCGGTTATGGACGACTTGGAGCTGTACTACTCGATCATAGAACAACTTGCACCTGCTATTTCAATACTAATAAACTTGTGTAGTAAGCTAGCACAACTACAACAATAAACCTGCAATAAAACTTGGTAACCGTGTGAGTGCCTTTGATACTTGCTTCTTCGTTTGGTCACGAGGAGGTGATTCATCGGCTGGATTATGTTTGGTGTTAGTTTCTAGTTGGTTCTTTTATGCGCTCTCTTATCTTATTCTATTTAGACGAAAGTTGTAGTGTGTCTCTGTAGTATGATTCTTTTGTTGCCGCTAAGTCCACCATATAGCTTGTAGGCGAGCACAGCTGAATTCCAGTCTCGCGAGTACGTGCCTCGGTACTCACCCTCGTTTTTTTTCTTTTTCTCTTTCTCCCTCTTTGTTCGGCAACCATTGGCCCGACGATCTTCACAGGTATGGGAGCGACGACGTTAGCAAGGTTACCCTTCCGGCTTGGCCTGGGCAGGGTTATGGACGCCATCGTTTATCTTCAGGCCTCTTAGGCCCATTTGTATTCTTGTCCGTACTCGGATGCTATTTGCTTTATGTATGATTCGGATTTTTGTGATGTATATTTGGATTCTTGACTCGTCGAGTCTTTGCAGTTGTATATATGTTCTTTTGTGGGTTCCATCGTGAACTTGTGTAACTGTTGCTACCTTGATTCCACCCGCATCACGTGCACGCTGCAACGTGCACGAGGCGCTTGGTGGTGCATTTCCAAAGCGACATCATGTAGATTGTGGCTTGATCGCTATCATCTGCAAGGTGTCGGATTTGGGGCGGTACAGCAGAGGCGGAGGCAACGGGCAACAGCAGCGGCGCGGCGACAGCGTGAAGGAGCGGCGGCGCGGCCGTCACGTTTGGATAGCCGGCATCGGGAGGGGTCTCCTCTGGTTGCTGGTTAGCCGACGTCGGTAGAAGGGCAGCACCATCTCGTTTGGACAAGGTATGCTGTAGGTTGTGGATTAGGGTTTAGTTCTTTTGATTCAAATTCAACCCAGAAAAGTAGATCCTTAGGTTTTATTTGTGCTGCTTTGAATCATTCCAATGCAACTCTTGCTGTTCTTGGTGTATTGTGATGAAATGACAGCAGAAAGTGTCCTATTTTCATGCTCACTATGTATCATTCTAGGCTATTTGATAGTTCTGCTTGATAGTTGTGCTGCTGTTTTAGAATGATACTTCATTTGAAGAAAGTGTCCTATTCTGATTGATAGTTATGCTAGTTGTTTTAGAATGATACTTTATTTGCACCAGTATATTCTCTGAGCTTTAGCTAGGTTTGGTATGATATTGTCTATGCAATTGTATTGATTGCTAAATTGCATCATGTTGTTATTTGACAGATGGACAGAGCCTGGATCACAAAAGGAGTTTGAAAGCTTTCCCTGCAACATCTCCAGGGAGTTGAACAATTCATGCAGCATGTTCGCGGAAGATTTGCTAAGGATGCTCGCATACTTTGCCCATGCAGCACATGTCTGAACACTAAAGAAAGGGCTCAAGGAACAGTGGAAGATCATTTGCTTCTTAATGGGATGGCCAGCACATATGATAGGTGGATCCATCATGGTGAGCCTCTGCATTCTGAACCTGATGCACATGCAGACCATGGTGATGATGGACATGGACACCATGGTGATGATGGCATTGAGTTCATGGAAAAAGTTCTGCAAGAGAATGCTGGGTTGGAGGAAGAGGATGGCTATGAAGATGATAGGATCCTTGACCTATTAAAGGATCTATATGACTCCAAAGACCGTGTTGATGAAAGCAAGTCAATGTTTGCCAAGGTGTTAGAGGATGCGAAGCGCGCAGCTCATGATGGCGGTAAATTTTTGAGATTTTCCTTTACCGTGAAGCTACTCCACATCAAGTCTTACTACCGAATCAGCAACGCTGCGTTCAATGCGATACTACATCTTTTGAACTTGCAATATCCCAACAGCTCAGTTCCCAAGCACTATGATGAAGCATTGAGCATAATCCGGAAGTTGGGGCTTGGGTATGTGTCTATCCATGTCTGCCCGAACAATTGTGTTCTGTTTCGGAAGGACTTTGCCAAGCATAACAACTTCCCAAGATGCAATGCCTCTAGGTGGAAGGATGGTGATGGAAAAAGATAGATATCGGAGAAGGTACTGCGGCACTTCCCGTTGATACCAAGGCTGCAGAGGATGTTTCTTTCGAAGAAATCTTCAGAGGAGGTACAGTGGCACAAGCTGAAGCGGCAACCCATGGAGAATGAACTCAGCCATCCGGCCGATGGAAAGGCATGGAAAGACTTTGATGAGAAACATGAAGATTTTGCGGCTGATGCTAGGAACATCAGACTTTGCGTAGCCACTGATGGTTTTAATCCATTTGGAAACATGAGCACGTCTTATAGCATGTGGCCTGTCTTTGTGGTGCCCTATAACCTGCCACCATGGGCTTGTATGGATCAGTCAAATTTCATGATGGCCTTACTGATCCCGGGCCCTTCCTCTCCAGGAAAAGATTTTGACCTATTTATGGAGCCCCTGGTTGAAGAACTGCTTTTGCTCTGGAGGGGTGTAAGTACATACGATGCCCTCAGCCCCACAAAGTTTGATCTACGTGCTGCAATCATATGGTGCATCCATGATTTATCGGCACTGCATACTTTGTCTGGGAGGATCACAGCGGGTTATCAGGCGTGTGTGCGGTGTGACAAAAACCCTTGCTCTAAGAGAATAAGGAACAAGATATGCTTTATTGGGCACCGCCGCTTTCTTCCTCAAAACCATCCTTGGCGAAAAAGCAAAGACTTCAATGGTGAAAGTGAAACCCGCGAGAAGCCAGAGGAGTTCACTAAAAAGGAGCTTGAGCAGCAGCTTGAGAAGGTCAGGGATGTGAGGCCAGGGAAGCTTGAAAAGAAAAGGAAGCGTGAGGAAAGTCAATGTTGGAGCCGGAGGTCTTGTTTGTGGGACCTGCCTTACTGGTCAGATCTGAAGCTAAGGCATAATCTTGATGTGATGCACATCGAGAAAAACATATGTGACAATCTGCTAGGGACATTTCTCAACATTGAAGGGAAGACAAAGGACACGGTTAACTCTAGGCTTGATTTGGAAGACATGGGTATAAGAGAAGATCTGCACCTACAGCCTGTTGGAGATGGAGAATCATATGAAATGCTAGAAGCATGGTATACGATGACTAAAGAAGAAAAGCTTGCATTTTGTGAATTTATAAGGGTGGTGAAATTTCCGGATGGGTACGCCGCTAACTTAGCAAAGTGTGTTTCAGCTGATGGTTGCAAGCTTCAAGGACTCAAAACACATGACTGCCACATCCTTCTCCAAAGGATTTTACCGGCAGGCCTCTGAGGAATGATGCATCAGGATATATACGAAGCAGTTGCTGAACTAGGAAATTTCTTTCGAGAGCTGTGCTGCAAAACACTGAATGTAGCTGTTGTGGAAAGACTCAAAGCTGAATTTCCAGTTATCCTCTGCAAGCTTGAAAAAATGTCCCCCCCTTCTTTCTTTGATGTGATGGTTCACTTAGCCGTTCATTTACCAGATGAAGCACTGCTTAGAGGCCCTGTACAATACGGTTGGATGTTCCCCGTCGAAAGAAGGTTACTAACATGTAAGCGTTATGTGCGGAACACAGCCAGACCCAAGGGATCGATTGCCAAAGCATATGTAGTTGATGAGTGCTTGACATTTTGCTTGAGGTACTTCAACGATGTGGAAACAAGATTTAATCGGCCGGGCAGAAATAGAGAGCGGGATGATTCCCATGTTGGGAATGTCTCGGTTTTTAACCATGGTGTGCATTTTCTTGGAGGGTCGGAGTACTTAGAGGCTGGTGCTGACTATGACAAGATGGTTTGGTATGTGCTAAGAAGTAGCCCTGAGGTTCTGCCGTACATCGAGTATGTCATCTCTTTTGTGCTGACCATGGTGTGCATTTTATTGTGTTGGAAGGAACCTTTTTTTGTGGCTGTTTTTTGATTCACTATTTTTTGGGGGGCATTGCAGGCTGTGCAAGGAACAGTTGAAGCAGCAGGATGGTAATATCAAAGTTGATAAATGGCTTGCAAAGGGATTCGCTAATTGGTTTCGGAATCATGTGAGATCTCCTGCATTGGTTCAATTGTGTGTGTTAACCTTTGTGTATTTTCAATTGTGTGTCTTGCAAAGGGATTTTCTATATGTGTGTGTTAACCTTTGTGTATTTTTGTAGATTGCAAAAAGTAATGAGGAGGATGTTGGTGCTGACCTATTTGCTTTGGCGTGCCAACCGGACAAGAGAGTGAGGTTGTACTCTGCATGTCATGCTGACGGGGTTTGGTACCACACTGTTGATCGCGAGAAGAATAGGAAAACATAGAATAGTGGAATCCTTTCCAAGGGAGAACATGATGGTCAGCCCACAAACTTCTATGGTCAACTCAAAAGCATCATAAAGCTTCAGTACAACTCTAGCGGAGGCGTTGATCGGTCGGTCGTCTTATTTAGATGTGATTGGTTTGACCTTGGTGGCAAGAAGAAGACCGGAGTCCGAGATGACGGGCACTTTGAAAGCATCAACACCGGATGGTACTGGTTCAAGAATGATCCATTTATACTGACAACACAAGCAACAAAGGTGTTTTATGTGCCAGACACAGCTTTCAGTGCAAACTGGCGTGTTGTGCAGAAATTCTAGCACAGGCATTTGTGGAGTGTGACTGAAACCGATGCGGAAAACCGTCCCGGTGGTAGTGGCCTAACCTACCAAGATGAAGACTCTACGGAGGTTCCAGTGCAAGCTAAAGAAGTGGATGTGCAAACCAGATTGCGAAGGGACCGGAAACGCTTGTTACTTGATGCTGCTGTTGTAGAAAAATTTAAGAAAAGGAGGTCGGAGGTAGCTGGACATGACAATGAGGATGATGAACAAAACATGGCTGATCCTACAATGACCCAGTATTGTAGTGACAATGAAGAAAACGGTACTGCGAGACCAGTTCATCATTTTAATATCGAGGATGATGAATATTAAGGTGTCCTTGCTTGTTTTCCTTGCCATAGCCACTGTCTCACTTCTTCTAGGGTAGCTTAACTTGTTTCCAGAGTTTTGCATTCTCATTGTGTCTTTTGCTGTGGTTTAAGGTGTTGATCATGCTGAAGTGAACCAGAGAGGAGGAAACCAGAGAGGAGGAAGCCAGAGAGGAGGAACAGCAAGAAGTAGAAAGATCTTCATGCTTCAGCAGTGTGTTGTAATGTAGATGTAGTAATGAACTTACTGGAGAAAGATTTCAGCAATGTGTTGTTAAATTTCAGATTTTTCTCAAATATTGAACCTGTTAAATCTTGAAGTGTTGCAAAGTGTTGTACCTGTTAAATCTTGCAGTGTTGCAAGATTTTTCTCAAATATTGAACCTTGAACCTGTTAAATCTTGCAGTGTTGAACCTGTTAAATATTGTGTTGCTTCAAAGTGTGTTGCAAATTGTTAATATGTTGCAGTGTTCAGAAGTATTCATGGTGCAAATTTCAGAAAAATTCATGCAAAAAAAGATGTGGCCTGGGACTCGAACCCAGGACCCCTAGGAACATGATTTCAGAGTGTTGCCATTCTGCTATAGAAGTGATCTTTTTAAGATACAGTTGTTATTTAATTTATACAGATGGTTGTACTGAAGCTAGGAATTGTTGCAAAAATGGAGTGGCCTGGGACTCGAACCCAGGACCATAAGACAAAGGTGCATAGTGCGTTGCCAGTGAGCTGTGCTAGTGCTAATGTCTCAAGTCTGTATCTGGAATGTTTTATAGTATTTTCAGAAGTTGCATTTTAATTCAAACATCAACAGAAGTCTGTATCTGTCCTATTTTGCATTTCAGTAGAAGTTACAAACATCCACATATTACTCAGACACAAGGTTCAACACAATTATAACAAACAATAAAGGATTTTCAACAAGTAATATTCAAAAACTTCAAGGAATGGAAAAAACCACCAAGGGGAGTGCATTTCCAGCATCCATCAACAAGGTTCAGGTTCAACACATTATTTACAAACATCAAAAGATTGTTCATCACCAACCACATCCCAGGAACCTAACCAAAAACTCATAGGCTCCTAACCAAAAGCTGCCCACATGTACTGGGCATCAGCAAGCACAAGTTCTAATAACAAACTTAGCAGCAACTACAGATTCCAATTCAAAAGCACCCATATGTACTAGGCATCAGGAACCACACCCCCTTGCCCATCAGCAGCTGGGTATTCACCACACTTTCTTGATAGCCAGCTTGAGACCACCATGAAGGCCGCGGCGGAACCAGAACAGGTAGATGTCACCAGCCTTCATACCAAACTTGGCCACCACATCTGTCCATCCCCTTGTTATCATCGCATGTCCTCCCTTCCCCTTGTCCAACTTCATCCAGACTTCAGGAAGATCAGGCCAGTTCCTGTTATAGACCTGCACCCATCTTCCAAAGCAGCCAAGATGCATGCTGAGGTGTGCCCTGGTAAAGCTCTTGGAGAAGTACTGCATAGGTATAGAAATAAAATGAAGCCATTAGTTTCAACTGTCAAGGTTAGTCCTTGTGCATAGGTAAAAATAATAAGAGATGTTAAAGAAGCAATTTGCTTACCATCTTGGCTTTTTGTTCAACGATGTTCGCACCCTGCAGCTCACATACATAGAAAGGTTTCCTTGGTCTGTGCTTGTGAGCTTGATATGCCAGATATCCAACTTGATCATCATCTAAAGCAACAATGTGGGGAAACACACAGTACTCATCATATGTGTCCACTCCCTCTATGTTGGGACCTACATGTAAGAAACTAATGACATAAGCAAGCTATGATGTATATTCTACAATATGTAAGACATGCAAAGAATAATTACCTCGATATATAAGGTCAGGATTTTGGTTAGCAGCAGCAGCAAGCCTACGCACAGGAGCACGGCGCATACCATCGGCAGCACGTGTAGCAGCAGTATCAGCAGCACGCGCAGCATCAGCAGCAGCACGCCTAGCAGCACCGGCAGCACGCCTAGCAACAGCTTGGTCTTCAGTCCTTGCATCATCATCACTGCCAGTTAGGTCGATAACTTCGACTGGCTTCTTGGCTAGGACAATGATGGCAAGATCGCCGTCCATGGTGACCTAGTAAACAGCAAGCACAACAATGATTAGTAGTTGAGGAGCACGGGGACAGACATTCTTGATAATGCCAAAGCTATAAAAAAATAACTAGTTGCTATATTGTTTTTTATCATTGAAGTTCTATATTTTGGGTGAATTTTTACTAAACTGCAGTTATGCCGTAAAAAGGGATATCATATGAAGTAGCAGGGAAAACATGTCTGCTGTCGACGGACACATACGATCAGCAATTGTGTGCACTCTGAAAAGTAGTATTTCTACACTTCAAATGAATCTCATGTAGGATTTTACGGCAGAATATTTTACACATAAATGAAATGGTAGAAGCAGTGAAAAAAAGAAGCATATAGACATCAACCTGACTCAACCAACATATTTGTAGGCAGGGGTAGCAAGACTTCAAAGTTTCATAGATGAAATGGGTTCAGAAACAGTATTCAAATTAATCTCAAAATAACAGACACACGATACATAGAGCTTTCAGTTCTGGATAACATTACACCAACAAGAATAGTAATAACGACGACGACAGCAACAACACAGGCACCGACGATCAACTGGAATTCTGAATCAGCAAAAGTAATGGAACAATGACCTCTCCAGCCATCCAATTCATGGATCAAATCAAACCTGCAGGCTAGCTCAATGGAGATACCAAATCCAGGAGCTAGTGTCAGCGGAAAGGTACCGGTCCTGCTGGAGAATGGAGGGTTCTCTTCCTGCTGCACAACGATGCTGTGGGATCCGGCTGCTACCTACGTCATACTACGCGCTGCATCTCTTGATCTCTTGTTTTATCCAGCAGATCGAGCACGCGGAAGAACGGAGGAACGGAGGAACTTACGCAGGGGGGCGACGGAAGGAGACGTCGGTCGCGGCGGACGTCGGTCATGGCGGAGCGAGCGGGGAGGCGGAGCAGCGGGGAGGCGGAGCGAGCGGGGAGGTTAGGGAGGGGATCTGGGGTTAGGGTTAGGGTTATAAGGGTTCAGACAGGTGTATTTAGTTTTAGTTTTATTTTTAGAAAACTATAAAACATCATAACAATAAATGTTTTCATAAAGATTTTTTAAAAAAATTTGTGGTATTCCAAGTTTTATATTTTTCCTAGATACTAGGCCACGTAAGATGACGCGGTGCGCAAGTTTTGCATTTTTTTGATTTTTTTCGAGTTCGCTATGCGCATTTCAAAATGAGGGCGAAACGGTCGGCGTTGCCGCTCTATGCTAGGGGTGGAACCTTGCATTTTTTGTGTGGATCTCCTATGAAATAGCAACTTGTGAACCTATAAATGATTTTTATAAAAAAATTTGAGCAAAATATGAAGCGGCCGTAGTTCAAATTGGGTCCAGTTCCTGCTAAATCGGTAGAAACTAGCGCAAAAAGGGAAAAAACATAGAAAATTATTAACACACTAAAAACAAGTGAATTGCCTAAGAAAAGTGGTCTAGTATTTTTAGAAATTTGGTTGGTGTGGTTTTCGAAAGGGGGTTCGGTAGGTTATTCACAAAAGTAAGCCCCCTCTCTTCTTCGGAAAATAGAAAATGAACTTTTTTTTGAAAGACGGTGAAAACACCCTTCATCAACATTGTTTGGGATTAAGAGTGGAACACTTTTGCACGATATGGGATAATTTACTTTTTTTAATTTTTGTTGGTATTCCAAGTTTTATATTTTTCCTAGATACTAGGCCACGTAACATGACGCTGTGCGCAAGTTTTGCATTTTTTTGATTTTTTTGAGTTCGCTATGCCCGTTTCAAAATAAGGGCGAAACGGTCGGCGTTGCCGCTCTATGCTAGGGGTGGAACCTTGCAAATTTTTTTGTGGATCTCCTATGAAATAGCAACTTTTGGACCTAAAAATGATTTTTATAAAAAATTATGAGCAAACTATGAAGCCGCCGTAGTTCAAATTGGGCCCAGCTCCTGCTAAATCGGCAGAAACTAGCGCGAAAAGGGAAAAAACATAGAAAAGTATTAACACACTAAAAACAAGTGAATTGCCTAAGAAAAGTGGTCTAGTATTTTTAGAAATTTGGTTGGTGCGGTTTTTGAAAGGGGGTTCGGTAGGTTATTCACAAAAGTAAGCCCCCTCTCTTCTTCGGAAAATAGAAAATGAACTTTTTTTAGAAAGACGATGAAAACATCCTTCGTCAACATTGTTTGGGATTAAGAGTCGAACACTTTTGCACGATATGGGATAATTTTAAGAAACTATACCTCGGTTATGGTCAGAACATCCGTCATTTGTGTTGAAAGTCATGAAACTCCGTACATAGTAGGTCTTTTCTGAGAACACTTTTTTTAATTTTTGTTGGTATTCCAAGTTTTATATTTTTCCTAGGCCACGTAAGATGACGCGGTGCGCAAGTTTTGCATTTTTTTGATTTTTTTTGAGTTCGCTATGCCCGTTTCAAAATGAGGGCGAAACGGCCGGCGTTGCCGCTCTATGCTAGGGGTGGAACCTTGCAATTTTTTGTGTGGATCTCCTATGAAATAGCAACTTGTGGTCCTAAAAATGATTTTTATAAAAAATTATGAGCAAACTATGAAGCGGCCGTAGTTCAAATTGGGCCCAGTTCCTGCTAAATCGGCAGAAACTAGCGCGAAAAGGGAAAAAACATAGAAAAGTATTAACACACTAAAAACAAGTGAATTGCCTAAGAAAAGTGGTCTAGTATTTATAGAAATTTGGTTGGTGCGGTTTTCAAAAGGGGGTTCGGTAGGTTATTCACAAAAGTAAGCCCCCTCTCTTCTTCGGAAAATAGAAAATGAACTTTTTTTAGAAAGACGATAAAAACATCCTTCGTCAACATTGTTTGGGATTAAGAGTCGAACACTTATGCACGATATGGGATAATTTTAAGAAACTATTAAACCAATTTCAACATTGCTGCATATTTTAATTACATTATTTAGATAATTAAAACTCAAAATAAAAGCCCTACAAAATTTCCCTCCCAAAACCCTAATTATTTCCCTCCAACCCAATCTCCCGCGCTACTGCTCCCAAACCCCCTCCCACCTGAAATTACGGAAATACCCACCCTAGCCTTATCCCCCAAACGGTAAAGCAGGGGCGATTTAGACAATTCCCAATCCACATCTCTAATCCCCATCCGCATCTCATTCCCCATCCGCATCTCATTCCCCATCCACATCTCGCTTGAGATGATGAAGGCCACCCATCCCCACCCCCGCTCGAGGTGATGAAGGCGACGACGACGGCGGCCAGGCGCGGGTAGCTGTGTTGGCATCAAGGCAGGGAGGAGGCTCAGTCTTCTTCTCCTTCTTCTATGGCGTCTCAACCACCGCCGCGCTTGCAAGATCTTCTTCTTCGGCGGTGTCTCCACCACCGTCTCGGCCAGGCGAGTTCTTTGGTTCATGTCTTGCTCCCCTCACTGGCTAGGGTTAAAGTCTGCTTGGTTGCTGCACGTGCTAGGGTTAGGTTCTAGGGTTAGGGCTTGTTTCCATGTCGTTACAAGGCTAGGGCTTGGTTCCATGGCGTTGCATGGCTAGGGTTAGGGTCTGATTGGTTGCTGCGCGTCCTAGGGTTAGGTCATCGTAATTTCAATTGCAATTTAGAGTTTTTGCTTGCTGTCCTTACTTGCTTTCATTGCTTGATGTCCTTGCTTGCTTTCATTGCTTTCTGTAGTAGTATTAATAGGAACTTTTAATAGCAATTTAGACTTGCTGTTCTTGCTTCCTTGCTTGCTGTCCTTGCTTGCTGCAGGAGTATTAATAGAAACTGTGAAGTACATGTTTCACTTCTAGGGTAGCAGTCCCACAGTCACTGTCTCACTTCTTCAGTAAAATGATTGATCTGAAGTATATATCACTGCATGCTTTTCTTGTTTCTTAGATATGTCTAGTTAGCAATTTGATTTGGAACAATCATTTAATTTTATTTATAACATTGTTGACAAAATTGCACATGTTGTTTGTCCTTATACATGTTTTCATTGCTGTGCTTTTCTGATTACCAACCTTCTAAACATGTTGGTTGGCTTTATTTACTTCACGTTATTGTGGTACTGGTATCTAACCAGATGTTTCTTGCAGGAAAGTGGGAAGGAATCTCTGCAACTAAGAGGAAGCGGTGACTAAATAGGTGGGTTGTTGTACTGAAGATGGGCATTTTGCACCTGCAAGTTTTCTTTGTTTCTTGCTAATCGCTCTCCATTCTTTTTTTGCAAGCTACTAGGGTAACTAGACACCGTCAACATTAACCGGCTCCAACCCCTTAAGGTTAGCTATGAAAAGGAAGACTGAGAAGAAGATGCCGGCTGTTATGCAACCTATACTCTTATGCTACTATTCTATCTATAATTGTGTATCAATGTGCTTGTCATCTGGTTATTATGTGCTTGTCATCTGGTTATTAAAATGTATTACTTTTGTCCAAAATATTGGGTGCCATAAATAATGGATATAATAAACAAATACTGCTAGGTTACCTGAGTTGTGTGTGTTGTCTTGCATCCTATGCATTTCAACCATTCATCTAATGGTTAGATTTTCTTCTCATGTAGAAGAGCCCCTCACTCAAATTGAGAAGGATAGAGCTAGGACCATGATGAGGAACAACCACATATTCCAGCTTGGACTTCCTGCAATAGTGGCAATGCTTAGGAAGTCAAATGAGGTGCAAGAAGATAGTGCAATTATAACTGGATCAACATCTCTGGCATCTGCCATAACACATGGTGGAAGCTCGGACTACTGTCCTAAAGATGACGAAGTTATGGACAATGATGAAGTTGATGACAGTTTAGTGAAGAAAGTTAAGGTGCATTCTCTTTAATCTTTTTAGAGGGGTGGGAACTTTGTGCTGCATGCTAGCTTGTTTTTCTTTCATGCTGTGCACATGATTTGCTAACTCCTGATCTAATGTACTTGTCCTTTTCTATTTGTATGAGGCACTGAAGGTTTCTAGAAGAAAGAAGAGCGATGTTAAGAAGACAAGCAGGAGGAGGAAGAGTTCACAAACATCTTCCACGATGGCTCCAGCAAGAGTGTTCGCTGTTGCGCCAGGAGCGTCTGAGGGAATGATGCAACCAGATGAGCCCACTGTTGCTCGAGTCACTAGGTCTAAGGCAGCAGGGAACATGATCAACAATGAAGAAAACCTGGTGAACAACAATGAAACAGCCTCACCGCAGATCAATGATAATTTGCATACCATGGGTGAAGAAAGTACCGTGCGCATGGAGCTCTCCCCTGTTGCACCTACTCGAGCCAGTGATCAAGTGTTCGGCTCTGAGCCTACCCATGATGATGATCATGTTGAAGGCAAGTTCATCTAATACTGTTCTGTATTGTATATTTTTGGTAGCAAACGGATAATAAATCATTACTCACTCTGTGTTTGTATGTATCATTTTCAGGGATAGTGATTATGGTTAACAATAAAAGAAAGGGTGCAGGGCTAGAAAGGATGACAAAGTCGCTGGGTACCAAGGTTAGAATCTGAATCGCTGATGGGATGAAGCGTCCAGAAAACCCTTTGCAGGCTGCAAAACTTGCAACAAAGGGTGGTCTCATTGCAAGGACCCATACTCCGGTGCTTCCGCATTTCAAGGAGTACAAGAAGAACCCTAACCTGATCAAGAACTACATCGGGAAAGTTGCTGTAAGCTCCTTGTTTACTAGCCTTGCATGTTTTTTTCTAACTGTTACACCTGTTATGTGATACTGATCTTCTCCTTGTTTGCTATCTCCTGGAAGGAAAACTTTGATATGGACACTGATTCTGAGGTTGTAAAGGCGGCGTGCACTGACATGCTGTAGAAAAGATCAATGAACAGACGCCACTACATCAAGAAGAAGTACTTTGACAGCGTACCAGCGAATCAAGTGAGCATCAAGTCTCCTGTCGATGACTTAACTGATGAAGAGTGGCAAGGGCTAGTGGCCGTGTGGTCTACCACAAAACATAAGGTATGCATGTACATGTGCCCCTGGGTCTTCTTTATATGTGCTTGCTTTGGTGTGTTTGCTGCTGTGACATGCTAGTCAATGGTTATAGTTAGCTGCTATGCATATATACTTTATCATTTACCTGCTGCACAAGATTAGCTCTTCAACAGAGTATACACACATATGTATCTATATTAATGACATGCATCTTCATTTATTGTTGTATGCTAGCAGAATCATTTTGGCCTCCAACTAACCACTTCTCAAATCTGCCAATTTGTTTAGAAAGCTTGCGAGGCAAACAAGCTTAATCGAGAAAAAGTCAAGTTCCAGCAGAGAACTGGTTCAAGGTCCTATGGTGCACACATATATGCTATTGTAAGAGCTAGTTTTCATTTTGGACCAAGTAACTTTTGTATCAGAAGCTCATGGTTTGATTCTTGTTGAATAACATTTTGATTCTCGTTGAATATCATTTCAGAAGGAGGAACGCAAGGGTGAGGAGCTAACTGCTGTTGACATGTTCAAGGCCACACATGTGGGCAAGAAGGGCACTTTTTCAGAGCCGGTCAAGCAGGCGATAGTAAGTCACTTGTCTAGCTTTGCTTATTCTGCTGTTGTTCTTCCTCTTGAGGTGACCAAATGGCCTTAGCACTTAGTTTGCAATCTGGTGGGTTGTAATCAAAAGCTACACCAACTACACTTGTCCAAAATTGCTTGTTCTGCTGTTGTTGTTCTTGCTATGAGGTGACCAAATGTCCCCTGTCAAATGCTACTTTAACACTTAGTTTGCAATCTGGTGGGTTGTAGTCAAAAGCTACATCAGCTGCTTGTTAATTGTTGTTGTTGCCCCTGATCTGTTGATCATGATTCATCTTTCTTGTTGCTGCTTGCGTTTAACTCTTGTGTTTGGCAGGTTGAAATGGAGGAACTGATGGCTACGCCTGTAGAAGAAGGTGAGCAGCCAAAGTCTGCTACACAGATTGTTGCTGAAGTGCTTTCAAAGGAATGCCCTTCAAGCACATTCCTCCAGAATGTCGGCCTCGAGAAGAGCTCATCTAGGAACAAGACCACCAGATCAGGTGCTATTGTAGCAGCCCAAGTGACTGACCTGCAGGAGAAGCGGGAGAGGTCAGAACTACAAGGAGAAGCTATGCGAGAAGAATTGGATGTGCTCAAGAAGAAGTCTCAAGATGCTGAAGCCGCCCAAGCTAAACGAGATGAAGAGCATGATCTGCTGGTCAAGAGGCTGGAAGAAAATGATGAGAGGTTCAATCATTTGCTGGGGCTGTCAGCCAGTAAAGCAACTAGTATAGGTAAGTAGTGGCCTGGAGTCAGATGAGTTTGCTTCTGGGAGAGAACTGGAGATGATGCACCATTTTTGCTCCATATTTTGGTACTTGTCTGATCTACTTTGATCTGAGAGTTCTACTTGTCCTCGCAAACTATGAAACCTGTGAGATGATGTGTTATGTGCTATGTGTGCTAGGAATGTTGGTTGATATGAAGATGTGATCTATGTTGAAATAATTTCCTATTATTTGATAATTTGATGTGCCTGTGAAATTTATAATTTGCTGTGCTGTGAAAAAATATGAATGAATTGTAAGGGCTTGGCCCAAAAATCGTCAGATTGTAAAAAGGTTTGGCCCAATATTATTACATGAAATATCTAGGCTTCTGCAAGGCCTCAGCCCAACTAATATTACGAAATATGAATTCAAATTTCATATGAATTGGACTGTCAAATATCAAAAGCCCAGAATGAAATGTATTGCAAAAAGACCAAGGCCCAAAGGAACAAGACAGCAAAAGGGCCGCAGAAAGGCCAAGGCCCAAACGAAAAAGACTGCAAACAGTCTATTATAAAAAAAAGTTGATCACAAAAAGGCTGAGACTCAGAATTGAAAGGCCAAGTTACTGGGCTTGGCCCATCTAGAGCAACACGACTGGACTGGGCTAAATTCAAATTACGACCATTTCGTTTGGTCACAATTCTGCCACGTAAGATTGGCCACGTAGGATCCGACGTGGCCTGGCCAAATTGGTAGTGACCAATTTTTTGGTCATAATGCTTATGACCATCTATTTTGGTCATAATCGTCTATGACCAATTAGAAAAATTGATCGTCGTAGGCGGTCAGTGACGCTCAACTGCCGACCAACTGTTTTTGGTCAGAAGAGGGTTATAAATTGAGCAACAATGACCATCTAGTGACCAAAATGAAGGATCACTAGTCAACAGATTTCTTATAGTGGTGGCGGTGTAGCAGAAGTCTATCTGGGAAAAACGCCGAACCCCCAGCTGTTTTTAGGTCAGAGGGTATATGTAGGCGGAAGGAGGGGTCGAGGCAACGGCCGAGGCGGCCTCACCACAGGTGGGCGCGGCCAGGGCTGGGCCGCGCCCCCTGGTGGTGAGCCCAGGCCGCTGCCCCCCTCCGTCTCTCCTTCTGGCTCCGTGGGTCTTCTGGCAAAATAGAATTTTTGCAATATTTTCCGGAATTTTTCCTGAAAGTCAGATTTCTGCACAAAAACGAGACACCAAAGCAATTCTGCTGAAAACAGCGTTAGTGCGTGTTAGTTGTATTCAAAACACATAAATTAGAGGAGAAACAATAGCAAAAGTGTTCAGAAAAGTAGATACGTTTTGGACGTATCAGCGGGCGCTCCTCGTCTCCGCCTTCTGCGTATAGGAAGCGAGCGCCACACACGGGCTCCTCCCAAACAGGCCAGCCCATCAGTGTTTTTTCTTCTTTCCTTTTTTTTCTAAATCTAAACATTTTTTTTAATTTTGAATAAAAATTCAAAATTCAAACAAATTCGAAATCAGAACAAAATTCCAAATATGAACAAATTCGAATTCTAACTAATCCAAAATCTAAAAAAATTCGAAATTCAAATAATTTAGAAATTAAAAAATTCAAATTCCAAACAAAAATTCAAAATATGAACAAAATTTCAAAATCCAAACAAATTTGAAATCTGAACAAAAAATCGAAATCCAAAACATTTTTTCTAAATTTGAACAAAAATTCAAAATCTGAACAAAAAATCAAAATCCAAACAAATTTGAAATCTGAACAAAAATTCAAAATAATAAACAATTTCCAAATTCAAATCCAAACAAAAATTTAAAATCCAAATAAATTTGAAATCTGAACAAAAAATCAAAATCCAAAACATTTTTTTTCTAAATCTGAACAAAAAATAAAATCCAAACAAATTTGAAAATCTGAACAAAAATTCAAAATATAAACACATTCGAATTTAAACAAAAATACAAAATATAAACAAAAACGACATGAAAAACTGAGAGAAAACCAGGTAGAAAATCATACAGAAAAATCGAAAAGAAAAACACTGGAGCAAATCAGAAAACCGGATAGAAAATCATACCAAAAAATCGAAAAAGAAAAACACTGGAGCGAATCGTTTTAGTTGGCTAACCCATTATACCGCGCTAGCGTGAATAAAGCATGCGATGCCATACACCGCGCCTTATAGAAACTAGATGATACCCCGCAGCATTGCTGCGGCAATTTGTAGATTAAAATTTTCATATGAAAAGTTAGAATATTGAAAGTGCAAACTTTGTTTCCCTCAGATTTTGTGTGTTAGATAACAACATTAGTGATAATAATTGTGGGCTAAGATTTGCAGGTTTTTCATTTGAAGAAATGCCAGGCCGGATTATCCGGCCAGGGGTGGCCGGATAATCCGCCCCCTCTGGGCTGGCCGAAAAATGGCTAAGGACTTATCGCGGCGTCACCCAGATAGGGGGGCCGGATATTCCGGACAGGGGCCGGATAATCCGGCCAGCCGGATATTCCGCCCCAGACTTGGCCGGATAATCCGCCCTCCCCCGGGGGTGGCTGAAATTCTGCTAAGGACCTGGCGCGGCGTCACCCAGGTAGGGGGGGCGGATATTCCGGCCAGGGGCCGGATTATCCGGCCCAACTTTGGCCGGATTATCCGCCCCTCCAAGTCAGCAACGGCTACATTTTGGGAGGGGCTATAAATACCCCTCCCCTTCTTCAACCTCAAGCTGCTCGAGCTGTGAAGAAAAGACCCCATTTTGGAGCCACCAAATTAGCAAGATCTCCTCCCTCAACCCACCAAAGTCGTTGATCTTTGGAGAATCGAAGGAGAAGGCCTTGATCTACATCCTCACCAAAGCGATTTGATTTCCCCTCTCATTTGCTAGAGGGCCCTTTGGTCTTGGGTTCCCTTGTGTCCCTTGACCTTGTTTGTGTGATTGAAATCTTGATACTTGTTGATTGAGATCTTTGTGGTGCTTGGGAGCCTCCAATTCAGTTGTGGAGTTGTGCCCCAAGTTTTGTAAAGGCCGGTTCCGCCTTGAGGAATCCCTTAGTGGAAAGTGAGCTAGGCCTTTGTGGCGGAAGCTTGCACCGGAGAATAGGGTGAGCCTTTGTGGCGTTGGTTAGGCCTGTGTGGCAACCACACCCCTCCAACGTAGACGTACTTCCCCTAAAAAGGAAGGAACTACGGGAATTACATCCGTGTCTCCGTGTGCTCCACTCTTGGTTACCTCTATCCTTTATTACCTTTACTACTTGTATCTTGCTTAGCTTGCTAGTTGACATATAGGTAAATTCACCTTAGTTGCATATCTAGAGAATTTACCTTTGTGTCAAGCCTAAATTGAAAAAGAACTAAAATTTGAGTAGCACCTATTCACCCCCCCCCCCCCTCTAGGTGCCCATACGATCCGTTCAAATATACATAGCAAAATAAATTTCAATAGAAATAGTTTACTTAATTTTCCAAATAACAATGCGCAAACTCATTAGTCAAAACTCAGAGAATTGCATGTGTGTGCAATGCATCACAACAAACTGCATACCTGGTTAGCAGCCCAATCTCTCTATTAATATAACAAAAATTTACAAATGAATGTAGCATAAAAATCATTCCATTGACAATTTAACCATACACAAATGGTGCAGAAACAAACAATAAATAATATATCACTTTGAGTAGGCAAGAATTAGGTGGTAACCATTGTTGTTGACTTAATTTACAAACAACGGGAAGTGCTGATGAACAGTATAACATGGAAAAGAAATAAACTACAAATTCAATACTTGAAGCTAAAAGAGCTATAAAATATTTAACTCAAAAGTGATTGGAGCGATTACACATCGATAGGTGACTAAAAAGTAGACGACCCTGGGAATATGTGTCTTTCACTAACACCATCACATCTTGTGATTCTTCCTTTTGTAGTTGTAAATATAAAAAATATATGTGTGCTGTTCGATGAACGAATGCATGTCATGCAATAGAAGGTATTTACACGATGGTGAGATATAGATCATAGTTAATAGTAGGATTCAAAGGATTTGGGATGTGCACCTTTCAGGCAATATCAAAATGGTACCAACAATACATTTTACCTAACAAACCTTATTATGGCTTCCATCGTTGGCTATAGTTTCAGAGGTAAAGCTACTGCCTCCATTTACATCTTTAACTGCAGTGTATAAGTGAGAGAATTTTCCATCCAGAACCAAAGATACATCGATACATACTTGATATGGTGGATAATTTATAAAAGAGGCCTGCCACTTTTAATATGTGAATCATCATGAGCAACTGAAATGACTATTGATAAATAAACTTCGTTAGTACAGTATTAAAATTGAGTAGTAAAATATGTATGTCTGTGAAACATCAATATCTGCACTGCAACACAAATGAAGGCATACACAGCTACATAAAATGCAAATAATTACAGTAAGAGAACCTTACCTGCTCCTTCCTGTCTTTGTTAATTCAGATCAAAGCTACCATCAGGCAAAGACCTTAGCCAAGTTCAGACCAAACAGCCAGCGCAAGGATTGAGTTTGAAGATATAGGCGCTGAAGTGATTGATCGTGTTTTGCTGTCACCAGTGTACTTTAGTCCCCTGACACGGTGGTCTATGTAATTGTTTTGCTTCCCAACTGCTGCTATGTGGATCACTGAAACTTTAGTTTATTTTTTCGGTTTTGAGTATTTTAGCTCTGTAAACTGAAAGCAACCTTCATGGCCTGGTTTGGTTTCGATATGGAGTGGAGTTGGGGATCTGGCCTCCCTGAAATTCGAAAGAAGGAAATATATTTCGAAAACACCAAAGTGCCCAAACTTGAGGATTCAAGGCCAGGATATCTGCAATCACAACAACAAAATGAAATGGTTTGTATCAACCAACTGTGATGCCCGATTCCCTGTACATGCAAATTTGGGATAAATAAAAATAAATATGATAAGAGGATACTTGAGGTTAAGGTTACACGGCAGGGCCTGCTTGATGATGGGCTGATTTGCACTGAGTTTTTTCTTTATCTGACACAATATTATTGCATATAAAGCAGGCATAACAACGAATACTGTCCCTGTGAGGCATTTTGTCGAGCACTTGTGGGCAACACAGCGGCATGCACGACTTGCAAAGATGCATGTGGAAAAAAACAATGGGTAGATGGACATCAGAATTTGAGGCACGCCAAAGAACACAATCGAGGGAGCTGCACTGGTCGGGTCATATTTTTCTTCCAAAAGAGGCGCCAACTGCATATCCATGCTGCGGCGGATGCAGCGAGGGCAAGGGGACCTATGGGAACGACGGAGAGAGGTTGTCAACAATGTCAAGGAGGGTACCTGTTGCCGCCGCGCGCTGTGGAGCAGATGGATTTCGGCAGCAGCACGAGGAGATTTGCATGCCTTCTCTGGCTCCTCATGCATGGGAACACAATCGTGGGATCTGCAGGCTGAACAATCATTGGCAAGACGGATGTGCCATCTTCTAGCCTGGCTCATGTTGGCGGAAAGAAACTTAAGAATGAAGGGGAGAAGTGGTAACGCACAGAGGTAATGATTCGGGCCTTATATATGTTGGCATTTATTTCCTCAAGAAGATGAAACTTTTCGCATCCCCAGCTCGTAGGCACGGAAGTAGGAAACTGAAGAGGAAGATAAAGAAAACTGGAACATGATGATGCGAAGATTTTGTGATGGTTGTCTTACGTGGCCAGTTAGTGGGACACGATGATGTGGCATAGCTACATGTTTAGAAAAATATAATAGTGGGGATGATCTTCTTAGTTATACTAGATGATACCCCGCGCGTTGCTGCGGAAATATTTGCTATATCTAAGATGTAATAATAGCTGAAAGAAAAAGACGCGCCACCGATTTAATTACCAAGGAACCAATGTATAAGAACACCACAACATGTGTTGTAGGAAAACTACAAACCAGTATATTCAATAATTCAATATAAATACATTACGCCAATAAACATTAATACAAACCTTGGGGACATATAGGGATTATATTTCATATATGTATATTTGCTATATCTAAGATGTAATAACAGCTGGAAGAAAAAGAAGCACCACCCATTTAGTTACCAAGGAACCATGTATAAGAACACCACAACATGTGTTGTAGGAAAACTACAAACCAATATATTCAATGATTCAATATAAATACATTACGCCAAAAAACAATAATATAAACCTTGGGGACATATAGGGATTATATTTCATATATGTATATAGTAACAATTGGGACATAAATTTTCTGAAATATATAGCAATTGTTGTTTGCTATTGATAAAAAAAATTACTTCAATTCTCGAACAGTTCTGCGAACCAAAATAGCATAAATTACCATTTATATACAAATGTGGCATTCCTTCCCTAAAGAAAAGTAGCTTTCCTAAAAGCATAAGTTGTGAAAAATGGAAGACTACGTGCAGTCGAAACATAGGCAGAGAAGCCCGCTATGCAAACACCACATAAACACATAGGCTAGGTCTCGGCTGGGGCTGCCCCATTAAAAAAAACATAGGCTCGGTCTCAAAGGATAACTAATTCCATAAGTTAGCGTCTTAGCATACACGTTAATTAAGGAAATCACTGTCGTTGCTCTAATTCTTAGAATCATCTCAGACAACTACAATAACTAATGGCCGATGAGATAAAAAATGAATGTGATTAAGTTCCTTTAAAAATGAAGCAGTATTTAACATGGAGTATATAACATGAAAAAGGTTTCCACTGCATTGTCTGTAAAAATAATGGGTTTTCCCGTCAATGATGTCTTGATACTGGGCCATTCAAATGGCTCACAACGAAGTATTATTAGCCACTATCCACAGATTAGTCAATTACCTCTTAGATCAACCAGTTTAAAAATCAGAATAAGAGGCATGTTAGCTAATTTCAGAATCGTACATATCAAGCCTGTGGGTTGCTGTTGAAATCCGTACATCATAAAGTTGGCGCCACTCAATCTTGTTTCTTCAAGGATAATAATGTAAGCTCAGATGCTGCCACCTTCGGCTGAATAGAAGTAAAACGGTATTTTTCACTAATTACAAATTTCATGTGGACAAACTGCAAACAAATTGGAAATCTTGCAAGGTGAGATCCAAAATACCAATAGTATGTGTGAAGAAATTTTTCTTCGATGCAAATCTGCCATGGTAGAATAAAAGTGAATTAGTAAATTTGAAGGGAATCTGCAATGGAAAAAGAACATGAATAACAAAAAAAAGTACGCACCTTCAAATCGGGCACTCACATAGATCCACTGATAAATCCATAAATCCCAATACAGTGCTTAGCTGATACCAATCATCCCTCATATTCTCCAAATCGCTATCTCGCGAAATTTCAAATAACGAAGCTTCATGAAAGTACACCCCATATATAAAGTACCGCTTCAGGAAAGTACACTTCAGAAAAGAGAGGAACGGATAGATGAATTCAACGCATGCAAGACTGAAGAATGAAGGGACCGGCCTGTAGGATTGCAAGCTTGAGGGAGGAGGTAGGTAGCAGCGACTCTAATTCCCTCTGAACAAAGAAGGCAAATCGGGTGCAGGGGCAAAGCGTCCAGCGGACTGAGGCCGGAGCTCAACCTGGCAGATTGAGAGATATGTACTGTAGGTCTGAAAATACACTGAAGGGGAATTAAAAGGGGAGAGTGGCGATGTAACAGCGAGGCCGCTGGCAGAGGTGGCACCGGGAAGAGGCCGGCGTGCTTATGCGGACGGCAACATGGCCTGGTTTTTAACTTGGAGGCGGCAGCGGCGACGACGGATGAGTCCAAGAGCAGTTTTCACTCATTGAATGCTGCAGTTATTTGGTGGCTTCATGAGCAATTATGAGGAAAAGTCCTCAAGTCGTGGCCAGAAATTTCTGAGGAGGACGAACGGTCGCAATGGCAGAGGAAGACGAACAATGATTTGCAGCTGCTTCCTTTTTTTTAGGACAGAACTTCTGGGGAGTTGCCAGCGAGCTTGCGAGCCCACGATAGGACTTCAAGCCCGCGTCAGTCCAGCCCATGTAAAGAATCGAGGTGACGCGCGACGAAGCTCTGAATGACCGTACATGATTGGTAAAGGGGGTGACGTGGCTTCACCAGGAGCCAGGAAAATGAGGTAGTGGGGGGGTTCTTATATAGATATAAAAGATAGGATTGGCCTCCTCGCCTGTAGCGCTCTCCCGATCAGTTTACCAAGCGATTATCGTTCGGTGATGCTCCGCTCTGGTGGCAGCCCGTCCGGTAGGTTCTGGGTCAGGCCAGCTCTACTGAGAGGGGTAGTATAATGGGCTTTTGACCTTTTCCGATGGTACATTATTCCAGCCAGACACGCAACGCCGATACGGACGCAAAAGCCACACATGTTGATAGATCTTGATGCTATCTAGCTCGCTACTCAGAGATGGATGCATCAAGTGTTAGCATGTTACCACCTTAATTAGCTTTTGCAAACGAGCAGCAGCAGTGCCGACCACAGAACGATCGGTGAACTACATACGTACAGTCTATAGATCAATAGATGTATAAAACATTTTTGCCCAGAATCAAGGACATGCATGATTCATAGGGCGGATGCTTATTTATGCAAAAGGACGTAGTATTATATGGATCGTAGGATGGGTAGGATTTCGAGGCATGCATACAAGAAGAGATCGAACTAATATTGGGAGATGCAGCTGCCGCCAGTGAGACCTCCAGCTTCGACCGATGAAGCCAGGACGCCGCTCCGGCGAACCCTACGCCCCGAATCTGGTCGTCAAGATCCAGAGCACCGCATCCAGGCAAAGCGCCTAAACCTACGGCCGAGCGGCCACTACTCCTACTGCTAGGGGACCTAACTACTCCGGCGCCTTCCTATGCCCTCCTCCGGCCAGCTATTCCGGCGGAGGGAGCCTGGGAGAGGCCCGGCGGCGAGAAAAGCGCGTGCAGGAACTGTAGCTTGGGGGAGAGCTGAGCAGGGGGAGGGGACTAGTGGTTGTCTCTGTCTCAATCGCGTGATGTTGCCGCGATCCAAGGCCAAAAGGATGGCCACGCCGTGCTCGACGCCAGCTTCTGCGCGAGCTCTTTCCTCTGCGTGAGGATCTTTGACAATGTCTCAGCGGCATCTAAGCCCTCCGTCCAGCCAAGTGGTTTCGTCCCCGGCTGGGATTGGGGCGGCGCCGCCGGGATGCTGCAAGCCGCCGACGGGACTTCGAGGTCAGATTGCATGCTTGCAATCTTTGTCAGGGTGTTTGCTGTAAAAGTGCGGGGCCATGTTGTATTTTTTGCTTTTCTTTTGGGCCTCTTTGTAAAACATCACCCACCGCTGGAATGAATCTCTGGGTCCTACCGGACCGGTCTGTTAAAAAAAAAGCAAATTGAGAGTAAATAGCACTGGTGATTATTGAACTTGTAACGTGAATGCACTTAAGTCACTGAACTTACAAACCAAACAAAGCCGTCACTGAACTTGTATTTTTGATGCATCCATGGTCACAAATCGGTTAGCTTGGATGGTTTTTTAGCAAAACCGGTCAACATGGGGCCATGTAAAGGTTCCGGGCATTCAAGAACTAACACGTGGAGTTATATTTTTATGTGAAAAACCCTATGTATTCTTTTCTAGCATGTGTGAGCTTGATGCCTCCTTACGTACGGGTCCCATATGTTAGTGGCGGAAAAGCAAATTAAAAATTCGCACTGGTGATTATTGAACTTGTAACGTGAATGCACTTAAGTCACTGAACTTACAAACTAAACAAACCCGTCACTGAACTTGTATTTTTTATGCATCCATGGTCACAAATCGGTTAGCTTGGATGGTATTTTAGCAAAACCGGTCAACATGGGGCCATGTAAAGGTTCCGGGCATTCAAGAACTAACACGTGGAGTTATATTTTTATGTGAAAAACCCCATGTATTCTTTTCTAGCATGTGTGAGCTTGATGCCTCCTTACGTACGAGTCCCATATGTTAGTGGCGGAAAAGCAAATTAAAATTTCGCACGTCCGGTCAGAATCTTGAACTCAGGAAGTGGAGCTGCAGAAATCCGTCGCACAACCAACAGAGCTCAAGCAATGTTTTGTTCAAACTGAGGGTATCATGTTTTAGTATGTACGCATTCTAGTATATCAACTTTGATTCTGACCATTGCAGAATGTCTGTTCTAACTATTACGGCAAATGCAGCAAAAGAAGTTTGTGCACAGTCTGCTGAGCAGCGTTGGTGTAGACTGGAGGCTAGACAAGTAAAAGTGAATGTTTATGGTTCCTCCCATCAAGATGAGGGTGCGGGAGCAATAGGAGCGGTACCCCGGGATCATAAAAGTAAATTTATTGCAGCTTCTATGACTTTTATTCCTAACCTTGCATTGGATGTAGCTGCAGAAGCGTTGGCTCTACGTGAAGGACTATGCCTGGCAAATCATCTTGGGTGTAGTAATGTCATCGCGGAGTCAGATTCGCTGGAGACTATACATGCCTGTAGCATTGGTGGGGTGAATCAGCGGCGACATATGCTGATTGTGTAGATCTGAGGGCTCTCATTGGTAACATTCAATTTAAATATTGCCTAAGAGAAGCTAATGGAGTAGCTCATGAGTTGGCTAGGATTTGCTTTTCTAGTAAAAATTCTTGTAACTGGATCGATGAACCCCCTAGCATCCTCCTAGATAAACTGATTAACGATGTAAATGAACTCTGATGGCAGCAACAAGTTTCAGACGCATTCTTTTCTTTATCAGGGTACCTAAGAGGACTAGAAGGTTTTTAATAAGGCGACTTGCTGGCTTAATATATTATCGTTTACCAAAAAAAAACTTTAATTCTGATGACTGTGAGACTGTGAGTTCTAGCTACGTAGTTAGATCTGCGCGTGACAGACACTACATTCAGCCGGTAGTCAGACAATTAACTGAAAAGAAAGTAAATGGAAATACAAAACTCAGCACAGTAATTTATATATTAGAACCTAATCCCCAGCTATAAACAAATTAATATGTTAGCTTTGGTGGCTATGCGCGCGAGTCCTCATGTCTTTGATCTTGAGTTCGAATCTCATACCCGCCGTTGTCATTTTAGTTCATTCGTCTTCTGCTGACATGTGGGACCCACATGTAAGGAAGCATGAAAGTTATATATATATATATATCAGAACAAAATACATGTAAACAAAGTCACACGTGCCACACAAATATATGGGGTTTTTTGCAAAAAATACAACTGTCACATGTCAGCTTTTAATTAGCTTTGCTAAAAAAAATTGTTCAAGTTGACCGGTTTGTGACCGCGCGTGCACCAAAAATACAAGTTCAGTGACAGATTTGTTTGGTTTGCAAGTTCAATGACTTAAGTGCACCCACGTTATAAGTTCAATGACCACCAGTGCTATTTATTCGGCAAATTGAGATAGGCTGAGAGATCAGGTTGCGTAGTGAGGCCACGACCAGGAGCCTTATCGTGGATCTTGGGAAGCGGCGGTGGAGTCCTCGGTACGGCGGCGGACGGAAATTCGCGGCGAGATCACTATGAGTCGGTCAGTGGCGCGGGTCTTGGAGAGGCACTACGGTTCAGCCGCCGCCATGCAAGTTCTTGGGAGATGAGGAGAGACGAGAGACGAGGGACGAGAGAGATAACGAGTAACGTTTCGTTTGATTATTCACTTATCGGTGGCATCGAGGCGTAATATTCATCCACACCGTGTTTTCCCTTTTCACGGATCGACCAAACGCTCGCTCTGCATTTTGGGCTAGAAGGCTGGAGCACTCCGTCCGCCTAGATCCGTGGAGCGATTGTGTTCGGGGAAGCTTCGCTCACTCCGGCTGCAGAGTAGAGATCTAGAGTGTTGCCGAATGGGGCCTTAGGAGGATCCTGAGATGTGGATGCATAAGTTAGTAATCTTCCAAAAACCTATGCAGAAAAGGTAGGTGTGGCAGACATAGATGGGAGACTAAATAAGAGACTCTTGTTGTGATCAATTTGATTCCATGGTAGAATGTTTGCCATAGCTTGTAGTAGGGAAAGTACTTTGCTGTCGCAATTCAATCACGACTACAACCACAAGCTTGATGTTAGCCTTCACATCTAGCCATACTGATGCAATGTTTGACCATTACCACAAAGGTTCAACGAAATGGATCTTGGGATAATATCAGCTTCATGTACAAGATTAACACATATAGCATGATCACCACGTGGTTAAGAAACAACATGATACAACACACTAGAATCCAGCATAATCTGGGACCTTCTGTTCAAGTCCAAGGGTTAGAATACAAAGAAGGGAGTAACTACTAGCTGGGTAGATAAAAAATATGCCATAAGATAGTAATCACGACATAGCTTCCAAAACAAGGTATGTCTTCTGAAGTACCAAAAAAAATAAAAAGGAGGCATACAAGGCAAAAGGAAATCTCAAAGCCTAGAAAAGAATGATGTGGAACCCACAAAGTCGAGAGATCTGGTGGAAAAAATCTCTCAGTTGAAACAAAAGAAAGATAGAGCGAGGAACACACACCTGACTCTAGGAAACTCAACACTAGGTCAACTGCTTAAAACGACCTACCAAAAAGGTACCTAGTTTTGAAAGGCCAGTAGAGATAGAAAATTGTTCCAAACAACATGTGGTAAGGTGACTCAGAATTAGAGCGACACCAGATAAGGAGTAAAAAGAATCCTACTCAGATTTTCACAAATAATATTTAGCTTTTAAATAGTTTTCACGAACATTAGACTCTTGCAGGCAGATACTAAAACCTGTGGTGCCCACAGGATTAGGGCTAGACAAATCCCAGACCTTCATCTGATGTAAGACTAACCTAGACCTTGAAAGAATTATAGTGAGTGAATCGGTAACACAATTTTGACTCTACGACCCAAAAAGTAATAGTTCAACTCTTAACAGAGTAAAGATCCAAATTATTACACGCAGAGGTAAGTTGAGTTCACAAATGTGTTATATGTGTATGCCAAATGAAAATCTCGAACTATGCGACTCATAGAATAGACTAGGTATGTTGGGTTCAAGGGGGTTCCTTAGGCCCCCTGTTTGAGTCCAAGAGGTGAGAACTTGGGTCGTAAGGTTGACGAGAACAAGTTAAATAACCACATCCCAATGTGGCATCCTATCCATGCCTTTAAGCATGTTTAATCACACATCACTTCTATTTCCACGTCATCCCGCATAATAGTTTCATTAGCAGCTCAGATTCATCAATCGGATGGATCAGAGTTTACCAACTAAGCATGTATAAGCATAACATATACAGAAGCTCTATCGGTACATAAAAGTAAGACATAGTTATGCTAGGAGCAGTGTATTAGGTAATTTAGGAAACAAATAATGGAACATGCATCCGATAGGATACCTCTAACTACAAATAAAAGAATTAGGATCATAGGTTATAAATAGCAGAAGCTTAAAATACTTTGAAATCGTAGGTTTAGAGATGACGGGGCTACGCTTGCCTTGTTCGTTGATAATCTATATATAGATCTTTGGGATCTTGTGCTTGACTTATGGATCGATGGACAAGTATTGACTAATACGAAATTGGTCATTTAAACTCTCTTGTTAGGCAGGATAAGTTTAGGGCTTTAATTAGTAGTGTAGTCACTACACTGGAAATATGGACACAACAATTTATTTTGAAACATCAGGTAGAGGCGATGGTTTCTTGGGCTGAGAATAGGTCTAGATTACAATCGTGGTATCAAGAGTTGTAAATAAGGGTATCTCTCTGACTGCAAGTAATGTTGTGTTGGATGTCATCTTATCATAGTATATTCTGTTTCATACATACAGAAGTGTACAAGAACATCTGCAGCAATGGGATCGCTAGATCTTTTAAACATTTGTGGAAAGCGAAAATCCCTCTGATACGTCTCAAACGTATCTATAATTTTTGATGCTCCATGCTTGTTTTTACACCATTTGCCTATTGTTTCGTTACACTTAGTGGCACTTTTATGCATTTTCCGGAACTAACCTATTAACGAAGTGCCACAGTGCCAGTTTTCTGTTTTCTGCTGTTTTTGTGTTTCAGAAGTGATACACAGGAAATATTCTCGGAATTGGACGAAACAAGTTCCTGAAGTCTTATTTTACCCGGAAGCTTCCAGACATCCGAAGAGGTGTCAGAGGGGGGCCACCAGGGCCCCAGACACATGCCCGGCGCAGCCAGGGGTCTGGCCGCGCGGGGCCCGCGTGTGGGCACCTGGCCCCTCCTCTGACATCGCCCCTTCGCCTATATAAAGCCTCGGGACGGAAAACCCTAAAGGATTCGGCAATTTTCCAGAAACAGTTCCGCAGCTCCGCCGCCATCGCCGATGAATTTCGGGGGACAGAAGTCTCTGTTCCGGCACCCTACCGGGACGGGGAAGTGCCCCCGGAGCCATCTCCATCGACCTCCATCGCCGTCTCCGCCGTCTCCATCGACCTCACCGCCATCTCCATCAACCTTGCTGTCTCCTATGATGAGGAGGGAGTAGTTCATCCCCTGGGCTGAGGGCTCTACCGGTAGCTATGTGGTTCACCTCTCTCTCCCATGATGTGATCTTTATGTGATCGTGAGCTTTGTATCATGTTGAACAAGTACATGTTATTATTCAGATATTTTGAGTACTCTAGTGATGTTATTAAAGTAATCTATTCCTCCTGCTATGGTGTAACGGTGACAGTGCGTGCATCATGGTGGTACTTGGTTTAGGCTATGATTGTGATCTCTTGTGGATTATGAGAATAATTATTGCTATGATAGTTTGAGTGATCTATTCCTCCTTTCATGGTGTAATGTTGACAGTGTGTGCACCGTGTTAGTACTTGGTCTAAGTTGTAATGATTTCTATCTTGAGTTGTGATCTGATTTGGGTATCGCTATGAGTGGTGTTTGTCAAGTACTTGATGAACTTTAAGGGGTGCTTATGTAGCCACTACACAGTGATTAGTGTTATTCAATAGGAGAGTAATTCAGAGTGCCTTAGCAAAGAGAAGTTACTTGTTCAGTCATGTTATATTGTTGGGAGTGTGTCCACTAGTGAAAGTATGATCCCTAGGCCTTGTTTTCAAGCTTTGCATATCGTTTACTTGCTGTTTTGTTACTTGTTTGCTCGCAGCGATTTTTATTCCAAGTTACATTTACTACTTATAATCATCTATACCACTTGTATTTCACTATCTCTTCGCCGAACTAGTGCACCTATACATCTGACAAGTGTATTGGGTGTGTTGGGGACACAAGAGACTTTCTGTATCATAATTGCAGGGTTGCTTGAGAGGGATAGCTTTGACCTCTAACCTCCCTGAGTTCGATAAACCTTGGGTGATCCACTTAAGGGAAACTTGCTGCTGTTCTACAAACCTCTGCACTTGGAGGCCCAACAAGTGTCTACAAGAATAGAAGTGTGTAGACATCAAGCTCTTTTCTGGCGCCGTTGCCGGGGAGGTAAGGTAAAAGGTACTCGCATCCTCCTGTGTGAGTGATCGAAGTTATTTCCTTTAGATTCTGCAATTACATCTTTTTGTTTCTTGTTTTTATTTTCACTATTTAGGCTTAATGGAAAACAAAGAGTTCTGTAGTCTTTTTCCTGAGTTTAGATTTGATGAGAAAATTGAAAATCCTTTGGAGCTTATTTCGCATAGCAATGTTATTAGTACGAATGCTTTGAATCCCGTTATTGCTAATGCTATGGAAAAGTCTAAGCTTGGGGAAGCTGGTTTTGTTAAGCATGATATTTTTAGTTCCCCAGCTTTAGTGGAGAAAGTTTGTTCTGATAATATTTTATCTCCCATATATGATGTTCCTTCTTATGATGATATGTTTGAAGAATATGCTTTGCGAAATAGCTGTTCTTTAGCTTGTGATGATACTAAACCTCTAGTTTATGATGGTTATGATGATGGGTATAATATTTTCAGTTCACCTACTATTGAGGATAAAATTAGTTATGATTACAATATGCCTCCTATTTACGATAATTATGGTGATGAGAATAATTATTCTATTGAATCTGCTCCTACTACTATTGTTCCTGTGGTGAGTATTAATTCTTTTATTCATGTGGCTCATGATAGGGATGCTTTATGTGATAGTTATATTGTTAGTTCTATTCATGATGCTACTGAAAGTTATTATGAGAGAGGGAAACATGGTTTGAAGGATCTAAACAATATTAAGTTTCCCCTCTTTATGTTGCAAATCTTGAAGTGGCACTTGTTTTATCTATCCATGCTTGCTACTATGTGCCTCGTTGATTTATTTTCTTACAGATATAAATGTCTTTCACATTTGCTTTTTGATGCTCTCTATTACTTTAAGTTCCTATATGGTGCCTTTACCTCAAGCTCTTATATGGCGCCCACATGAGCATCTTTGCAAATTACTGCGCCTAGCTCAAAGGCGTTAAAGAAAAGCACTCTTGGGAGATAACCCAATGTATTTACTTTCAGTACTTTTTCTTTTATTTGAGTCTTGGAAGTCATTACTACTGTAATGACCGCTCCTTATCTTGTTTATTTCGTTTTTGTGCCAAGAGAAGCCTCTAATTTGAGTGAGGTAAAGATTTGGGGATGTTGCTGTCCTGAAACTGTTTTCGGTGCTACACCGTAAAAATTCGTGAAAATTCTCTGTTTATCTTTTGGACCTGCGATTTCTTGTGCATATGCCCCAGGTTATATCCAAACTTTTCTTAGTTGAACACTTTTTGATTTGAGCAACAGAAAATCCCTCAAAAATTCGACCTTTGTCAGCTGTTCAGTTTTGACAGATTTCTGCCAATATTTGTGTTTGCCGCTTTATCGCTTTCTTTTTGAGTTCTTTTGATTATGGAACTTTTGGGGAAGTTGCTACAGTAGTATATACTTAATAGGTGGTGGTTTTGGGTTGAAACCTGAAGCAAAAAGAGGTTGAATATATTTTATGCTTACACTAATGTTGCTAATAGAATTGTGTTTAGTTTTGTATGAAGGAAGTTTTCAAGTGTAGGGATTGGAGAATGATGAGATGAGTTGAAGAATGGACAAAAGCTCAAGCTTGGGGATGCCCATGCATCACCCCAAGAAATATCGAAGAAGTACAAGCGTCAAAGCTTGGGGATGCCCCCGAGGCACTCCTTCTTCATCGGCAAAAATCAGGTCACCTTTCAAGACACTATATTTTTATTGCTTCATGCACTATGTGTTTTTCTTGGAGCGTCAGTTGTTTTAGTTTTCTTAGTTAGGTTTGTTTTGTTTGCTGTAATAAATGTTTGATCACATCATGTTGTTTTGGAGGGAGATGAACTCCGTTTTTCATTTGCCAAGAACACTCTGTTTTTCACTCTTATCGTTTCAATGAGTGTTCTCTTTTTCCGCTACTGCTTTTGGTTTTCATTTTCGCCTTGATTTGCATTCAGATCTTGTCATATCTTTTCATCAAGGTGTATTTTTGCCTCTGATCTTTATTGGTTTTCATCAAAAGAGGTGTTTATAAAAATTTTAAATGGTGTTGGAAAAGAGAAAAAGCTTTGTGCAAAATAGTGGTACAAGAAGGAGCTTGTGTAGACTGCGGCTTAGGCTTTTTCATGTCATGCTTGATGTCTTTTTGATAGTATGCTTAGTGGTTTTGCTGTAGCATGACTTGTCTCAAATAACTGAGATTGCTTAATGAGCCTTTAAAAAAAATCATGCGTTGTTTTTATTGTATGGAAGCATTATTTTGGTTTTCTCCTTGATGCTTTATTTGGGTTGACTTGGCGCATGCTCACACATGTTAGACTCTTACAAAGTCGCCATTAGCCTTCATGATCATTTAGTTTTCGACTTTTGATGCCATCGTATGCTTCTTTTAATGTCGCTTTGTCGCTTTGCATGATTATGGCCATTATTGCTCTCTTAGTTGGTCGCTCCCAGTCTTTTGCTAGCCCTCGCCTTGTACTGAGTATGAGCTCTACTCGTGCATCCAACTCCTAAAAGCCAAAGTTTTCCAAAGTGTCCACCATACATACCTACTAGCAATTTGCTATTCCAAGTAAATTTGACTTGCTTTTATATTCTCTTCAAATTAAACTCTTACCAGTGTTATGCGAAACTCGGTTAGTAAAGATCTCACGAACCGGAAGGCACACTTTACTTTTTCCTGTTCTTAAAATTTTGACATTGTGGTCTTTTATGATGAGTTGTTATGCTTGCAAGTTGTAAGTTGGATTCTAGCCCAGCCATGCTGTCATGGGGCAAGCTTTCAACATTGCACTTCTTTTTGAGTTGATATCGTGATCTTTTGTTTATGGATGCCCGTTGTGTGAAATGAATTGGGAATCTTGTGAGGATCATGGAGTTTTTATATGTGTTAGGGAAACGCCGGGCCGCCAATCTAAGCCATGCATAATTCATGGTGGAAATTTGCAGCATACCCATGGTGAACATTCGACGACGCATCTCACAATAAAAAGCTAAACAATATAGCAAATAAAAGAGATGTCGAGGTGTTCATTGTCTGCTTGTCCTGTCATTTTGGTGTGGGCTTGTTCCATATCATCGGGCACGGAGGTACCCCATTGGCGGTTCTCAATGATATACATATATTTACAATGACAAGAGCCTTGCTTGGGACTCTAAGTAAATTAGCATGGTTTGGGTACTCGTATTCACGGGACACGAGGTTTTCAACTTATGATTTGTCAAGCATATGCATCATAATTGTTCTCGCATTAACTTTAACCATTCAAGATGCTTATGATGGGGGCAATGAGAGCTCAAAGCCGGTAAGTACCATAATTTTTGAAGGTTATAAAACTTGCAATCACTGCTTCCCTCTGCGAAGGGTCTTTCTTTTACTTTTATGTTGAGTCACCACCTTCTTTCTTTATGCACCATTAAGAGAGCATAGTTGTCATTCTTAGTGTGATATGCATTGTCCCAAAGTTCATTGATTGATTCGTATTGTTGGTTTCACTTGTTCTTAAATTATTTGTATCTAGTCGCCCTCTTAAACTTTGAGGTGTCCTATGCATTTATGTTTTGCTCTCTTTGAAGGACAAGCTGAAAACCATTTGTATGTTTTCCTTATAATTTGAACACACGTTTGACTTTCATTGTTTCATTATCATGATCTTTTGTTTGTGTTCATTTGCATGTTTACAACATGGTTGCTAAGTTCTTATTGTCATGATTATATCTTTCATGCCCATGTTTTAAGTTCTATTGATCCCAGCTCACCAATGCTTACATATATGATCAAGATTGTGTAGGTGCATGTCACCTCAAAAATTATTCTTTTGTTATCACTTACCTACTCGAGGACGAGCAGGAGTTAAGCTTGGGGATGCTTGATACGTCTCAAACGTATCTATAATTTTTGATGCTCCATGCTTGTTTTTACACCATTTGCCTATTGTTTCGTTACACTTAGTGGCACTTTTATGCATTTTCCGGAACTAACCTATTAACGAAGTGCCACAGTGCCAGTTTCCTGTTTTCTGCTGTTTTTGTGTTTCAGAAGTGATACACAGGAAATATTCTCGGAATTGGACGAAACAAGTTCCTGAAGCCTTATTTTACCCGGAAGCTTCCAGACATCCGAAGAGGTGTCAGAGGGGGGCCACCAGGGCCCCAGACACATGCCCGGCGCGGCCAGGGGTCTGGCCGCGCGGGGCCCGCGTGTGGGCACCTGGCCCCTCCTCTGACATCGCCCCTTCGCCTATATAAAGCCTCGGGACGGAAAACCCTAAAGGATTCGGCAATTTTCCAGAAACAGTTCCGCAGCTCCGCCGTCATCGCCGATGAATTTCGGGGGACAGAAGTCTCTGTTCCGGCACCCTGCCGGGACGGGGAAGTGCCCCCGGAGCCATCTCCATCGACCTCCATCGCCATCTCCGCCGTCTCCATCGACCTCACCGCCATCTCCATCAACCTTGCTGTCTCCTATGATGAGGAGGGAGTAGTTCATCCCCGGGGCTGAGGGCTCTACCAGTAGCTATGTGGTTCACCTCTCTCTCCCATGATGTGATCTTTATGTGATCGTGAGCTTTGTATCATGTTGAACAAGTACATGTTATTATTCAGATATTTTGAGTACTCTAGTGATATTATTAAAGTAATCTATTCCTCCTGCTATGGTGTAACGGTGACAGTGCGTGCATCATGGTGGTACTTGGTTTAGGCTATGATTGTGATCTCTTGTGGATTATGAGAATAATTATTGCTATGATAGTTTGAGTGATCTATTCCTCCTTTTATGGTGTAATGTTGACAGTGTGTGCACCGTGTTAGTACTTGGTCTAAGTTGCAATGATTTCTATCTTGAGTTGTGATCTGATTTGGGTATCGCTATGAGTGGTGTTTGTCAAGTACTTGATGAACTTTAAGGGGTGCTTCTGTAGCCACTACACAGTGATTAGTGTTATTCAATAGGAGAGTAATTCAGAGTGCCTTAGCAAAGAGAAGTTACTTGTTCAGCCTTGTTTTCAAGCTTTGCATATCGTTTACTTGCTGTTTTGTTACTTGTTTGCTCGCAACGATTTTTATTCCAAGTTACATTTACTACTTATAATCATCTATACCACTTGTATTTCACTATCTCTTCGCCGAACTAGTGCACCTATACATCTGACAAGTGTATTGGGTGTGTTGGGGACACAAGAGACTTTCTGTATCGTAATTGCAGGGTTGCTTGAGAGGGATAGCTTTGACCTCTAACCTCCCTGAGTTCGATAAACCTTGGGTGATCCACTTAAGGGAAACTTGCTGCTGTTCTACAAACCTCTGCACTTGGAGGCCCAACAAGTGTCTACAAGAATAGAAGTGCGTAGACATCACCCTCTCAAAATTAAGATTTGGCTCTGGCTAATCTGGCATAACGCTATTGCCACAAAGGATAACATGCTGAGAAGAGGTTGGAGTGGCAATATCAAATGTCAGTTCTGTAACGAGAATGAGAGCATTTTACATCTCTTCTTTACTTGTCCTGCTGCAAAATTTGTTTGGAGTTGTGTGGCCAGATCAATAGGAGCTCCCACCCGTCCGGGATCCTTTACCCAATATTTCTGGTGGATTCCGCAATTTCTCCCAGTTAGCCGCAATGTTCAAATTGCGGGAGTAGCGGCCATTTGCTGGGCCATCTGGAAAATGCGAAACAGGGCATATTTTGAAGGCAAATTGATTCAAACTCCTGCTGAAGTAATCTGTTTTGCTGTTGTTTTTATGAAATACTGGGCAGGTTTAAATGTGCAGGCTGATGGTGATGCTCTTCGTCAGGGCGCTGATGTCATACAGCAGACGGCGTTGATCTCGGTTCGCTCTAACATTCCAGCAAGATTGGTGATTGAAGGCAACCGTCAAGCTGGTGATGGTGGCGAGGTGGATGACAATCAGGAAGATGCTGGTCCTCAAGCTTGATCTCTCCTTTGCTCGCTTTGCTCGTTTAGCTAGTTCCGGTGTAGTTTAAGGGCGGTTCTGCTTTTGCTTGTGGCTGGTTAAGTGTTCTCAATGGCTTTTGGTGCTCTGTTCCCAGCTGCCAGGTTCAAAACTTGTAATAGTTTTATTGGTTTCAAGTACTTCTTTCTCGAACGCTAGCAGTAGGCGGCGTCCCCCCCTTCCGAACGCTGGCTGGTGCCGTTTGTTTCCGTTATCTTTAATGGAAATCGATCCGTGGTCGCGTGAAAAAAAAAATACATACAGAAGTGTGGCCATGATTTTGAGTAACCATGTTTATACAAGCAGATGTGTGGTGAAGACCTATAAGGAGGCTGGTTCAAAAAAGAACTTAATGACAATGCTGTCTGAGATGCTTGTCACACAATATTCATGGATGCAAGGGATGACAATTAAGATGGGATTAAAGTAATGTAGCGGTGAAGACGTACGCAGGTGAAAAAACATTATGGTGCATGCGACTAGACAATGTTGATCATGAATTGATTGGCAGACTATGAAAATAATGTACTAGTACTAGCTAGTAATTCATTGGCATCTAAGGGCAATATATAGAACTATCGAGCGAAATGTTCGATAAGGAACCACAACCAACAAAAGAAGAGCAATAGAACTCCTTTCTGATGATCCGAATCTCGTACCACGAAACGGAAAGAAATGTGCACGACCGAATAAGTAAACTTGCATGAAATCTAGTATTTGGTGCGACTTCTAGCTAGACCATCCTGGCCGCCGCCGACGAGCCTTCTACCGTAACTCCTAAGGGCTCAACCTGCTAGTAAGCAGCCTAGCGTGCTGCGTACGCTGATGCCACGGTTGTTCTCGGTTCAGAAGCTGGCCTCAACGTACGTCCCATTCGACCTCGATCGTGCCTTACAAATACCCCGCGCTAGCTCTCCAATTCGATCCCAATCCTTTCATAACCGCTTCTCTCCGGCAACAACCAACAACAGAATAAACCCTCCATCTCCCCTGACCAAGAGAGCGTAGCCAGGCAGCCAGCCCATGGCGGACACCACCGCTCTTCTGCCTCTGCTCGTCGCTGCTCCGCTCGGTGGGCGCGGGCGCGGGCGTCCTCCGTCCTTGGTGAGGGCCGTCCCCGTCCGCGCGCGGAGGACGAGAGGACCGGGATCCGTCAAGCTCAGCGCGCTGGCCATCAGCGACAACTCCGAGCCCGCGCACGAGCGCGCGATGGCTCTCTGCCTCGAGGCCCTGGGGGAGCGAGGAGGAGGTCCCCGCGCACGCGCCATGGCGCTCGCCCTGCTCATGGAGGTCGTCGAGGACGCGCAGGCGGGTGGCAGCGGCGGCGGCGGTGGAGGACCACCCGGAGGCGTGCCCGCGCCCGGCGCAGGCGGCGACGGGCCACGACGTCGAGCTCCCGTCTTCTACGATCGTCGGCGCTGGATCGTGCGACCGCGACTCACCGTTCTCGGAATGCGACCGCGCCGCCGCGCGCGTCCGCGACGGGCGGGACCCGGCGAGGCGGACCACGCCGATGACGCCGAGTACGTCGACGTCGACGCTTCAGGAACCGGCAAGGCCGAGAACGCGGACAACGCCGGCTACGTCGACGGTTCGGGCGGCGGTGGTGGGGGCGCGCCAGTCCCTGGAGGTCGCCGGTCTGACGGGGACAGCGGCCCTGGCACCGCGGCGGCAACCCGGACCACGAGGACGACCTCGCCCAGCAGCTGCGGGCGCCAGCCGTGAGACGTCACGGCGGCGCGCGGCGGGCGCTTCCTCCGTGTAATCATCATTGCTCGTTACATTCTTTGTTAGTACTGGAACTGGACGTGCAATTTTTGTCGTGTAAAGCGAATTTTCGTTCTTCGTTGTCGTCGTGCAATTCTTGGTTCGTTCGGTATATTTTCGTTCTGGGATACGGCAAACCTGTAAGGTGAATTTGTATTTCGTTTGCTGCAACGGAAACTGGAATACGTATTTTCGTCTTTACGCCTTTGGAACGCGTGTGGGGATTTCGACCGGGCCGCCGCCGCAGCGCCGGCACGGAGAGTAGGGGAGATGGAGCGCAAGGGCGCCGAAGGTGGGGACGGCGGCGGCAGCGGCAGCGAATAGGAGGATGAGTACGGCGCGGTCCCCACTCCGACTCTGACGCGTCCTCGGCGATCCGCCTCGCCGTCGGGCCATCCTTCTCTCCGCGGTCGGCGTCGCGCTCTTCACGCTCCCAGTTGAGAAGGTGCGCCGATTCCTCACCCAGCTGATTCCGATTTGATTAATTTACCTGATGATTTGGATTGCGTAATTTGTGACCTATGCTGCTTAGCTCTGTGTTTGGCTCCTGATTAGATGTATTCCATCCATCGATTACCCTTGGTTTTGTCAGAGTTTTGTGGAAATACACTTTTGGCATGATAATCTGTTATTTGGCTGAAAAGTTTCCTGGCGTATTTGGTCAGTGTCTGCTTGTATCATTACACACATTCAGAAGAAGAGTAATTGCAAATTTAGGCTTGCATAGAGTAGACTAGCCAATGCATTCCAATACAGTATGGTAATGAGGCCTACTCAGTGAAATCATCACTAGGCAGAAATTATCTCAGCAATGTAAATTACTAGTTTGGAAGTAGTTAACCATGTGAGTCGTGTTCTATCAAGGCTGTAATAATCTGATACTTGTCTTGTCTGGTCGCCCACCTAGTAGGTATTGTAGTTGTAGGTACTCGTTTGTAAGAACGTAAGGCCGTAGGATACACCCTTTTTGAGGACTCTGATATCTAATTGTCTTAATCCATCCGAATTCATCCTTCTCGTGATATATAGTTAGCATATGCTTATACGCCTGTAACAGTCTCTTCCGAATAGTCTGAATTACATCTTTTGCCTCTTCAGTGATGCAGTTCATTGTATAATTTCAAAGTAGAACCATGACTGTAACATTTCGTACCCCATTGGGAAGGTGCTTCACGCTCGCTGATTCCTCACCCCATTTGGTTCCAATTTGATTAATTTACCTGATGATTTGGACTGTGTAATTTGTGACCTATGTCGCTTAGCATGTGTGGTGTGGCATGAGAAGTACCCTGTGTGTTGCCGAATGTAGCTGTGTTTGTCTCCTGATTAGATGTATTCCGTCCATTTATTACCCTTAATTGTGTAGTTTAATCTTCTGGTATCACATTTAGGCTTGTCATGGTAATGCCATAATCTGTGAAATCATGTGTAGAAATTTTGGGCTTGCTTAACTGGCCAATGCATTTCAATACAGTATGATAATGCGACCTAATCAGTCAAATCATCGGCACGCAGAAATCATCTCATCAACGTAATGACCAGTATGAAAGTAGTTAACCATGTGAGTTGTGTTCTATCAAGGCTGTTACTGATACTCGTTTGGTCACCCACCTAGTAGGTATTGTAGTTGTAGGTCACTCACGTCGTAAGAACGTTAGGCCGTAGGATACACACTTTTGAGGACTCTCGTATCTAATTGTTTCAATCCATCTGAATTCATCCTTCTCGTGAAAAATTAGCTAGCTTATGCTTATACGCCTGTAACAGTGGCGGATCCAGCTCAATGTCGGTGCTAGCCTCTAGCTTTCATTTAATTCAGAATTTGTTCAAACTCCAAGTAAAATCTTTCTGTGAAATTTCTCTGGTGGTGATTTTATTGTGTCTTGTTTAGACCATAATCCTATGCACCACTTTCTTAGTCCAATATTTGTTGGATCCATGGAGCTTACAAATTATTACCCTAAGGTTCTAATTCCAGCCATTTTTTTATCGTTCTAGCTGCAATCTATTGTTTTTTCTCCTTACCACAACAAATTTTTTTTTTGCTGCAAGTGCTTACTCTTATTTGTTCACAATGAATTTGGATATGTCATTGACAGATTTTGAAATATTTATTGTTTGGATCATGGAGAACTTGGGTGCATGGGGTCATTTGGTATTGTAAGTACCATGATTATTGAGTTGCCGAGTCAAATCAAGTCGCCATGGCTGCGGCTAGTGACTTGCTGACTTGAGTCAGCGACTTGCTGTGATTAGTCGCCCCAAGTCACCAGGCAGTATAAAGGGTAAAAATATTACTCCCCCACATGATTCTCGCCTTTGCCAGCACGGCCCAGCTAGGCTAGGCCCAGCACGGCCCAGCTAACTGCTCCCACCCTAACCCACTAGCTAAACCTAGCACCCCAGGTACCCCATCGCAATCCTCCTAGCGCCGCCAGACCGTAGCGCACTTCCGCATCTGCCTTCTCGAGCCTCTCCCCTCTCCCATAGAATCCCCTCCGCCGCCGGCGAGGAGTGGCGGTGGTTCCCAGGTCACATCTGCGAGTTGCCTCCTCTCCTCCTGAGCTCCGCCCTTTCTCTCCCTTTCCATCCCTCTCTGAAATCCCGAGCTGAGGCTGCAGAGAGCCTATATTCCCCCAAAATTCGATCTGGGACATCAAGCCAGACGACCGGCGACTACTAGCCGCCACTGTATAGTCGCTGCCGAGCTAGCAAGTCGCGCGACTTGCTCTGTGAGTCAAGTCGCCCGCGCGACCCAGCCACGCCGCAACGACTTGGCGACTATACAGCAAGCTCAAAAATCATGGTAAGTACTCAACTCTCTGTTATGTGAATTGTTATAGTGAGAGCACAATGCCCTCCTTGCCATGCTCACGACTTAGGCATTACATTCTTTGCACATGTGGCCACATATCTAACGCACTTTGAGTAGACAAACTCTGCAGCGATACCCTGAAAGATCTTATAGCCACACCACACAACACATATGACATGCAGGGAGGGAGGTGTCTGATATTTGGTTTACATAGCTGAGATATTTGCTTATATGTTCAAAAGTTCAGTTCCATATTTTAAATAACATTTCAGATACATTGCTAACAATTGTGATGGAGTACATTACAGGGCCCTTGCATAAATTCCTTTAACGGTCTTAGGTGTTCCAGCCTCAATACTTACAGTAAGTGAGATACCAATTTATATTAGCAATTGATTCTGACGGATCTTTATTTTGGGAGAAGTCCATTTTATCCCCCCTGAACTTGTCACAAAGTTCACTTTGCAACCCTACACTCTGATTTGGCTCAACTTTCACCCCCAAACTTTTAACCGCTCTAAATACAACCCCAAAATACAAAAATCGCACAAATACAACCCCAAACTATTAAACTGTTCACAACCCCCCACATTCTTTGTTAAGCAATCTTAGTTGACAGCAGTGACACGCCATCCTTTCTCTCTCCTATTGCCGCTAGTGGAATATCATATTCATGCACATGCCTACTAGCAGTTTCGTGTGCAGGATCGAGGTATTTTAACTGGTTGACTGATGTGCATTCTCTCCTTGCTAGCTTGGAGATAGTTATCTGTTTGGCCTGCCTGCTGGGTTTGTTGCTGATTCCATTGGAGCAGCAATTGGTGCAACTGCTGCACTTTTGCTCGGTAGGACAGTAAGGATGAATATAAATGCTTTAATATTTTGAACTGTAAATACATGTGTCATACATGACACATGAATTGCCCTAGAACCAGTCACCAATTAACTACATCTCCGTCCTCCAGTCATTCTTCTCTCATATGATGTGAAACGTATTGTGATCTGGTGCAGTTTTTATCTCATTTCTGGAATACCTAAAGAATATTAGATAAAATACATGGGACTAGTTGAATACATATAGATATAGTTATGCTCCCCCGATCTGCAAAGACTTTAGTTTATCCCTCTTTGTTTGATCTCATGTTTGTATTATTTAATATTTTTAAATCTTATATTCTCATATGACTTTTGCAGATTGGAAGGCCTTATGTTCTCTCCAAGTGCAAAGATTACCCTAAGTTTCAAGCGGTAGCTATTGCCATACAAAGGTCTGGCTTCAAGGTAACTTGTTGCGACCTGGATGTTATAGCTATGTGATGTGATGTGATCATGTGATGTGAATTATACAGTAACTTCTAGTGTTCTGCAAATATTTCTGTTCCACGTGGCTGTTAAAATCTAGAGCTATTGCTGTCAACAATGCCGATCTCCACATATATTTACCAAGGAAGCATATTGCCTTGTTTATGAGATTCTGGGTTCTGTGGGTGCTGGTTTGTACCCTGGGATTCGCAAATGCTGGGCAACTTCTTTATAATAGTTTTGTGCCCATCAGTTTCTGTGATTCTTTTGCAGTTGAAGTCTTATTGTTTATCAGTGTATGATACTGAAATTCTTCTTGATACATGTCAGTAAACCTAATTATGTTTTTGTTCATACTTTTGTTCACATATTGTGTTGCTAATAAGGCTTGTACCTTCACTTCCGTTTAACATGTTGAACTACCTGTTGTCTGTCACTCCTGTGTGCATTGTAGAATACATGCTGGCTTCTTAGCTGGGAGTGATGGCATGCTCCAAGTTCTTCTCTTATTTATGTAATTTCAATCATATTTTTGTCTTCCAATACTGTGATGCCATGATGCTGGCACATATTCGTTGGCCGCTTGGCCTATTGAAACCTCATTTTCTTGTCATCTGCAGTGTTGACTGCATAACTGTGACCACACCATCATGGTTTGTGTAATTCGCTACCTTGTATGCTGTTATATGAGTAGATAAATAATTCTCTTCAGAAATTTTTACTTGCTTCCACAGTTCATTAATCAGCATTGTACATTAATTTGCTAATTTGTAGGTTTTGTTATCTTTAGCTTCAAGTGCTGATATTAAATTACCAGGCATTTGTGACCTTTTGTTGCTAATAATATTGTTTTGCCAGCCAATCACTCTTGCTTTGGTAAAATGGGAACAACACTTAAGGATCTATCAGATGTGACACATGGGTGAGCAATTAAATCTTGTAGCATTTGCCTTTATTATATATTCGAGTAGATATCAATTAGAGTATATCTAGTTAAATCATTTTTTATATTCCTTTGTTGTACGGCTTGGGTTTCGTACCCAAGTTTCTTTTTGACCACTCATGTTCTTTGCCACAAGCCATATGTTATTTCTTGTGCACAATTTAGATCAGTGAAATTAACTAATATCAAGCATGTGTAGTATACACTTCTGTTGCATTTGGCTTATAGTTACACTTCTGCAAAGCAAAAATGCATACATGTACATGATTTATATTGTACCGTTACTGATGAAATTTGATCACAAGTCATAAGTTTGTTGTAGTGGCATATAGGTGTATATACGCTAGGTACATGTGCTTGGTTATTTCCTAGTAAAAGTGCTGTTGTCTGTGTTTAATGTTTAGTTAAGGTGAAACATTAAAGAAAAATGTTAACCATCTAATGTGATTAATTAGGCTAAAGTTCCATATTTTTCTTATCATTTAAAGTTAAAAGATATAGGGGTGAAATCATATTTACCTGATCTCCAATTGCATAGATGATGTCCTTTTAAGTTCATGACTGATTGTCCTTTTAAAGTAGGTACCGCGTTGTGCACAACTTATTTTCTTCGCAGGTTCTCATTGTTTCTGGTTTTGTAATGACTTCTCTCCACAAACTTTACTACCCATTTCTGAAAAGAAATAAAATCTATAGTTGCTTCTATTTTAAATAGTTTGCTGAGTTACAAGGTTTATTAATTTTGTACTCAATCTTGACGCCTTGGAATATGACATGCTTGGAAGCTTGTTGCTTGAATTTGTCAGAATTTATTTCTCAATAAAGCAGTGTTCCGCATACTTTTTTAGGTGTGTTCAATTTGTACCATAGTTCACATGTTTTGAAGACAATCTTTAGTCTGTAAAGTTTTCTCTCTTTTATCATTTTCAGTCGAACCATTGTTGCTATTATTCTAATTATGAGGCCCCTAGTTCTGTACTGACAATTTCTTCTGCTGTATTGGTGCAGTTCTCCTGATAATATGCGTCACAGGAGTTGCAAAATCTTCTTTGGACAAGGCGCTGTCAGTGAATGGGGAGGTCGATATAGGAAATTTGCAGCTTCCTGTAGTGCCCGCCCCCTTGGATCTGCACCAACCCCTTGTGATCAAGATTGACACCTCGAATGAAGATCACGAGAAGGAAACCTGTTGTTTACGACTTTACGTGTACATTCTGTGGAATCTGTAGCATTGTACCCCGTAGCTGTCTGGTTTTAGCAACACCAGGGTGGTAAAAGGGTTTAAAGAAAAGAAAAAAAGAGAGGAAAACTCGGACGATGCGAGGTTGCCTAATAGGTGAAATATATTGTTTTCCATTTAAATCCACGTGCCTTTTATCTTTGATGAAAGCGCAGTTGTAATTTTATTTTTTTCATGTTTACAAGTTTCAGAGCTTGAATTATCAAGCACCTAACGGTTACGTCTCTACTTTGGAAGTATTTATGCTCTTTGCGGATATAATTAACACTTGGAGATGAACTGGATTTTCGTGATAGTCTTGGGAAATTTTGTACCTAGACTGTATGAGCATTTTGTTATAATCTAACCTAGTGCCTCGGTTGACGTGGGCGAGCTCTACGCCGACGAGGAGAGACGCTTTCTGATATTGGTGGACATACCTGCAGCTGCAAGAGAGGATGATGATGTCACCAGGCTGCAGGTCAAAGTGAGCTGCACTTACCGAGACGCCGCGACAGGGCAGGCGGCCAACGCCGCTGGAGACAATGCCGTAGTCCAGAGGGCAATTGAGGTGAGAGGCGTGAAGCCGTCCATGGAGGTGGAGAGTGAGCGCGTTCGCGTGGCAGTGACCGAAGACATGGCGGCGGCCAAGGAAGCGGCTGATCTTGGCGAATATGCCGACGCCGCACGGATACTGCGGTCACGGCTGCAGGTTGTGCAACGTTCGGCTCCAGGGACGGCAGGCGACGCTATGCACGGCGCTGATAGACGAGCTCGGAAATACGAGACGACGGCCGACGGGGCGCGCGTGTTTCCTGTCCGGCATGAGCTCGCACGGGCAGCAGCGTGCCGGCGGCTCGTGCCGGGACAGGGACGGGGGCCGGGCCTGGGGAGGTGCACGCAGAGAGTCGCAGGCTTACTTGACTCCGGCAATGGAGAAGATGGTGAAGAGGTCGCGTGAGCAGTGGAAGACGACGGCGACACCGCAGACTCCCAAAGGGCAGCAGCAGCCAGAAGGCCTGAGTGAGCCACGGAAACGTCACAAAAAGTATAAATTGATACTCTATTTTACAAACGTGTTATTCCAGTTCATTTGAGCTATATTGCGTACTAGGTTAGTTTTCTTACTCCTATATATATCATATCAGAATATGTGGCACTTACATTGTTTCAGTCCTCTTTGTAAAGAAATCTACAGTAGAATTAGAATTCTCTTCTCAGGTGATAACCTAGGGGGTTATTTATTCGTTTGCCCTCAGAGATGTTCATGTACTCAGTTTTGTCCTTAGTTGAGAATGGTGCTCAGTTTTGCCCCTAGTGTTTGACTCAGCCCTCGTTTCATGATGCTTCCCATCTTCGTCAGGTCAATGGTGTTTGACTCAGCCCTGTCAGGTGGCACCAGACGTCGATTGAAGACCAGCCCGTTGCTGGGCGTGGCTTTGTGGGACACAGTAGCCGTTGGACCACGAACCGTTCGCCGTGGGGGATAAAAGCGTCGGTACGCGCCACCGGAGCTCGCAACGGTGAGCAGGAATCAGCCGAGCGGGGGACGCGGTTGGAGGCGGTCTGTACCCCTGTTGGTAGCTAGGAGCCGGGCGCGGGCGACCGAGAGGGAGGCGTCGACGGGAGCGCCGCCGCCGCCAACGGAGCGTGCAGCCATCTCTACACCTACATGGGCCTTGCTCCGAGGCTTTGGGATCCTCTTCGGCTCCGGGCGGTCACGAATCAAGATCCATGTCTTCTTCTAACTCCCGCGCCACCTCGCGGATCGAGATTCCGACGAGTTTGGTGATGCTGATCTTCCTCTGTCCGCAGTGCCGGGCGGATGTTGTTCGGAGGATTTTGTGCACACCGAAGAACCCTAATCGTCTGTTCTACGTGTGCAGCGAGAAGGGGGTAAGAATCGGGGCAATTTCAACATTTTGTGGTCAGGATCCTTGAGCAATGGTTGATATGTTCTTTGCCTTCATGCAGGTAAAATGTCTCTTCCTTTGGCTCAATGATCTGGTCCAGATGCTAATGAATGTACTGGTAGAGATGCATGAAGAATGGTTGCCCATCCCGCCACTGACGGCAGCGGCCGCAGCTCGAGCTCCGGCAGAGGAGATGGAGGTAGCTGTTGAGCTCAGGAGGTTGATGATACGTCTCAAACGTATCCATAATTTTTGATGCTCCATGCTTGTTTTTACACCATTTGTTTAGTGTTTTGTTACACTTCGTGGTATTTTTATGTATTTTTTGGAACTAACCTATTAACGAGATACCACAGTGCCAGTTCCCTGTTTTCTACTATTTTTGTGTTTTAGAAATGCTACACAGGAAATATTCTCGGAATTGGACGAAACAAAAGCCAGTCGTCCAGATATTTCACGGAGCTTCCAGAAGACCGAAGAGGAGACGGAGCCGAGCCAGAGGGCGGCCACACCACAGGGCGGCGCGCCCTAGGGCTGGCCCACGCCCCCTGGTAGTGTGGGCCCCCTGGTCCACCTCTGACGCTGCCCCTTCACCTGTAAAGACCCCCTGACGAGAAAAACATAAACACCTGATCACTTTTCCAGAAACATATCGCGATCCGCCGCCGTCATCGACCCAAGATCGGGAGGGTCCAGAAGCTCTTCCCGGCACCCTGCCGGAGAGGGGAATCGCCACCGGAGGTCTTCTTCATCGCCATGCTTGCCTCCGGCGCGATGAGTGAGTAGTCTACCTTGGACTATGGGTCCATAGCAGTAGCTAGATGGTTGTCTTCTCCACCATGTGCTTCATGTTTAGATCTCATGAGCTGCCTTACATGATCGAGATCACTGTTATGTAATTCTACATGTTGTGTTTGTTGGGATCCGATAAATATTGGTGTTATGATTGAGTTGATGTACTAAATTTTATCTTATGTTATCTCTATGTTGTTTATGATCTTGCATGCTCTCCGTTGTTAGTAGCTATCTTGGCCGAGTAGTTGCTAGTGACTCCAAGAGGGGGTATTTATGCTCGATAGTGGGTTCATGCCTCTATTTAATCTGGGGGAGTGACAGAAACCTCTAAGGTTATAGATGTGTTGTTGCTACTAGGGGGAAAACAACATTCATATGCTCGAGGGCATATGCTTTATTTACATTACACACTTTGCTTAATGTAATTATCTATTGTTCGCAACTTAATACTTGTAGAGTTCTCGGATTGATTCACCACAAGTGGATTATTAGTCATAGATGCAGTTGGATGGCGGTCTATGTATCTTGTTGTAATGCCCAGAGTAAATCTCATAGTGATCCTCTCATCATATGCACATTGTCTTTATTCTATCAATTGCCCAACTGTAATTTGTTTACCCAGCATGTGTTATTTTATCATATGGAGAGACACCACTAGTGAACTGTGGACCCCGGTCATATTTCCATTATATTGCTATCACCTGTTTACTTTACTCGCACTGTTTACTTTACTCGCATACTATTACTATTTTCCACTCGATACGCTCATTCCTTTGTTTACAGCAAACCGGTGAGATTGACAACCTCATCGTAAGTTGGGAGCAAAGTATTTAGTTGTGTTGTATGCAGGTTCCATGTTGCTACTAGTTGAATACGTGCTAACTCGTTATCGATCGTTAACGGCGCCCTTGTTGGAGTGTTATTAGGCCAGTCAGCATCACCTTCAGTCGTATTGGCTTCTTCCTCTCCTGATCGACATACCTTGGTTTCTTACTGAGGGAAAACCTTGCTGCTATATTCATCATACCTTCCTCTTGGGGTTCCCAACTGGACGGTGCTTTACATTATCAACACCGCAAGCATCATGAATTTTCTGGCGTCGTTGCCGGGGAGGAAAAAGAAGACTTCTGCAAGGGGAGTTTCACACGCACATCCTTTACTTTGTTTTAAGTTTTGCTTTACTTTATTTTTACTTGCATTGTTTTATCAAAAACCCAAAAAAAATTAGTATCCTTGATAGTTGTTTTGACTTGTCTGCTTTTAGTTTTGCTAGAATGGCTACTCCTGAGAACACCAAGTTGTGTGATTTTACTAGCACTAATAATAGTGATTTTATTTGCACACCCATTGCGCCACCTGCTCCTGCTGCAAATTTTTATGAGATTAAGCCAGCTTTGTTGAACCTTGTTATGAAAGAGCAATTTTCTAGTGCTAGTACTGATGATGCTGCAGCTCATCTCAACAATTTTGTTGAGCTATGTGAGATGCAGAAATATAAGGATGTTGAAAGTGATATTATTAAGCTTAAGTTGTTTCCTTTTTCTTTGAGAGGAAAAGCTAAGGATTGGTTGCTGTCTTTGCCTAAAAATAGTATTGATTCATGGGCTAAGTGTAAGGATGCTTTTATTGGTAGATACTATCCTCCTGCTAAGATTATAGCTTTGTGTAGCAATATTATGAAGTTTAGTCAGTTTGATAATGAACATGTTGCTCAAGCTTGGGAAAGAATAAAATCTATGATGAAGAATTGCTCCACTCATGACTACTTGGATGATTGTTCAAACTTTTTATGCAGGACTGAATTTTTCTTCAAGGAACCTACTTGATTCAGCTGTTGGAGGCACTTTTATGTCCCTTACCTTGGGCACCGCAACAAAGCTTCTCGACAATATGATGGTAAATTACTCTGAATGGCACACCGAGAGAGCTCCACAAGGTAAGAAGGTAAATTCTGTTGAGGAAACCTCTTCCTTGAGTGATAAGATTGATGCTATTATGCTTATGCTTTCAAATGATCGGACTCATGTTGATCCTAATAATGTTCCTTTAGCCTCTTTGGTTGCCCAAGAAGAGCATGTTGATGTAAACTTCATTAGAAACAATAATTTTAACAACAATGCTTATAGGAACAATTTTGCTAGTAACAATTATAGGTCGTATCCTTCTACCAATGGTAATGGTTATGGTAACTCTTATGGTAATTCCTCCAACAACACTAGGGCCGCGCCCTCCGAGCTTGAGGTAATGCTCAAGGACTTCATCGGTAAGCAAAATGCTTTTAACAAGTCTGTTGAGGAAAATTAGGCAAAATTGATATTCGTGCTTCTAAAGTTGATAGCCTTGCTCATGATGTTGAACTTTTGAAATTAAAAGTGTTGCCTAATGATGTGAAAGAGAACAACCCTTTTTCCACTGCTAATGCTATCCAAGTTAGAATTGATGAAAATGATAGGATGCTAGCAGAATTGCATGCCAGGTGGGAAATAGAAGATGAGATGGCTAGAAAGATGAAGGTATGTACCATTACTACCTCTAATGATTTTGTTCCTAATTCTAGCAATCCTCTTACTTTGATTGGTTGTAGATAAAACTCCCACTCCTTGTGTTAAAAAGCCTAAAACTGCTAAAACTTTTTCTCAAAAGAGTGCTGAAATTTTTCGGAGTGTTGGAGATGATAGCTCTATTTCCTTTAATGATTTTGATGTTGATGGCTGCAATATATCTAAAGTTATTTTATTCTTGCAAAAGCTTGCTTTGACTCCCAATGCTAGTTCTTTAAATGTTGCTTTTACTAAGCATATTACCAATGCTCTCATGAAAATTAGTGATGAAAAGTTGAAGCAAAAAGCTTCTGTTCCCAAGAAGTTAGAAGATGGTTGAGAACCCATCATTGATATGCATGTTAATGGTTTTGATTTCCATGCTTTATGTGATCTAGGTGCTAGTATTTCTATCATGATTAGAAAAATTTATGACATGCTTGATTTGCCACCGCTTGAAAAATGTTATTATGATGTTCGTATTGCTGATGTTGCTGAGAAGAAACCTTTGGGAAGGATTAATGATGTTCTTATTGTGGTTAACAATAACCTTGTTCCCGTTGATTTTCTTGTCATGGATGTTGAATGCAATGCTTCATATCCTATTATTTTGGGAAGATCCTTTCTTCGAACTGTAGGTGCCATCATTGATATGAGGGAAGGCACCATCAAATATCAATTTCCACTCAACAAAGGTATGGAACACTTCCCTAGAAAGAGAAAGAAATTAATTTTTGACTCTATTCTTAGAGCAAATTATGAGCTTGATTCTTCATCACTTGATATTACTTGATTCGCACTTTCTGCGCCTAGCTCAAAGGCGTTAAAGAAAAGCACTCTTGAGAGATAACCCAATATTTTTACATTCAGTTCTTTTTCTTTTATTTGAGTCTTGGAATTTATTACTACTGTAATTACCTCTCATTATCCTTTTTATTTCATTTTTGTGCCAAGAGAAGCCTCTAATTTGAGTGAGGTAAGATTTGGGGATGTTGCTGTCCTGAAACAGTTTCGGTGCTGCACCGTAAAAATTCGTGAAAATTCTCTGTATATCGTTTGGACCTGCGATTTCTTGTGCATATGCACCAGGTTATATCCAAACTTTCATTAGTTGAAAGCTTTTTGATTTGAGCAACAGAAAACCCTCTAAAAATTCTACCTTTATCAGCTGTTCTGTTTTGACAGATTTCTGTCAATATTTGTGTTTGCCACTTTATCGCTTTCTTTTGAGTTCTTTTGATCACGGAACTTTTGGAGAAGTTGCTACAGTAGTATATACTTTATATGTCGTGGTTTTGAGTTGAAACCTGAAGCAAAAAGGGGTTGATTCTATGTTATGCTTACAGTAATGTTGCTAATAGATTTGTGTTTAGTTTTGTATGAAGGAAGTTTTCAAGTGTAGGGATCGGAGAATGATGAGATGAGTTGAAGAATGGACAAAAGCTCTAGCTTGGGGATGCCCAGCACCCCAAGAAATATCCAAGAGGTACAAGCGTCAAAGCTTGGGGATGCCCCCGAGGCACTCCTTCTTCATCGGCAAAAATCAGGTCACCTTTCAATACGCTATATTTTTACTGCTTCATGCATTTTTCTTTGTGCGTTAGTTGCTTTAGTTTTCAGTTTTCTTTAGTTTTGTTTGCTGCAATAAATGGTTGGACCCCAACAAATTCCTTTTGGAGAAGTTGCCTTGCTTTTCATTTGCCAAGAACACTCCGTTTTTCACTCTATTCGTTTCCACGAGTGTTCTCTTTTTCTAGAACTGCGTTTAGTTTTTGATTTTTGCCTTGATTTGGGTTCAGATCTTGTTATATCTTTTCATCAAGGTGTATTTTTTCCTCTGGTCTATATTGGTTTTCATCAAAAGAGGTGTTTATAAAAAGTTCGAATGGTGTTGGAAAAGAGAAAAAGCTTTATCCAAAAAAGTGGTACAAGAAGGAGCTTGTGTAGACTGCGGCCTAGGCTTTTGCATATCGTGCTTGATGTCTTTTTGATGGCATACTTAGTGGTTTTTCTGTAGAATGACTTGTCTCAAATAACTGAGATTGCTTAATGAGCCTTTGAAAAAAATCATGCGTTGTTTTAATTATTTGGAAGCATTATTTTGGTTTTCTCCTTGATGCTTTATTTGGGTTGACTTGGCGCATGCTCACACATGTTTGACTCATATAAAGTCGCCATTGCCTCTATGATCATTTAGTTTTTGACTTTTAATGCCATCTTATGCTTCTTTTAATGTCGCTTTGTCCCTTTGCATGATTATGGCCATTATTGCTCTCTTAGTTGGTCGCTCCCAGTCTTTTGCATTTTGTACTGAGTATGAGCTCTACTCGTGCATCCAACTCCTAAAAACCAAGTTTGCCAAAGTGTCCACCATACATACCTATTAGCAATTTGCTATTCCAATGTAAATTTGACTTGCTTTTATCTATCCTTCAAATTAAATTCCTTTTGGTGTTATGTGAAAATTGGTCAGTAAAGCTCTCACGAACCGGATGGCACACTTTACTTTTCTCGCTTTAAAATTTTGACATTGTGGTCTCTTATATTGAGTTGTTATGCTTGCAAGTTGTAAGTTGGGAATTAGCCCAGCCATGCCATCATGGGGCAAGCTTTCAACATTGCACTATCTTTCATTTGAGTTGATATCGTGATCTTTTGTTTATGGATACTCGCGATGTGAAATAAGTTGGGAATCTTGCGGGATCATGGAGTTTTTATATGTGTTAGGGAAATGCCTGGGCCGCTAATCTAAGCCATGCATAATTTATGGTAGAAATTTATAGCATGCCCATAGTGAACATTCGACGATGCATCTCGCAATAAAAAGCTATACCAATGGTAAATAAAAGAGATGCCGAGGTGTTCATTGTCTATTTGTCCTATCATTTTGATGTGGGCTTGTTCCATGTCATCGGGCATGGAGGTACCCCGTTGGCGGTTCTCGATGGTACACATATATTTACAATGACAAGAGCTTGCTTGGGACCCTAAGTTGAGTAGCATGAGGTTTGGGTATTCGTATTCACGGGACACGAGGTTTTCAACTTATGATTTGTCAAGCATATGCAGCATAAGTGTTATCGCATTAACTTTAACCATTCAAGATGCTTATGATGGGGGCAATGAGAGCTCAAAGTTGGTAAGTACCATAATTTTTGAAGGTTTATAAAACTTGCAATCACTGCTTCCCTCCGCGAAGGGCCTTTCTTTTACTTTTATGTTGAGTCTCCACCTTCTATCTTTATGCACCATTAAGAGAGCATAGTTGTCATTCTGAGTATAATGTGCATTATCACAAAGTTTTCATTGATTGATTCATATTGTTGGTTTCACTTGTTCTCAAATTACTTATATCTAGTCGCCCTCTTAAACTTGAAGGTGTCCTATGCATTTATGTTTTGCTCTCTCATGAAGGACAAGCTGAAAACCATTTGTATGTTTTTCCATATAATTTGAACACACATTTGAATTTCATTGTTTAATTTTTATGATCTTTTGTTTGTGTTCATTTTCATGTTATAACATGGTTGCTAAGTTTCTTCTATCAAGATTATGTCTTTCATGCCCATGTTTTAAGTTCTTTGATCCCAGCGCACAACACTTACATATATGATCAAGATTGTGTAGGTGCATGTCACCTCAAAAATTATTTCTTTTGTTATCACTTACCTACTCGAGGACGGGAAGGAGTTAAGCTTGGGGATGCTGATACGTCTCAAATATATCCATAATTTTTTATGCTCCATGCTTGTTTTTACACCATTTGTTTAGTATTTTGTTACATTTCGTGGCATTTTTATGCATTTTCCGGAACTAACCTATTAACGAGATGCCACAGTGCCAGTTCCCTATTTTCTACTATTTTTGTGTTTCAGAAATGCTACACAGGAAATATTCTCGGAATTGGACGAAACAAAAGCCAGTCGTCCAGATATTTTATGGAGCTTCCAGAAGACCGAAGAGGAGACGGAGCGGAGCCAGAGGGCGGCCACACCACAGGGCGGCGTGGCCTAGGGCTGGCCTGAAGGGTTTCGCAGCATAGAAAACAAATTTTTTCCTACGATGACGAATAAGAATATGCCAAAATCTGATCTACGAGATACAAAACAATGAGCGAGAGAGATTAGATCTACATACCATTGTAGATCGCACAGCGGAAACGTTCATATGAACGTGGTCGGCGTAGTCGTACTAGCGTCTCCTCCTCGCGATCCGATCCGATCCAAGCACCACAACGTGCGGCACCTCCGAGCGTTGCACACGTACAGCGCACCGATGACTCCTCCTCCTCAGTCCAGCAAGGTGCGGTGGAGTGGTAGATGGGATCAGCGGAATGACGGCGTGGTTCTTATGGTGGAGAGTATCTGCGGGCAGAGCTTTGCCTATGTGAGCGAGGAGGAAGAAGATTAGGTAAAAGAACTAGTCAAACTAGAGCCGAAGACATGGAACCGGCGGCTGAACCGGAAAAATAGATTAATCCGGCGCACCCCGATGCAGTCCTTTTATAGACATATGCATGCGTTCCAAGTCGATTTGACTTTGCGTTGAAGGCACCGCGATCGCATCCAGAGATCGATCTGGTATCGATCCTGGCGAGTCTCTCGCTGGCCGTAGTCGCCCGAGGGGCCCACGCGCGATGACTGGCTCCCGCCCCAGCGACCAGCGCCTGGATCCCGAGCGAACCAGGGACCGATCCTGGTATCGATCGATGCCCAGGACCCCGATCGGGATCGGCAGGTGAGTGCGGCCCACGCACTGCCTGGCCCAAGTGAGCGGCGGCCAGTGTGTCCCGCGCGGGGCACGTAGCCGGCTGGCCCAGCCGGCCCAATTCTTTTTTTTTCCTTTTGCCTTTTGTCTCTTTAGCAGTTTGTCTAGATGAACTACAAAATTAGTCGATTAGCAAAACTTTCTGTGGACTACTTTTTAGCCCATATTTATTTCTAATAAATAAATATATGTATTAACATTTATTAATTCAACTAATTAATAAATCATTAATCATCTTCCCGGAACAATTCTGTAACTCTCCGAAACAATTTCCATAGATCCCAAAACTACCCTAGTGTCGATGAGCGTTAAGTGTGTGACCCTACGGGTTCGAAAATGTGCGGACATGATCGCATCAATAATCAATAGCGGGATCTGGAAATCCATATTGACTCCCACATATTCAAAGAGATCATTATCGGTGAACCACGATGTCAGGATTCAATTAATCCCGTATACAAATTCCTTTGTCTCGCGATATTTTACTTGCCCGAGATTCGATCGTCGGTATCGCCATACCTAGTTCAATCTCGTTCGCAGCAAGTACTCTTTACTCCTTCTGCAATCCAATATCACCCTGTGATTAAACTCATTAATCACATGTTTGCAAACGGTGTACGATATTGATTACCGAGTGGACCCGAAGTATATCTCTATGACATGGGAGGGATAAATTCCATCTCGATATATGCAACCCAACAAGTACTTTCTGATTACCTGAGAGACACCTTTATGATCACCCTCTCATAGAATGACGTTTGATGACCTCAAAGCTCTCTTTCGGTACCAGGGAGTGGCATTATCTCATGGTCTAAGGAATAGGATACTGACATAGGAAAAGCTAGGAAATTATGAACACAATGACATGATCTAATTACTGTGCTTAATTTGGGTCTGTCCATCACATCATTCTCCTAATGACATGACATCATTATTAATCGACAACTCATGTCTATGGTTAAAAACCTTAACCATCATTAATCAATGAGCTAGTCTAGTAGAGGTATACTAGGGACACGGTGTTGTTCATAAATCACACAAGTATTAATGTTTCCTCTTAATACAATTCTAGCATGAAATATAAAAATTATCATGAATAAGAAATATGATAATAACAATATTATTATTGCCTCTAGGGCATATTTCCTTCAATCTCCCACTTGCACTAGAGTCAATAATCTAGTCATACTTGTGCCTTTAACACATATGGCATTTCGGTGTTACTTATGCACATTGCACGTGGTAAACCTTATCTACGGGTCTGACACTTTAAGGTCTGTTTGTATTTGCATATCTTTTGCGTCAGCATGCATTACTCATCTTCTATGAGATGGCATCTGATACGTCTCAAACGTATCCATAATTTTTGATGCTCCATGCTTGTTTTTACACCATTTGCTTAGTGTTTCGTTACACTTTGTGGCACTTTTATGCATTTTCCGGGACTAACCTACTAACAAGTCGCGACAGTGCCAGTTCCCTGTTTTCTATTGTTTTTGTGTTTCAGAAAAGCTACACATGAAATATTCTCGGAATTGGACGAAACCAAAGCCAGTCGTCCAAAATTTCACCAAAGCTTCCAGAGAACCGAAGAGGAGTTAGAGTGGGGACACGAGGGGCCCACACACCAGGGCGGCGCGGCCTGGCCCCTGGCCGCGCCTCCTATGTGTGAGACCACCTTGGTCCACTTCTGACGATGCCCCTTCGCCTATAAAGACCCTCCGATGGGAAAAACCTAAAAACCTGATCACTTTTCCAGAACACATCGCGATCCGCCGTCGCTGTCGACCCAAAGATCGGGAGGGTCCAGAAGCTCTTCCCGGCACCCTGCCGGAGAGGGGAATCGCCACCGGAGGTCTTCTTTATCGCCATGCTTGCCTCCGGAGCGATGCGTGAGTAGTCTACCTTGGACTATGGGTCCATACCAGTAGCTAGATGGTTGTCTTCTCCACCATGTGCTTCATATTTAGATCTCATGAGCTGCCCTACATGATTGAGATCACCGTTATGTAATTCTACATGTTTAGTTTGTTGGGATCCGATGAATATTGGTGTTATGCTTGAGTTGAAGTACTGAAATTTATCTTTTGTTATCTCTATGTTGTTTATGATCTTGCATGCTCTCCGTTGTTAGTAGCTATCTTGGCCGCGTAGTAGCTAGTGACTCCAAGAGGGGGTATTTATGCTCGATAGTGGGTTCATGCCTCTATTTAATCTGGGGGAGTGACAGAAACCTCTAAGGTTGTAGATGTGCTGTTGCTACTAGGGGGAAAACAACATTCATATGCTCGAGGGTATATGCTTTGTTTACATTACACACTTTGCTTAATGCAGTTATCTGTTGTTCGCAACTTAATACTCATGGGGTGTTCAGACGATATCCCCGTGAGTGGATTATTAGTCATAGATGCAGTTGGATTGCGGTCTATGTATTTTGTTGTAATGCCCAGAGTAAATCTCATAGTGATCCTCTCATCATATGCACATTGTCTTTATTCTATCAATTGCCCAACTCTAATTTGTTTACCCAGCATGTGTTATTTTATCTTATGGAGAGACACCGCTAGTGAACTATGGATCCCGGTCCTATTTCCTTTATATTGCTATCACATGTTTACTTTACTCGCACTGTTTACTTTACTCGCATACTATTATCACTTTCCACTCGATACGCTCATTCCTTTGTTTCAAGCAAACCGGTGAGATTGACAACCTCATCGTAAGTTGGGAACAAAGTATTTGGTTGTGTTGTGTGCAGGTTCCGCGTTGCAGCTAGCAAAGCAAAGCTTGGACGAGGCGCCCTATAAATTCTCCTGAGCTGTCACAAGCTAGCAAGCATCACCTTCAGTTGTTTGTCTGCTCCTCTCCTGAACGATAAACCTTGGTTTCTTAACTAAGGGAAAAACCTTGCTGCTATACTCATCATACCTTCCTCTTGGGGTTCCCAACTGGATGGTGAAAAGATAACACCACCGCAAGCATCAAGAACTTTTTCTAGCGCCGTTGCCGAGGAGGAAAAAGAAGACTTCTGCAAGGGGAGTTTTCGCACGCACATCCTTTACTTTGTTTTAAGTTTTGCTTTACTTTATTTTTGCTTGCATCGTTTTATCAAAAATACAAAAAAAAATAGTTCCTACTATAGTTGTTATTTTTGTTGGTCTGTTATTGTCTTGCTTTATCATGCTTTCTATCAATGGATGGTTTCTTTGAAACTAAATCTTTTTGGCAAGGTGGATTCACGGAAGAGCAACAAAAATATTATGAGGAACACCGCTTGTCACAAAAAGGGAATCACTTATGGGAACAAATTAATACTTTGTATGTCATTGCTAGAGATGTGTGCTCTACTTATAATGTTACTTATTGCTTTGATAAATCTTGTTGCTGTAGGAGGTATAAACACCTCCCTTTTCAATGTGACTATAATGATGATGTTACCATATCTTCTTATATTAATGGAAATTATGACTTTTATGATGTGGAACAAATTGAAGAATTTATTGCTTGGAAGGGTGCGTTCGAACTTGCTTATTTGCTTGAAAATACTGATGATGCACCTTATAAATATGAGGTTTATTATATACTTAAATTTTGCTTTGATAATTACAAGGAAGAGAATGGCTATATTATTAAATATCTTAATAGATGCTCTCCAATGGAAGAGAATAATGCCTTGAAGGAGCCTATGGAAGAAGAAATTGCTGAAACTGGAAGCTCATTGGATGAAAAAGAGGAGGAGAGTGATGATCAAGAGGAGGAAGAATGGAGCTATCCATGTCTACCTCCCAATAAGAGTAACTCTTTAACTAATACCTTATTTGATCGCCCTCCATGCTTAAAGGAGGGTGAGTGTGATATTTATATTGTTGAGTTTATTCATGATGCTACTAAAAATTATTATGAGAGAGGAAGATATGGTTGTTAGAATTTTCATGTTACTAAAACACCTCTCTTTATATTGAAAGTTCTGAAGTTGCTTTTATTTTATCTACCCATGCTTGTTACTATGTGCTTCTTTGATTTATTTTATTACAAGATTCCTATGCATAGGAAGTGGGTTAGACTTAAATGTGTTTCATATTGGCTCCTTGATGCTCTCTTTTGCTTCAATTCATATTTCTTATGTGAGCATTTTCCCAAATTACTGCGCCTAGCTCAAAGGCGTTAAAGAAAAGCACTCTTGGGAGATAACTCAATGTTACATTCAGTTCTTTTTCTTTTATTTGAGTCTTGGAAGTTATTACTACTGTAATAACCTCTCCTTATCCTTTTTTTGTTTTTGTGCCAAGAGAAGCCTCTAATTTGAGCGAGGTAAGGTTTGGGAATGTTGCTGTCCTGAAACTGTTTTCGGTGCTGCACCGTAAAAATTTGTGAACATTCCCTATATATCTTTTGGACCTGCGATTTCTTGTAAATATGCCCCAGTTTATATCCAAACTTTCATTAGTTGAACACTTTTTGATTTGAGCAACAGAAAACACCTTAAAAATTCGACCTTTGTCAGTTGTTCTGTTTTGACAAATTTCTGTCAATATTTGTGTTTGCCGCTTTATCGCTTTCTTTTTTAGTTCTTTTGATCACAGAACTTTTGGGGAAGTTTCTACAGTAGTATATACTTAATACATGTTGGTTTTAGGTTGAAACCTGAAGCAAAAAGGGTTGATTATATGTTATGCTTACACTAATGTTGCTAATAGATTTGTGTTTAGTTTTGTATGAAGGAAGTTTTCAAGTGTAGGGATCGGAGAGTGATGAGATGAGTTGAAGAATGGACAAAAGCTCAAGCTTGGGGATGTCCATGCATCACCCCAAGAAATATCCAAGAAGTACAAGCATCAAAGCTTGGGGATGCCCCCGAGGCACCCCTTCTTCATCGGCAAAAATCAGGTCACCTTTCAAGACACTATATTTTTATTGCTTCATGCATTATGTGTTTTTCTTGGAGCGTTGGTTGTTTTAGTTTTCAGTTTAGTTTAGTTTAGTTTGCTGCAATAAATGGTTGGACCCCAACAAATTTCTTTTGGAGAAGTTGCCTTGCTTTTCGTTTGCCAAGAACACTCTGTTTTTCATTCTTATAATTTCAACGAGTGTTCTTCTTTTTCTAGAACTGCGTTTAGTTTTTGATTTTTGCCTTGATATGCGTTCAGATCTTATTATATCTTTTCATCAAGGTGTATTTTTGCCTCTGATATTTATTGGTTTTCATCAAAAGAGGTGTTTATAAAAAGTTTGAATGGTGTTGGAAAAGAGAAAAAGCTATGCAAAAAAGTGGTACAAGAAGGAGCTTGTGTAGACTGCGGCTTAGGCTTTTGCATGTCGTGCTTGATGACTTTTTGATAGTATGCTTAGTGGTTTTACTGTAGCATGACTTGTCTCAAATAACTAAGATTGTTTAATGAGCCTTTGAAAGAATTATCATTATTTTTATCGTTTGGAAGCATTATTTTGGTTTTCTCCTTGATGCTTTATTTGGGTTGACTTGGCGCATGCTCACACATGTTAGACTCTTACAAAGTCGCCAATAGCCTCTATGATCATTTAGTTTTTGACTTTTGATGCCATCTTATGCTTCTTTTAATGTTGCTTTGTCGCTTTGGATGATTATGGCCGTTTTGCTCTCTTAGTTGGTCGCTCCCAGTCTTTTGCTAGCCCTCGCCTTGTACTGAGTATGAGCTCTACTCGTGCATCCAACTCCTAAACACTAAGTTGTTCCAAAGTGTCCACCATACATACCTATTAGCAATTTGCTATTCCAAAGTAAATTTGACTTGCTTTTATTTACTCTTCAAATTAAACTCTTACCAGTGTTATGCGAAAATTGGTCAGTAAAGCTCTCACGAACCGGATGGCACACTTTAGTTGTTCTCGTTCTTAAAAATTTGACATTGTGGTCTCTTATGTTGAGTTGTTATACTTGCAAGTTGTAAGTTGGAGACTGGCCAAGCCATGCCGCCACGGGCAAGCTTTCAACATTGCACTTCTTATTTGAGTTGATATCGTGATCTTTTGTTTATGGATACTCGCGTTGTGAAATGAATTGGGAATCTTGCGGGATCATGGAGTTTGTATATGTGTTAGAGAAACGCCTGGGCTGCCAATCTGAGCCATGCATAATTCATGGTGGAAATTTGTAGCATGCCCATAGTGGACATTCGACGACGCATCTCAAAATAAAAAGCTATAAAAATAGTAAATAAAAGAGATGTCGAGGTGTTCATTGTCTGCTTGTCCTGTCATTTTGATGTGGGCTTGTTCCATGTATACTTGTATAGTTACAATGACAAGAGCTTGCTTGGGACTCTAAGTAAAGTAGCATGAGGTTTGGGTACTCGTATTCACGGGACACGAGGTTTTCAACTTATGATTTGTCAAGCATATGCAGCATAAGTGTTCTCGCATTAAATTTAACCATTCAAGATGCTTATGATGGGGGCAATGAGGGCTCAAAGCCGGTAAGTACCATAATTTTTTAAGGTAATAAAACTTGCAATCACTGCTTCCCTCCGTGAAGGGCCTTTCTTTTACTTTTATGTTGAGTCACCACCTTCTATCTTTATGCACCATTAAGTGAGCATAGTTGTCATTCTGAGTATAATGTGCATTGTCCCAAAGTTTTCATTGATTGATTCATGATGCTGGTTTCACTTGTTCTTAAATTATTTGTATCTAGTCGCCCTCTTAAACTTGAAGGTGTCCTATGCATTTATGTTTTGCTCGCCATTAAGGACAAGCTGAAAACCATTTGTATGTTTTTCCTTATAATTTGAACACACGTTTGACTTTCATTGTTTCATTTTCATGATCTTTTGTTTGTGTTCATTTTCATGTTTATAACATTATTGCTAAGTTTCTTCTATCAAGATTATGTCTTTCATGCCCATGTTTTAAGTTCTTTTGATCCTAGCTCACAATGCTTACATATATGATCACGATTGTGTAGGTGCATGTCACCTCAAAAATTATTTGTTTTGTTATCACTTACCTACTTGAGGACGAGCAGGAGTTAAGCTTGGGGATGCTGATACGTCTCAAACGTATCCATAATTTTTGATGCTCCATGCTTGTTTTTACACCATTTGCTTAGTGTTTCATTACACTTCGTGGCACTTTTATGCATTTTTCGGGACTAACCTACTAACAAGTCGCCACAGTGCAAGTTCCCTGTTTTCTGCTATTTTTGTGTTTCAGAAAAGCTAAACAGCAAATATTCTCGAAATTGGATGAAACCAAAGCCAGTCGCCCAGAATTTCACCGAAGCTTCCAGATAACCGAAGAGGAGTTGGAGTGGGGCCACGAGGGGCCCACACACCAGGGTGGCGAGGCCTAGCCCCTGGCCGCACCCCCTATGTGTGAGACCACCTCGGTCCACTTCTGATGATGCCCCTTCGCCTATAAAGACCCCCCGACGGGAAAAACCTAAAAACCCGATCACTTTTCTAGAACACATCGTGATCCGTCGCCACCATCGACCCGAAGATCGGGAGGGTCCAGAAGCTCTTCCTGGCACCCTGCCGGAGAGGGGAATCACCACCAGAGGTCTTCTTCATCGCCATGCTTGCCTCCGGAGCGATGAGTGAGTAGTCTACCTTGGACTATGGATCCATAGCTGTAGCTAGATGGTTGTCTTCTCCACCATGTGCTTCATGTTTAGATCTCATAAGCTGCCCTACATGATTGAGATCACCGTTATGTAATTCTACATGTTTGGTTTGTTGGGATCCGATGAATATTGGTGTTATGCTTGATTTGAAGTACTGAAATTTATCTTTTGTTATCTCTATGTTGTTTATGATCTTGCATGCTCTCCGTTGTTAGTAGCTATCTTGGCCGAGTAGTTGCTAGTGACTCCAAGAGGGGGTATTTATGCTCGATAGTGGGTTCATGCCTCTGTTTAATCTGGGGGAGTGACAGAAACCTCTAAGGTTGTAGATGTGATGTTGCTACTAGGGGGAAAACAACATTCATATGCTCGAGGGTATATGCTTTGTTTACATTACACACTTTGCTTAATGCAGTTATCTGTTATTCGCAACTTAATACTCATGGGGTGTTCAGACGATATCCCCGTGAGTGGATTATTAGTTATAGATGCAGTTGGATGGCGGTCTATGTATTTTGTTGCAATGCCCAGAGTAAATCTCATAGTGATCCTCTCATCATATGCATGTTGTCTTTATTCTATCAATTGCCCAACTGTAATTTGTTTACCCAGCATGTGTTATTTTATATTATGGAGAGACACTGCTAGTGAATTGTGGATCCTGGTCCTATTTCCTTTATATTGCTATCACCTGTCTACTTTACTCGCACTATTTACTTTACTCGCATACTATTATCACTTTCCACTCGATACGCTCATTCCTTTGTTTCAAGCAAACCGGTGAGATTGACAACCTCATCATAAGTTGGGAACAAAGTATTTGGTTGTGTTGTGTGCAGGTTCCGTGTTGCAGCTAGCAAAGCAAAGCTTGGACGAGGCACCCTATAAATTGTCCTGAGCTGTCGCAAGCTAGCAAGCATCACCTTCAGTCATTTGTCTACTCCTCTCCTGAACGATAAACCTTGGCTTCTTAACTGAGGGAAAAACCTTGCTGCTATACTCATCATACCTTCCTCTTGGGGTTCCCAACTAGACAGTGAAAACATAACACCACCGCAAGCATCAGCATCGTATAAACATGGTCTTCTAGTGAGACCTTTGTTTCTTTGCTGAAACTATGTTGTCCCTATTGTCGTACAATAGAACTACATAGTACTAGCACACTTGGAACTACACCTAGTTCTCTTGCCGCTTCTAAAGAGATTATATACTTAGCCCTCGTTGCAGTATCCGTCACAATGTTTCATGTTGGAACTCATCCAAGTAATCATGGAACTTTCTTCCATCTTATTGTGCCACCTTATAACTCAAAACAAATAGTCTAAAATTGAGATAAAATTTTACCCGTATGTGTGACAAAGTCAATGTAATACATTGCAATGAACCATTTGTCACTACTGCATACAGAGCATATTCCTTAGTTCTTCGAAAGTACATAAGAATATTTTACTATTGTCCAATAATCATCATATGAATGCTCATGACCTTTTAGAGCATCGGACATATCTGGATATACATATCATGGTGTACAAGATTAATAAAGTCATTCTTGTGGTTTCACTCATCGAGTGTCAAAACACTTGATTCTTGCTTCAACCTCTTCCATGCAACAAGAACTGTTCTTATTGTTTCCATATTTAACAAATTCAATATTTCATCTATGTACTCTGGCAAAACTATATTAGTGCCTCAATCTATCTGCATAGATATTGATGCTTAATATTCTGGTTTTACCTAAGTCTTTCATCAAAAACTAATTTTAATGAAAACTTAACATATCAAGAAAAACACATAATTTCTAATGACCTATATGTCATCTACATAAAGTATTGGAAATATGTCTCAGCGCTCCCACTTACTTTCTTGTAAATACAAGCATCTTCAAATATCTTGATGAAATTAAACTCTTTAACATTTTCATCATTGAAGATTCCAACTCCGCTATGCTTACTTCTACCATTGAAGTTTGCATATATATCTAGCAACCTTTGAATCAGCAAAACCCATTGGGTCATGTTAGGTACACGTCCTTGGTGTGCATTCCGGTAGAGGAACGTTGTTTCATTTATTCAACTATCATATCTCAATATGTAATTGTTGCTAGAATAATACATATGACGAAGTCAGGGCCCATCATCGCTTCTTTGTATATTGTCGATTACTATTATCTAATAATATCCCATCCTCAAATCTTGCTATTTGATGACGACCAACTTGGTTAAATAGGAACTTTAATGTCCGGTACCGCAACATATTGTAGGCGCGGAAGCCATGGGCACAGTTGCCGCTTCCAGAACATTTTCCGGTGCTACGCTACTTTGCTCATCATGCTCAGGTTCAATAACCTCATCAAGTTCTATTTTCCTCCCACTTAAACCTTTTGCGAGAAAAGTCCTTCATAAGAAAATCACTTCTTTAGCGACAATCACTATGTGTTCGGGTTCATAGTAGAAGGAATACCCATCGACATTCTTTGGGATAACCTACAAAGACTTACTAATCCGATTTTGGTTGTAAACATTTTATTTATGTCGTGCATACCAAAATTTAAGAAAAGACAACTATAAATTATACGGTGTCATTTCAGCGGATTATGATGGTGCTCTATTTAGTGAAAAGCGGTAGTCTCTAAAGCATAATCCACTAGTTATATTGGCAGTTTATTTCATAATTGATCTAACCATTTTAAACAAGGTTTGATTACACCTATCGAAAACTCCATACTCCTATGGCGTTTCATGAGATGCAAGTTGTGAAACAATTCACTTAACTCTTAGATGTTTGCTAAACTTGTAACTCATATATTCTTCTTTATGATCCAATCATAAAAACTTGAACTTTCTTGTTACAATAATTTCTACTCCATAAATTGAACAATTTCAATCATTTCATACTTCTTTCTCATCAAGTAGATATACCATATATCATTGATGAAATAGAAAATACACCGCAATCGATTTCACACCATGAACTACATACATCAACATGTATGATCTCCATTTAGTTAGTCGCTTGTTCTGTCCATGGCCCATAAATAGAGTTTAATCATCTTTAGAAAAAGTCTCACAAGCGTCAATCAATTCAAAATCAAATGACTCGAAGATCTATCAGCATAGAATTTCTTTCATGTTTTGTTTCCAATATGACTCAAATGGCGGTGTCATATAAGTGAAATTCGTTTTTATCGTGCGACCTTTAGCATCAGTGTTATAAATATCTATTTCACCAACAAGATAATAATAATCTATCCATCGATTATGGAAGACGGTAATAATTTGAACAACCATTGTTCTCATAATACCAGAACAAGATAACAATTATTATGTTCATAACAAATCTTGAAGGCTAGGTTTGATGCCACCGAAAAACACAATAACACTTTTATTTGTTTCTTGACGCGCATCTTTACCACATTCTTTTGCTGGTTATTTAGGCCATTGTAGTTCTTGCATTGTGTTGCTTTGTATGACATTTCATACCAACAATCCAGTATCGAATACCCAAGAATTACATTGTTAATGAGCAAAGAAATACATCTATAACATGTATATCATTTATATACCTGAGCTGGACAATTTGAAATATTCTGCAGATCCTATTTAGCGTTTCCTCTCTATTTAGAAGAATCTATCAACATCAAAAGTGGCGTCAAGCATTTGACACATAGTCCAAAGCGCATTTAGTCAAATACTAATAGCTTTAGATTTCGCACTTTTGAGGTGGATCACCATCATCATATGATTGGTATTCTTCCGGATTCCATTCTTTAGCATTCTTTTCGTATAACAAAAATAGTTTAGCCAATACCTTTTTATTCATCTTATCATGATGAAACTACTATAGCTCATAAGGATGAATGAAAGTATAATATTAGTTCCCAAACTTTTGGGTGATCGGGATGCCTAGCATCTTCAATCTTCACATATAGTCATACAATATGAGCATATGTTCTTTTACTAAATTATACTTAATCATTTTTTTTTGCAAACAATCAAAGTTTTAGATATCCAATATCTTTAACCTCTTGTTTATTTCTAAAACAATTCTTTCAGCTCGATGATCACTTTGATTCTCAAACAATTTTGAAGATCAATTTCTCATGGAGGCAAACATGATTTTAGATGCTAAACTTGAATCGTTGCTCTTAGATTAATACAACTTATTAAATCGCATGGAGCAAGTGAGGTTTACTAAAATTGCGATAGGACTTAATCTTTAGTCTTGACATTCTAACTAAACGGCACTAGTCCGAAAAGTGATTATCTAGAATTCTATAGTTCTATTAACTCAACTAAAACTAAGTGTCGGTGGGAACGGTTGCCAAAGACTATAATGACTTATGCAAATACACTAAGATTTAGTTCATGATAAGTAGTTCAAGTTAATTGAATTACTAATGAACTCCCACTAAATTCAACATCACTCAAAGTTGTTTAGTGAAGCATGATCCAAATTCACTACACCAAGACCGATCATCACGTGAGATGATGTAGCTTTAATATTGAACATCAACATGTTGATCATATCATCTATATTACTCATGCTTGACCTTTCGGTTCGTGTGTTCCGAGGCCATGTCTGTACATGCTAGGCTCGTCAAGTTTAACCCAAGTATTTTGGCATGTGCAAAAACTGGCTTGCACCCGTTGCATGTGAACGTAGAGTTTATAGCACCCGATTATCACATGATGCTTCAAAGCGACGATCTTTCGCAACGGCGCATACGAGGGGAGAACACATTTTATCTTGAAATTAAGTGTGAGGGATCATCTTATAATGCTACCGTCTCGATCAAAGCAAAATAAGATATATACATAAAGGATAAACATCACATGCATATACAATATGTGACATGGTATAGCCAATCTTCGCGCATTGATCTCCATCTCGTGCGCGTCGGCATGATCTCCATCACTCCACCATGATTGCCTCCACCACGAATAGCAAATACGACTATTGCTAACTACTTAGCGATAAAGTAAAGCTATTACATGGCATATAAGAAGTTGACATGCAGGTCATACAAAATTATAAAGACAACCATATGGCTCCTGCCGGTTGTGAACTCATCGATATGTAAGTCGTGAAACATTACAAAACATGATCATTGCATACATCACATATCTCAACATGCACATCACATCTTGTGGTAATACCATATCACAAACACTCCCTGCAAAAATAAGTTAGACGCCTCTAATTTGTTGATTGCATATTTTACGTGGCTTATGGGAGCTACGCTTAAGAACGGTTCTTACCTACGCCAAGCCACAACGGTGATATTATGGTTGCTAACATCCGTTGTAAATCCCATGACTACTATAGTGAGAGAAACTGGCATCCAACAGTCGCATGTGTGGAACAAGCCACACGTCAAGTGCGGAGCCGGTCTCGCGAACGAGGTCGCGTAAAGTTGGCCTAGACCGCTTCGATCTCACTATGTCGCGCCATCAGAAATACACAACATATATGTTTGCAACAGAAAACATCAACGCTCGCAACAACATGGTTGCATTTTACTCGTGTAAAACATCTACGCATAGATCTCGCTCTGATACCACTGAAGGGTTTCACAGCATAGAAAACAAAAAATTTCCTACGATGACGAACAAGAACATGCCAAGATCTGATCTACGAGATGCAAAACAATGAGCGAGAGAGATTAGATCTACATACCCTTGTAGATCGCACAGCGGAAACGTTCATATGAACATGGTCGGCATAGTCGTACTAGCGTCTCCTCCTCACGATCCGATCTGATCCAAGCACCACAATGGGCAGCGCCTCTGAGCGTTGTACGCGTACAGCACACCGACTCCTCCTCCTCCTCGGTCCAGCAAGGTGCGGTGGAGTGGTAGATGGGATCAGCGGCATGACGGTGTGGTGCTTATGGTGGAGAGTATCTGCGGGCAGAGCTTTGCCTATGCACACGAGGTGGAAGAAGATTAGGTAAAAGAACTAGTCAAACTAGAGCTGAAGACACGGAACCGGCGGCTGAACCGGAAAAATAGATTAATCCGGCGCACCCCGATGCAGTCCTTTTATAGACGTATGCATGCGTTCCAAGTCGATTTGACTTTGCGTCGAAGGCACCGCGATTGCATCCAGAGATCGATCTGGTATCGATCTTGGTGAGTCTCTCGCTGGCCGCGGTCGCCCGAGGGGTCCACGCGCGATGACTGGCTCCCGCCCCAGCGACCAGCGCCTGGATCCCGAGCGAACCAGGGACTGATCCTGGTATCGATGGATGCCCAGGACCCCAATCGGGATCGGTAGGTGAGTGCGGCCCACGCACTGCCTGGCCCAAGTGAGCGGCGGCCAGTGTGTGCCGCGCGGGGCATGGGGCACGCAGCCGGCTGGCCCAGCCGGCCCAATTCTTTTTTTTCCTTTTGCCTTTTATCTCTTTAGCAGTTTGTCTAGATGAACTACAAAATTAGTCCATTAGCAAAACTTTCTGTGGACTACTTTTTAGCCCATATTTATTTCTAATAAATAAATATATGTATTAACATTTATTAATTCAACTAATTAATAAATCATTAATCATCTTCCTGGAACAATTTTGTAACTCTCCGAAACAATTTCCATAAATCCTGAAACTACCCTAGCGTCGATGAGCGTTAAGTGTGTGACCCTACGGGTTTGAGAATGTGCGGACATGATCGCATCAATAATCAATAGCGGGATCTGGAAATCCATATTGACTCCCACATATTCAACGAGATCATTATCGGTGAACCACGATGTCAGGATTCAACTAATCCCGTATACAAATTCCTTTGTCTCGCGATATTTTACTTGCCCGAGATTCAATCATCGGTATCGCCATACCTAGTTCAATCTCATTCGCCGCAAGTACTCTTTACTCGTTCTGCAATACAATATCACCCTGTGATTAAACTCATTAATCACGTGTTTGCAAACGGTGTATGATATTGATTACCGAGTGGGCCCAGAGTATATCTCTCCGACATGGGAGGGACAAATTCTATCTCGATACATGCAACCCAACAAGTACTTTCCGATTACTTGAGAGACACCTTTATGATCACCCTCTAATAGAATGACGTTTGATGACCTCAAAGCTCTCTTTCGGTACCAGGGAGTGGCATTATCTCATGGTCTAAGGAATAGGATACTGACATAGGAAAAGCTAGGCAATTATGAACACAATGACACGATCTAATTGCTGTGCTTAATTTGGGTCTGTCCATCACATCATTCTCCTAATAACATGACCTCATTATTAATCGACAACTCATGTCTATGGTTAGGAAACCTTAACCATCATTAATCAATGAGCTAGTCTAGTAGAGGCATACTAGGGACACGGTGTTGTTCATAAACCACACAAGTATTAATGTTTCCACTTAATACAATTCTAGCATGGAATATAAACATTATCGTGAACAAGAAATATGATAATAACAATATTATTATTGCCTCTAGGGCATATTTCCTTCATGGCCCATGCGCCCCTGGTGGTGTGGGCCCCCTGGTCCACCTCTGATGTTGCCCCTTCGCCTATAAAGACCCCCCGACGGGAAAAACCTAAACACCTAATCACTTTTCTAGAAACATATTGCGATCCGCCACCGTCGTCGACCCGAGATCGGGAGGGTCCAGAAGCTCTTCCCGGCACCCTGCCGGAGAGGGGAATCGCCACCGGAAGTCTTCTTCATCGCCATGCTTGCCTCCGGTGCGATGAGTGAGTAGTCTACCTTGGACTATGGGTCCATAGCAGTAGCTAAATGGTTGTCTTCTCCACCATGTGCTTCATGTTTAGATCTCGTGAGCTACCTTACATGATCGAGATCACCGTTATGTAATTCTACATGTTGTGTTTGTTGGGATCCGATGAATATTGGTGTTATGATTGAGTTGATGTACTAAATTTTATCTTATGTTATCTCTATGTTGTTTATGATCTTGCATGCTCTCCGTTGTTAGTAGCTATCTTGGTTGAGTAGTTGCTAGTGACTCCAAGAGGGGGTATTTATGCTCGATAGTGGGTTCATGCCTCTATTTAATCTGGGGGAGTGACAGAAACCTCTAAGGTTGTAGATGTGCTGTTGCTACTAGGGGGAAAACAACATTCATATGCTCGAGGGCATATGCTTTATTTACATTACACACTTTACTTAATGCAATTATATGTTGTTCGCAACTTAATACTTGTGGAGTTCTCGGATTGATTCGTCACAAGTGGATTATTAGTCATAGATGTAGTTGGATGGCGGTCTATGTATCTTGTTGTAATGCCCAGAGTAAATCTCATAGTGATCCTCTCATCATATGCACGTTGTCTTTATTCTATCAATTTCCCAACTGTAATTTGTTTACCCAGCATGTGTTATTTTATCTTATGGAGAGACACCACTAGTGAACTATGGACCCTGGTCCCATTTCCATTATATTGCTAGCACATGTTTACTTTACTCGCACTGTTTACTTTACTCGCATACTATTACTATTTTCCACTCGATACGCTCATTCCTTTGTTTACAGCAAACCGGTGAGATTGACAACCTCATCGTAAATTGGGAGGAAAGTATTTGGTTGTGTTGTGTGCAGGTTCCACGTTGCTACTAGTTGAAGACGCACTAACTCGTTATCGATCGTTAACGGCGCCCTTGTTGGAGTGTTATTAGGCCAGTCAGCATCACCTTCAGTCGTATTGGCTTCTTCCTCTCCTGATCGACATATCTTGGTTTCTTACTGAGGGAAAACCTTGCTGCTATATTCATCATACCTTCCTCTTGGGGTTCCCAACTGGACGGTGCTTTACATTATCAACACCGCAAGCATCAGTTGAACCAAAATATTAGGAAGCTCAAAGATCAAGCACAAATTAGCAATTATGTTTGGGTATTTCTTGTAGGCATGGTAACCGCAGTGGTTGTAATGTTTAAATTGTATGGAAAGGCATAAAATTTGGGAGGAATTTTTAAGCTAGAAATTGTATGAAAAAATGATGAAATATTGAAATTGTGTGAATTTGGGAGAAAAGAAATCAGAAATTCTTAAGAAAATATTCAATGGCTCTGCCTTTCCAAAAAAAAGGTTACGCTGTGTCGACTTGAGTAATGGGCTATCCATCCAATTAGACCCATTTGATTGGGAAAATGAGAGAGGGGGGGGGGGTGGAAAATGAAAAAAAATATGGGGTGTGGCTGTGACTCGAACCCAAGACCCTGCGTGGGTGGGACGATGGGATGCGCTGGTAACTGGTCAGGCTGATGTAAAGATGTTGATAAGGCAAGGGAAGAAAACAATGTATAGTTAGTGCATGATTTGGTTTAGGGTTTAAAAATGTATGTTTGTACTTTGGCCAAACAAAATAGATCTTTGGGCACGAATATTTTTGAACACAGATAAATGATCTTTAGCCATGAATTTTTTTGAACACACATAAAGATCATTTGGGCAAGAACAATTTTCAACACACATAAATATTATTTGGGTATATTTGGGCACTTTAACACACATGTATCTGAATAACTTGATGATGAGCGGGCACCATTTGTTACTCTTAATTTTTATTTATAGACTAGCTTGGTATAAACACGTCCTAACACATAAATGTTTTATCGTGTTTATTTGTAGACTAGCTTAATTTTTAGCCCCAAATAAAGACTAGTTTTCATCGTGTTTATTTCTAGAGTAGTTTTATAGTGTTTATTTGTAGACTAGCTTGGTAGTAAACACGTTATAACACATCCACTACTTGTTATCCTATTTATAGAATAGTTTGGTAGCCATGTGAAAATTTTGAACACATAATAATGATCTTTAGGCACGAACACTTTTGAACACACAAATGCTTACACTAGATAAATAAGATGCAAATGAGTAGTACCGTTACATAGATAAGTCCACGGACACGACACGACATACAATAACACAGGAAACATAATTAACACGATGAAAACTAAAAACTCGAGTGTAAACTAAATGCATGACAAGCTTGCATTGACGAACAACTTGACTTCGGGCTTGCTTCACGAACATATTCATCTTGAACCTTCTTCCACCTTGGCCGCGCCTTCAACTTCGCTCGAAGTCTTAGGGAGGCAGTGCATCTGGTTTGTAGTGGGGAAGATGCAGTTACAGTTGTTGAAGATATTGTAGGTCGTGAAGAAGATCGACTCATAGCCGCACCAAAATACCTCGCCATGGAGCGCGTACGCGTCGAACGGGTTGGTGAAGGTGACCGTGAGCAACTTGAGGGCGGTGCCATCACAAACCTTGTCGAGGTGAAACATCACCGGTGAGGCCCTTGGGAGGTTTGCAAAGCCGTCGGTGAGCCAGGCGCGGGCAAAGTTGACGGGTCCCCTCCACCTGGATTGCGCCCACACACGGAGCGTGCTCTCCACGACAACTCCTGCCGGGTAGGTCCACTCTGGCACGGTAGGCGGCCGGCGGAATGTGGGTCCGTAGAACTGCATCTTGGGGTTCTTGGAGAGGATGGAGGGCTCGCTCAGGGTTCTCGGAGAGGATGAGGATCTCTGGCTTGGGTGGTGTGTGGGAGAGGAAGAGAGGCGCTGTATAAATAGGCTAGAATGGTTAGGATTTTCCAATGAAATGAGAGGGCACGTGTGTATCTGGGGTGTGTAATCCTTGCTGTTTCACTCTGGAACGAGGGTGTGGCACGTGTGCATGCCGGAGTCACTATGGCATCTGAAACAAGGGGATGGCATCTGAAACAAGGGAATGGCACCTAAATCAATCATGCATGGTGATGTCTTTGTTTCCAGCGCGTCTGCATCGAGCATGAATGTCGACGCTATGGTGCGGCACGCATGCATGGCGACGTCTTAATTTCCTGCACGTGGCTGACAAAGGCTAAAACATGTGCATGCATGGAAAGGTAAGACGGGCATTGCACAATGGACAAGACCCCATACCGCAAAACGGCCCAACGGTCCATCTAGCGTGCCCGCTTTGAACCCCCATCCATGCTGAGAAAAAAGGCTGCATCCAATCAGATCACAAGAATGAGCATCTCGCGGATTGCCCCGAGCCTTCCCATAGATTCCTTCTAGAAGAACGATCGAACTACTGCAATTCAGCGTGAGTAATAGATCGACGGTCATGGTACGGCGAGGTGTGGGAGGTGGTTTGGAGCTAGTCAAAGGTCATTTGAAAAGTTTGACTTGCTTTCAAATCTGCAAAGCCACTTGAAAAGTTTCAAAAACATCACCAAAGCTTTCATTTGGAGTGAGTAAGAAGGATGAAGTCTTAGTTTTTCATTTTGATGTTTTAGAAATGTTTAAATATTGGTCAAAGTTTAGGTTTGAGCAGTACTCAAAGTGAGCATAAAAAATTCAAAAAAAAATGAAAAATCTGCGCACGTAGTCTTCTTATGTCATATACTAACGATTTAAGTTGATAAACAAGATCTACATTCAAACAAAAAATTCATGTATATAATGTGATATCTCAAACTCTGTCGTATGAAGTCAAGGGTGAAGAGAGGTGGTTTAGGTTTTGGAACATGAAAAGTGTCAAAACCCACATATAGCTTCCTTTTGGAGTGACTAAGAAGGATCCAGGCTTAGTTTTTCAATTTCATGTTTCAGAAATGTTTAAATATTGGTCAAAGTTAGGTTTGACCAATATACAAATGAGCATAAAAATTCAAAAAAAAATTAAAAACCTATGCACATAGTCTTCTTATGTCATATAGTAAGGACAGGAAAGTTGGCTGATTTAGTCAAGGTCAAAAAAAACGTTGCTTAGAAATGAGGTCGTTTACCCTACCTTTGGAGCTCCTTTTTAGCATATTTTTTATGAATGTGAGTGTATTTCAAAAAATGGGCTTGGAATGATGACCAAGTTAGAACAAACAAGTTTACCATAGTTTGGAAAGCATTGCAATATCCAAATAGCATGTCAAACTTGAAGTTTGGTTCAAATTTAAAGTTTAGTTCAAATTTGATTTTTGGTTTAAATTTGATTTTTGGAAAGCATTGCAACATCCAAATAGTTCTAACATAGGTCCAACATCATTCAACACAAATACAACAAAATTCATAATGTTTCATAAATTGTATACTTGGTTCCTACTCAATCATCTCTAAAGCGTAAGGGCTTCTTTTTGGTCCTTGTCCTTCTTGTCACCACTTTGCTCCTTGTGATCCTTGTGCTCATTGCCACCAATTTGCTCCTTGTGCTCTTCTCTTCTTCTCTTCTCCTCTTGGTTGTCGGTACCTTAGAGCTCACTGCCACTTTGTTTGAACCTACCACAGAGCTATACAACAACAAAAAAATAAAGGGTTGTGAGATCATTTTGGAGCCTCAATTGGAGCATCATTTTGCTCAACATTTTGGCCAGTGATAAATATAAGAAAGTATTGGCAAGATTTACATACCAAGCAGAACTCATAACCACATAATTTGGAGCCTCAATTGGAGCATCATTTTTCTCAAATGGAGCATCATTTTGCTCACCATCGTTTGGAGCATCATTTTGCTCAACATCATTTTGCTCAATTGGAGCATCATTTTGCTAACCATCATTTGGAGAATCACTTTGATAATCAATTTGATCACCATTTGAATCATTGGCAAAATCATACAGCTGGTGAGCATCAGTTTCATGATCCGATGTAACTGGCTGCTGATCTTCATTTTCATCGTCGAAACACTCTCCGAATGCTGGATCTACTGTGTTATCACAATACTTTGTGAAATGACCAGAACCACCACACCTTGTGCACTTATGCTTCCTTGATCCAAGTCCAGATCCTTCGCTACGAGGTCTTATTCGACTCTTCCTTGGTCTACATGCTGCTCTCTTTGGAACTGGAGCGCAAAGCTTGAAACCAGGGTCCACTATGTCCCATTGTTGTTTTCCCTTTAGAGCATGTAAGGCATGTGCATATGTGGCTTTGAACCTTGCAACAGACTAGTATTCATACACATACTGCTGTATGTTCCCTGCTTGACCTGAGAGAGTAGTGATGAAAAACAAGGCATACATGCATGGCAACCCAGTTATCTGCATTTTCTACAACTGCAAGTTCTAGCTTCTAAATCCACTGGATATCTCCATTCCCTCTTCTCTTTATCCAAAAATGATACCTATATTGTGGTGGACGAGCAAAGAGCCATGTCCATTTCAAAGCCTCTTGTTTTTTGCTTCAATTCATTCATCGCAGAAGGGATGATAATGTGGCCCATGAATTTTGCCGCGGCTTTCCTGCACGAACATGAAACTTCTTAATGTATTCTATCCTTATCTTGTCAAGAAAATCCACCAAATAAAGACCCTTTAGTTTCTGGTCGTTGAGTTGAAAGACTTTGCAAAATTATTGTGCACATAGTCAACTTTACTCAGGTCACTGAATTGGCTTCTGGACAATATTTTGGAGTGGTGTGTTTCCAAGTATTTCTTCACTTTGTCATTCTTGTATAACTGCCTCATGTGGTAGTTGTGCTTCTTCACACTGCAAGTCAAAGATGCTGGCCACAAATTGTCGGCATACACCTTTCCTTTGAATTTCTTCCAAAAATTTGCAGCAAGGTGATGCAGGCATTCCCTATGCTCTACTCTAGGGAACACATTGTCCACGACCACTTCTAAACCCTTGCAGGCATCTGTATGAACTACCAACCCATTGGGATGTGCAATAGCCCGGCGTAGATTTGGCAAAAACCAAGTCCAGCTCTCTTCAGACTCTGTCTCCAGCACACCGTACGCAACTGGAAATACAAAATTGTGTCCATCAACTGCACAATCTGCTACTAAATGTCCATTAAACCTCCCTGTGAGGAAAGTTGCATCAATAGCTAAATAGGGACTGCAGCCTTCCAAAAAAAAACCGACGACAAGCCTCAAAACAGACAAAAACTCTCCTAAAGCATTCCTTAGTCATTGTCACTCCCCTCAATGTGTAATCCACGGAGTGGTGGTCAATAACTACAATACTACCTGGGCTGGTCCTCTCCACTTCACCTTTGAATGAATACAACAATTTAAAACTTTCATGCCAATTACCATAAATAGATTCCATAGCATGTTGTTTACCATTGAACACCCTCATGTATGGTAAATATATCTTAAACTTTTCTTTGAGCTTCTTCTACAACTCCTTTGTACCCAATTGATGATTTTTGTCACCCATCGCTTTACTTCTTCAGCCACCCATCTTGACTTGGCTCTACTAATTGTTTCCTTTCTAAGAGTTGATTCCAGGCATGTGTGCCTAAAAGGGTTCACTTTGACTTGAATATTTTGTGCTATTTCACATTTTAGATGCGTGCATCCTCCATGAACAATCATCAGTCGGACATTGTACTCTGTAACAAACAGTGTCGCTCTTGTCAACTTCGAATGTACGTTCTTCCTTGATGCAGTAGTTCACAAGTGCATTTCTACACTCACTCATGGATGCAAAGATGGAACCTTCTTCCATCTGAGGGTTCTCAGGGTCCCATTAAACAGGTGGAAGGTCTCCATCCTCACCCTCCTCGTCATCAATCATAGAAGCATCAATGTCAGCCTCATCTTGGTTTTCAGCATGACATGCCCATCGTAAATTCTGAACTACATCAGAATATGGCCTCTCTTCATCATCTACGTAGTCAGGCTCCACTTCTCGAGAACCCTACTGCTAGTGCCCACGTTTGTTGAGCCACCACATCGCCGTGCACTATCTAAAGGTCCCCTAACTAAACTGTTCTGGCTAGAGCTGCTATTACAACGACATGATTCTGCCCGAGAAGGTCCAAGTGTTGGCACGACCACATCATTTTGCAGCCTCACATGAAACTGCCCTTTCTCCTTATGTTAGCAAACATGGTAGCGAGCTCTGCATCATTAGTAACTTTCACCCATTTAGTTCCTCCATCGTAGTATCTGAATTCCACTTCATCATGCAAACCCATAGGATATGGACTGCAAATTACCTCCCCAGATTGTCTAAAACTCCAATTACAGTCCATTGCCAACGGATAAGCGAACCCTTCTTGGAATTTCTTCTTTTTCTTTGAAACCATGATGTACCGGTCCCTTCTAATGTTCACCAAAAAAGCAGACCGCAACTCCATCCTAACTAAGGTTGCATTTGGCAGGGTATGGGCAGGGTAGAGCAATACCTACCCATACCCATATAGTTGATGGGTATAATTCTACCCATACCCGTACCCATGGGAATGAAGCTCTACCCATACCCATACCCAACGGGTACCCATACCCATTGGGTACCCAACGGATAGATCAAATACTATACACGTTACTCACCTTTTTACTTTCATTGATGGTATATTGGGAGCTAGAACATGAGATTTTGATCTCCTCGAGACATGTTGATTATGGCCAATGCTTAATTACTAGAGTAATTGAGGTGTGGGGCACCGAACTCCTTTGAACGCTATCGACCAACGCTATTGGGATACTCTAGATCCCCAAGTTAGTATAAATGGGTAGGTTATGGGTATACCCCCGGGTGGAAAGCTATACCCGTGCCCTATCTATGACTAAATGGGTAGGGTATGGATAGTACCCATGGGTATAAAAATATGCCCATACCCTACCCATGCGGGTACTGTACCCGCAGGTACCCATACCCATGAGTAAAATTGCCATCCCTAATCCTAACCCACGAAAAACAGAAACCAATACCAAAATCAACCTCAAATGGAACCGCAAAATCAACCAAAATCAATGCACAAAAAAGATCAACAGTAAGAATACTTACCCCCGGGAACCCAGTCGTGGATGCGGAGGGTCTCCGGCCTGACGCCTGCCTCACCAAGGTCGTCGTTGCCACTCGCCATTTCGTCGAGCATGTGGCAGGCGCACTGGCGGAACGACCGTCCACCGGTGGCATCGCAATACGGTGGCGGCAGAGCAGGTGGCGTATGAGGATAGGGCGTCCGAGGAGGGGGTGGCGGCGCAGGTGGTCGCGGGAGCAGGGGTGAGCGTGTCGTGGGAGCAGGGCTAAGCGTGTCGCAGGAGCAGGGGTGAGTGCGTCCGATTTGGCAAAGTTGCATGGTCCCACCTGTAAGATCCAAACCCACCCTATCACTAACGCACGGGACGGAATCGGGACAAACCTAGTCGTTTGGCCTCGCCATAGCAGCTGCGCTTGAAGTAGTGGCAAAACTGAGCATATGGCGGCCTTTAGTGGCAAACAAATAAATAACACTAACCCAGGTGCATGAACTAATATCGAAATTGGCTAGCTTGGAAACCTTGATTGCTAAGGCAAATTTGGTGGCATGCATCACACCGCCAATAGCTGGAGTAAGATAAAACCAAATTTAAACAATTTTGATATTACCAGCTACATTTAATTGCCATATTTTGAATATTTAAAATTCATATTTTTTGCTGAGAATAGATATGTGTATGCCGGTGCCATATTGGCAGTCCAGGGCAATTATTTAAGATTGAAAAATATGTAACTTATACCAAACCTTATTCAAAACTGAAATGTCAACATTTTCCGATCTATGAATTTATTTGGAACTGTCAAGTTATTTTCAGATACAAGTATGTGTCTGAAAGTGTAAAAAAAATTCAAATAACAAAAGGAGTGTAAAATACAAGTGTTTTTATACTATTTGATTAAAATTCCAATGTACTGCAACAAGTACATTGTTAAAACCATAGCGTACCAGCGCCCCGGCTCACCTCCGGTGCGCTTGGTGGGCGTCTGCGTGGTCCGCCCGTGGTGCGAGTTGTCCCCATCCCCGTTTGAAGAATGACAGACTACATTAAACTTCGCATATTGCAGCCAGCGCATGCCCCAAGGACAATGAATCCCAATCCCCACAGAAGCACTATCCCCCTACCTCTAGGCCCTGAAGGAGGAGGTGTGCCTATCCACGCACGCGCAATCGTGCATGCACCGCACTTGGAAATATTACGTGTTTGCCTTAGGTTTAGTTATATGGACAACATTCGTGAGGAATCCATGTGTGTGTTCTCTGCTTGAGGGAGGGAAAGCGCAAGGTGTGAAGCTCAAATTGAACCTTTGCTGTTTTCCTCTATTGTTGATTTCTATATCGAAATATTCACAATTCACTGGTGCTGCTGCTACCTGGTGGTGTGCATTGAGTGTATTGTAATCGGGTGATAAACTTTGTAGAATCAGTATGCTTTGTTAATAAAGCTGGGATACTCCTCTTTGATAAAAAAAAGATCAATGCACTCTCAGTCTATAAACCCACCTAAACAGCTGTAGCCGATCCACTATATGGTACGGTTGACAAAAATGATAATCCTAGGACTCCGAATTTTGTGTGGAATTTTTTTTAACGATGGATCCACAACAAAACCGCAACCCGGCCACACGTCGATTAATCCAACTGATTTCCATCCACGCCGCTGCATTGAATAGCAGGCATGTGACCGTTCAAAAAAAAGAATAGCAGGCATGTGACTAACGTGGTATCCACCCGGTCAGTGCACGGTCAATGTGCGGCGCTTGCACGCTAGACTTCAAACTTGCTAAGATGCTAGCTTAGATGATCGATTTTGTTGTAATCATTCGTGCTCAACCGCATACCATAAGTTACATATTTCAAAGAACATTCGTTTTTATGTGGTACCAAATTCACATTCTTCATTTGTTTAGTTTTGAAAAGGATATTTTATAACTCTTCCATCCTTATTGATGGTCGTTGCCATACCACTTTTCAGTAATTACATTGTTTTCACATATGCCAACTAAGAATTAGCTCAGGGTCAATATTATCAATCCGGTCGCATGCACTAGAACATTCCGTCACCGGCATCTTCACAACTTCATACTTCAACTCCTTGTTATCTGTTGCATCCATAAATATTTTGGAGCCTTCACAAACCTCGCCTTTGACTAACATCTTAGAAAGTGTCGTCATCATGTTCTTTTGCACCCACCTCCTTATAGGTCTGGCACCATACATCTGCGTGTATAAACAGGGTTATTTAAAATTAAGGCAAAATTTTTGCTTGAAAAGATAAAATAGGCTAGATATGCTAACCGGGTTGTGTGGTTCCGATAAGATGACGTCCAACACTGCATCACTTATAAATAGAGAGATTCCCTTGTTTGCTACTTTAGCTACAATGGTCTTAATCTGGATTCTTGCAACCTCTTTCATTTGTTCATGCGAAAGAGGCTCAAATATTACTATCTCGGTCATTCTATTGAGAAGCTCAGGCCTGAAAAACCTTTGAACCTGCATAAACCAAGAAAATGTATGACAATTAGTGGTAAGCAACCCTTGGATTGAGTACTTACTAGAAAGTTCAAGATAAACGAACCTTTTTCATGATGAGGTTTTTTGCAACTTCTAGGGACTTTTCTCCCGACAATTGTGTTATAAGGTGCTCTGATCCTATATTTGAGGTCATAATGATAATGGTATTTTTGAAGTCCACGGTTCTGCCTTTGCCATCGGTTAATATACCATCATCAAGAATTTGAAGAAAAATATTAAACACATCCGGATGCGCCTTCTCCACTTCATCAAAAAGGACGAGGCTATACGGATGCCTTCTCACCTTTTCAGTCAATTGTCCGCCTTCATCATATCCAACATAGCTTTAAAAGGTCACAATGATACATTCATATTAGTCAAACTAATTAGATGTAGCATGAAAAGATAACATAATGTTATAAGGAAGGTAAATGCATATGAAAGTATCCAATACCTCGGAGGTGCTCCAACGAGACGTGTTATTGAACCACCGCTATTATATTCAGACATATCAACCCTAACAAGCATCTTTTCACTGTCAAATAGTTGTTCGGCAAGAGCCTTTGCAAGCTCTGTCTTTCCAACACCAGATGGGCCCAAAAATAGGAATGAACCTATCGGCTGGCTAGGTTGATCAAGACCTGCCCTAGAACGCAACACCGCCTCCTCAACCAAATTGATGGCTTCGTCCTGACCAACAACTCGCTCATGCAATCTGTCCCCTAAGTGAATTAACTTGTCCTTCTCCTCTTCATGCAGCGTAGCAATAGGAATTCCAGTCCATCGACTCACAACCTTTGAATGACAAACGTGCATGACAATTAGATCACATAACAAACTACAAAATACACTTAGACAGAGAGAGTGCCTACCTGTGCGACATGATTTGGGTTCACGACAACTGCTTTCTTCCCTCTGTTTGTAGAGCTACTTTCCGGATTGACACTATCCCTCAGGCTACTACTTTGAGTAGTGTTCTCGTGTGCTTCGTTGTCAATCTGCGCCATCTTTCTGGCTATGATCGTACATGCCTCATCAATCAAATCAATTGCCTTATCTGGAAATTGACGACCTATATTTCATACAACAAGAAAAATGTCAGAACTTCTTCTAATTTGGAAAGGACCCAAGTAAAAAGTAGATCAATTCTTGACGTACGTACCGGTGATATAGCGGGCGCCGAGGTTTGCTGCAGCAACAAGAGCGGCATCCTGTATTTCCAATCCATGGTGGTCTTGGAACCGCTGCTTCAGCCCCCGTAGGATGGCAATGGTTGCTTCCGTGGTCGGCTCCTCCACCTGCACTTTCTGAAACCGCCGCTCGAGCGCAGGGTCTTTCTCGATATACTCGCGGTACTCGTCGAAGGTGGTGGCTCCCACGCAGCGGATGCGCCCACGGGCCAACGCCGGCTTTAACATGTTGGAGGCGCTCGTGCATTTTTCCCGACTGCTGCCGGCGGAGTAGAGCATGTGCATCTCATCGATGAACAATATGACCTTGCCGTTGGACGCCTCCGCCTGCCTGATCATGTTCTTGATGCGTTCCTCGAACATTCCGCGGAAATTGGTGCCGGCCACCATGGCTCCAAGGTCGACCTCCACGACGCGTGCGCCGACGAGGGAGTCGGGGACAGCTCCGGCGGCGATGCGCTGGGCGAGGCCCTCGGCGACGGCCGTCTTGCCGACTCCGGCAGCGCCGACGAGCGCGACGCAGTTCTTGGTCCGGCGGCAGAGGATGTCGATGACGCGGTCGATCTCGTCGTCGCGGCCGATGACCGGATCACCCTGGCCGGTCATGTCTCGGCCGTAGGTGCGCAGGCTGTTGATTGATCTGCAGTAGTTCCACGCCCACCAACTTAGAGCTGTAACTGCTGTAGTTACCGCCGTACAGCAAGCGTGTTCTAGCAGCACCGAAGCAGACGGCAATTGGAGAGCAGAGCCCCGCCGCGGTTGGCGAGGAGGGCCGCCTTCATCACGCGGCGGTTGGCGAGGAGGGGGGCCTTCATCACGCGGCGGTCGGCGAGGGGAGCGCCCATCGTCACGCGGGGGCTGGCGAGGGGAGCGCCTGATGATCCCATCAAGCCACCTTGACATTGATTGCTAATCTGGGGTGTCGATCGGCACTCGGCAGGGATAACGCTGCCAGATTGCGTCGCCCTAGTGGCCTTTTATACGCGTCATAGAACAAATCTCGTCTCCTAATACGATTAGGAAACAATCTACAAGTCTCATACGGAGTACTGTCTTCTCATTCTCTCTACCAACGCCGATTTTCTGCCGGAACCGGTTCCTTTTTTTTTTTGAAAATCAATACTACATATTTATAGCAATAAATAGTACATGGTAGAGTTACACGAGCTGTCTTTGATGATTAGAAAATAAAGTCTAAAAGAAACTAGCATATCTTCGAGGTCTTCAAATTCTTTCTTCTTCCATGATACAATCTTATACTTTTCTGAAAACAGCCTAAAATAGATATCAAACCATAAACCTATAAATACCAATGTAGGTTCTCCCATAATTTTAATTTGAGCCGCAATGCCAAGGCTACATGCACGCGCGCAACCATTGAAGTAGTCAATCCACATCGGCAAGAGTACCAACACCAGTATGTAAGGGCAAAATAACCGGACAACTTGATCAACGTCGCTGGGGAGTCGAGGGTACGAATCACCATTGTCGAGGATGTAGCCGCCAGGACAAATACTACGAGGATAATTCTCCTCGCGGCAACCAAGAGAAAATATCCAAAATCGATCTGACGAAGCAAGATCTGAAGGACCATACCTAAAGGAGTATAATCTTCCAATACCACCATTGACGTCGGGAGGAAGATCTCGTCGTCGATCGAAGGGTCGGAGATCAATTATTGTCGATGATGCCATCTCCATTGACAGAGGCCACAAGAAGATGGCTACTAAACCCTAATCTAATTTTGTAAAAAGACTACTTTTATCAAAACCTCCACTCATAGATCAGGTTCCCCACCCCTCCTGACATCGGCGCCGGCCGGAGAAGGGGGAACCAATCTATGGTGGAGTAGGAGGAGAGATGAAGGCTAGGTCAAGAGAGGCGGCGGCTGAGTACGGGAGACGTATCGAAATTACTTTGGGAGACTTCCTAGTGGAGTCAAATCTGCCGCACTATTATGCATTCTGATTCGGAAAAAACTGTGTCTGGTATAACTAGTTGTTTGGCCGTATTTAGAGCTGATGAGGAGGTAAGTATTGTTGGAATTTGGCTGTGGGCTTTGGTCCATGGCCCAATACAATTTCTGAAATTCTCTTGGCCCATTCATGCCTAGCAGGGGATGGCACCAAAGTTTAGTCCCACCTTGCTAGTTTGAGGGGAGTTGCACCAATATATATAGTGGGGTGTTCTACTACCTCCTAAAGTGAGAGAAGAGGAGAGACTTACACGCGCGCTCCTCCTCCTCCGCCGCCCGCCTCGCCTCGCCACGCCTCGTCACGACACGCGCGCGCGCGCCGCGGTTTGCAGAATTGTGCCTCGGTGCCGAGCTTACTTATCTTTTTTTTTGCTGTTCGGGAAAATTACTGAGCGAGTTATTTTTCTATCAGCTGTTTCCGGTTTTTCCGGATCGTGGGCTGTTACTAACTCGGACGTGGGCTGCGCCCCACGTCTTACCCGAGCGGCGCTATATAAGCAGGCTTAGGCGCAAACCCTAATCACACCGTATCACATCCCGTCTCTCGCCTCCAGAGCCTTGCGCCGCCGCTACACCTTCTCCATCCCTCTTCCGGCGTGCACCGGACGATGGGACAGTAGGCCTCCGGAACCCCGCCTCTTGTGAACCTGTACGGGTGAGGGGCGATCAGGTTTTTGGGGAGCGCTTCTGCGCGACTACTGAAGGCATCACGTCGACCGACGACTCCTTCCCCGACGAGGACTTCTTCCCGGACATCCGCAGCCTCTACATCGACGACATGGCTGACGACGCTGGTGCCAACGCTAACACGAACCTCAACGTCAACGCGAACCTCAACGCCAACGCGAATCTCAACGCCAACGTGAATCCTCCTGCAGCACCGTATGCAATCTGTACCCATCTTTTACAGTTTATGTTACAATTTCTTGTACTAGCGTTTGGAATAGATGTGTTCTCTTTATCTGTGTTAGATATGGTCTGTTCGTCTATTCTGCTAGTATGTATGATTAGGTTAATTTCTGCAATTATCATCATGCTTTATTATTGGTTATTTCGGGTTAAATCTTATGGTAAATTGCTTATATTTACAACAATCCAAAAACCTGATTATAGGCAACTGAGTCTAACTGGTTTGGCCGCGGCTACGAGGCCGCCTCCCTTTGATGGTGTCCATTATAAGAGATAGCGCAGGAGAGCAGTTCTATGGTTGAAAAACCTAGGTTACTATAGCGCCACTCTTGGCAGACCTGAGGGAGATCTTTCTCCTGCTCAGGAGGAAGCTTTTCAGAAAGTCGACACCATGTTTATGGGGGCTTTGTTCAACATTCTTGGTGACAACATTGTTGACACCTATATGTCATTTGATAATGGCAAGGATGCGTGGGATGCGTTGGAAGCCAAGTTTGGTGTTTCTGACGCTGACACTGAGCTGTATATCATGGAGCAATTCTATGATTATAAGATGACTGATGACCGTCCCATTGTGGAGCAGGCTCATGAGATACAGTCTCTTGCCAAAGAACTCGAGCAGTTCAAGTGTATCTTACCGGACAAGTTCGTGGCCGGTGGCATTATTGCCAAGCTTCCTCCTTCATGGAGGAACTTTGCTACTTCTCTGAAACATAAGAGACAGGAGTTTTCCGTTTCGGATCTCATTGGTTCTCTTCATGTTGAGGAAAAGGCGAGAGCAAAGGATACACGTGTTCGAGGCTTTGATGGAAGTTCTAGTGCACATGTGGTGCAGAAGAATAACTTCTAGTCCCACAAGTCCAAGAATAAGAACAAGTTCGAGGGCAAGGGAAAGTTTGACGGCAAGAACAAGGCCTCGCAGACTACCAACTTCAAGAAGAAGACTGAGTATAAGAAGAAAGGATCCTGCCATGTGTGTGGTGATCCGAATCATTGGGCTCCTAACTGCCCTAAACGCTTTGATAAGCGTTCACATGGAAACGGCGGCAATTCTGCCAATGTTGTTGTTGGTGATACCGATATGAAGGATGCTGGGTACGGTATATTTCCTACTATCCTTTCAGTTTGTCATTCACCTGAATGGTGGATAGACACCGGTGCCAATATACATGTATGTGCTGATATTTCCATGTTTTCTTCTTATCAGGTCGCACGGGCTGGCTCCGTGCTGATGGGAAACGGCTCACGTGCTTTTGTTCAAGGTGTTGGTACGGTAAATCTGAAGTTCACTTCGGGGAAGACCGTACAGCTGAAGAATGTGCAGCACGTTCCCTCCATCAATAAAAATCTCGTCAGCGGATCTCTTCTGTGTCGAGATGGTTTTAAGTTGGTTTTTGAGTCCAATAAAGTTGTAATATCCAAGTATGGACAATTTGTTGGGAAAGGCTATGAGTGCGGAGACTTGTTCCGCCTTTCTTTGTCAGACTTATGCACTAAAGTTATTAATCATGTTTGCAATGATAATGAGTCCAATATTTGGCATTCACGACTTTGTCATATTAACTTTGGTTGCATGACGCGGCTAGCCAACATGAGTTTAATTCCAAAATTTACTAATGTCAAGGGCTCTAAGTGCCAAGTGTGCGTGCAAGCAAAGCAACCTCGCAAGTCTCATAAGACTGCGGAGGCAAGAGATTTGGCACCACTAGAGCTCATACATTCAGATCTTTGTGAGATGAATGGTGAGTTGACAAAAGGTGGAAAGAAATATTTCATGACATTAATTGATGACTCCACCAGATACTGTTATGTGTATCTTCTGAAATCTAAAGATGAAGCTTTGAACTATTTCAAAATCTATAAAGCTGAAGCAGAAAATCAACTTGATCGAAAGATTAAGCGGCTTAGGTCCGATCGTGGTGGAGAGTTCTTTTCCAATGAATTTGATTCTTTTTGTGCGGAACATGGTATAATCCATGAGAGGACGCCTCCCTACTCGCCCCAATCTAACGGGGTGGCTGAAAGAAAGAACCGTACTCTAACTGATTTGGTTAACGCCATGTTAGACACTTCGGGTCTCTCCAAGGCATGGTGGGGGGAGGCGATCTTGACTGCGTGTCATGTCCTAAATCAGGTTCCCACAAAGAACAAAGAAATTACACCATTTGAGGAATGGGAAAAGAAAAGGTTAAAACTCTCTTACTTACGGACTTGGGGTTGTTTGGCAAAGGTAAACTTGCCAGTACCCAAGAAGCGAAAGCTTGGACCAAAAACTGTGGACTGTGTTCTTTTGGGATATGCGTTTCACAGCATTGGCTATAGATTTTTGATAGTAAAATCTGAAGTATCTGACATGCGTGTTGGTACTATTATGGAGTCGAATGATGCGACTTTCTTTGAGGACATCTTTCCAATGAAAGGTTCATCTAGTTCATCAAATCAGGAGATGCCTAGTTCATGTAGTCAAGAATTATTTACAATTCCTAAACCCACCATTTCGATAGAACACTCTGATAATCCTGTGGAGGATAACAATAAAGCTCCTACTAGGAGTAAGAGACGGAGGACTGAAAAGACCTTTGGTGATGATTTTATTGTATACCTCGTGGATGACACTCCCACTTCTATTTCAGAAGCCTATGCATCTCAAGATGCTGACTACTAGAAAGAAGCCATTCGCAGTGAGATGGATTCCATCTTGGCAAATGGAACTTGGGAAATTACTGATCGTCCTTATGGGTGCAAACCTGTAGGATGTAAGTGGGTGTTCAAGAAGAAGCTTAGACCTGACGGTACTATTGAGAAGTACAAGGCACGCCTTGTTGCTAAGGGTTATACCCAGAAAGAAGGGGAAGACTTCTTTGATACTTATTCCCCTGTGGCCAGATTGACCACTATCATAGTACTACTATCCCTGGCTGCCTCGCATGGTCTTCTCGTTCATCAAATGGACGTTAAGACGGCTTTCCTAAATGGAGAGTTAGATGAGGAGATTTATATGGATCAGCCGGATGGATTTGTGGTAGGTGGTCAAGAAGGAAAGGTGTGTAAGTTGCTGAAGTCTTTGTATGGTCTTAAGCAAGCACCTAAGCAGTGGCATGAGAAGTTTGAAAGAACTTTAACTGCTGTAGGCTTTGTTGTTAACGAAGCTGACAAGTGTGTGTACTATCGCCATGGTGGGGGCCAAGGAGTCATCTTATGTCTGTATGTTGATGATATACTGATATTCGGGACCAGTCTTGATATTATCAAGGAGGTTAAAGACTTTCTATCTCATTGTTTTGAGATGAAAGATCTAGGAGTGGCTGATGTGATCTTGAACATCAAGCTACTGAGAGATGACGATGGTGGGATAATGATGCATGGTGAATGCCAGCCCGTTGGGAACCCCAAGAGGAAGGTGTGATGAGTATAGCAGCTAGTTTTCCCTCAGTTAAGAAACCAAGGTTTAATATCGTTCAGGAGAAGAGAGACGGTGACGACTGAAGGTGATGCTTGCTAGTTTGCGACAGCAGCGGACAATTTATAAATGGCGCCTCGTCCAAGCTTTGCTTGCTAGCTGCAACGTGGAACCTGCACACACAGAAACAAATACTTTGCTCCCAACTTGCGATGAGGTTGTCAATCTCACCGGTTTGCTTGAAACAAAGGTTATGAGTGTATCGAGTGGAAAACAGTAGTAATATGCGAGTAAAGTAAACAGTGCGGGAAAAGTAAACAGGTGATTGCAATATGATTAAAATAGGACCGGGGTCCACAGTTCACTAGTGGTGTCTCTCCATAGATAAATAACATGCTGGGTAAACAAATTACAGTTGGGCAATTGATAGAATAAAGATAACGTGATATGTCAAGAAGATCACTATGAGATTTACTCTGGGCATTACAACAAAATACATAGACCGCCATCCAACTGCATCTATGACTAATAATCCACCCTCGGGGATATTATCCGAACACCCCAAAAGTATTAAGTTGCGAACAACAGATAATTGCATTAAGCAAAGTGTGTAATGTAAACAAAGCATATGCCCTTGAGCATATGAATGTTGTTTTCTCCCTAGTAGCAACAGCACATCTACCACCTTAGAGGTTTCTGTCACTCCCCCAGGTGAAATAGAGACATGAACCCACTATCGAGCATAAATACCCCCTCTTGGAGTCACTAGCAACTACTCGGCCAAGATAGCTACTAACAACGGAGAGCATGCAAGATCATAAACAACATAGAGATAACAAAAGATATAATTCAGTACAGCAACTTAATCATAAACACCAATATTCATCGGATCCCAACAAACCAACATCATAGAATTACATAACGGTGATCTCAATCATGTAGGGCAGCTCATGAGATCTAAACATGAAGCACATGGTGGAGAAGACAACCATCTAGCTACTGCTATGGACCCATAGTCCAAGGTAGACTACTCACTCATCGCTCCGGAGGCAAGCATGGCGATGAAGAAGACCTCCGGTGGCGATTCCCCTCTCCGGCAGGGTGCCGGGAAGAGCTTCTGGACCCTCCCGATCTTCGGGTCCACGGCGGCGGCGGATCGCGATGTATTCTAGAAAAACTGATCGGGCCCTTAGGTTTTTCTCGTCAGGGGGTATATATAGGCGAAAGGACGATGTCAGAGGGGGGACCACGCCCCCTCACATGGGGCTGGCGCGGCCAGGGGGGTGGCCGCGCCGCCCCTGTGTCTGGGGCCCACGTGGCCCCCCTCCGTCAGGTCTTCGGATGTTTGGGAGCTTCCCCGTGAAATATGACTTCAGGAACTTGTTTCGTCCAATTCCGAGAATATTTCCTGTGTATCACTTCTGAAACACAAAAACAGCAAAAAACAGGAAACTGGCACTGTGGCACTTCGTTAATAGGTTAGTTCCGGAAAATGTATAAAAATACCACTAAGTGTAACGAAACAATAGGCAAATGGTGTAAAAACAAGCATGGAGCATCAAAAATTATAGATACATTTGAGACGTATCAAGCATCCCCAAGCTTAACTCCTGCTCGTCCTCGAGTAGGTAAGTGATAACAAAAAATAATTTTTGAGGTGACATGCACCTACACAATCTTGATCATATATGTAAGCATTGGTGAGCTGGGATCAATAGAACTTAAAACATGGGCATGAAAGATATAATCATGACAATAAGAACTTAGCAACCATGTTGTAAACATGCAAATGAACACAAACAAAAGATCATGATAATGAAACAATGAAAGTCAAACGTGTGTTCTAATCATTAGGAAAAACATACAAATGGTTTTTAGCTTGTCCTTCAACGAGAGCAAAACATAAATGCATAGGACACCTCAAAGTTTAAGAGGGTGACTAGATACAAATAATTTAAGAACAAGTGAAACCAACAATATGAGTCAATCAATGAACCTTGGGACAATGCATATCACACTAAGAATGACAACTATGCTCTCTTATTGGTGCATAAAGAAAGAAGGTGGTGACTCAACATAAAAGTAAAAGAAAGGCCCTTCGCAGAGGGAAGCAGTGATTTAAACATGTGCTAGAGCTTTTCATTTGTAAAACAGATATAAAAATTGATTTTGAGAGGTGGTTGTCTTTGTCAACGACTGGCAATGGGGTTCTTACTATCTTCCATACAAAAATAAAGCAAGTTTTTGAGAGAGAGATTGGCACTTCATGCTCTTTTTATAAAACTTGGCACTCCTCCCCACCTTTTCCTTTCACATACCATGGCTAACCGATTCCATCGGGTATCCACCAACATTCACATTCATTGGAGGAGTGCCTTTTTTTTCTTTTTTTCTCTTTTTTTTCTTTTTGGAATAAACAATATGGAAGATAGCAAATCCGACCACTACGTCCCCATGAGCTGAAAACAGTGTCACAAAACGAGAAGTATTTTGAAGGTTTTTGAAAGGTAGCACACGAAAATTTTACTTTGGAATGGCTTACAAATACCATGCATAGGAATTTATAGTGGACACAATGGCAAACTTGGCTTTTAGGAGTTGGATGCACGAGTAGAGCTCATACTCAGTACAAGGTGAGGGCTAGCAAAAGACTGGGAGCGACCAACTAAGAGAGCGATAATGGCCATAATCATGCAAAGCGAAAAAGCGACATTAAAAGAAGCATACGATGGCATCAAAAGTCAAAAACTAAATGATCATGAAGGCTAATGGCGACTTTGGAAGAGTCTAACATGTGTGAGCATGCGCCAAGTCAACCCAAATAAAGCATCAAGGAGAAAACCAAAATAATGCTTCCATACAATAAAAATAACGCATGATTTTTCAAAGGCTCATTAAGCAATCTCAGTTATTTGAGACAAGTCATGCTACAGCAAAACCACTAAGCATACTATCAAAAAGACATCAAGCATGACATGAAAAAGCCTAAGCCGCAGTCTACACAAGCTCCTTCTTGTACCACTATTTTGCACAAAGCTTTTTCTCTTTTCCAACACCATTTGAAATTTTTATAAACACCTCTTTTGATGAAAACTAATAAATATCAGAGGCAAAAATACACCTTGATGAAGAGATATGACAAGATCTGAACGCATATCAAGGCGAAAACGAAAACCAAAAGCAGTAGCAGAAAAAGTAGAATGCTCGATTAATAAGAGTGAAAACTAGAGCATTCTTTGCAAATGAAAACGAGTACATCTCCTCCAAAGGAAATTTGTTGGGGTCCAACCATTTATTGCAGCAAACAAACAAACTAAACAAACTAAGAAAACTAAAACAACTGACGCTCCAAGAAAAACACATAGTGCATGAAGCAATAAAAATATAGTGTTTTGAAAGGTGACCTGATTTTTGCCGATGAAGAAGGGGTGCCTCGGGGGCATCCCCAAGCTTTGACGCTTGTACTTCTTGGATATTTCTTGGGGTGATGCATGGGCATCCCCAAGCTTGAGCTTTTGTCCATTCTTCAACTCATCTCATCATTCTCCAATCCCTACACTTGAAAACTTCCTTCATACAAAACTAAACACAATTCTATTAGCAACATTAGTGTAAGCATAAAATATATTCATCCTCTTTTAGCTTCAGGTTTCAACCTAAAACCACCACATATGAAGTATATACTACTGTAGCAACTTCCACAAGAGTTCCATGATCAAAAAGAACTCAAAAGAAAGCGATAAAGTGGCAAAAACAAATATTGGCAGAAATCTGTCAAAACTGGACAACTGATAATGGACGAATTTTTGAGGGATTTTCCGTTGCTCAAATCAAAAAGTGTTCAACTAAGAAAAGTTTGGATATAACCTGGGGCATATGCACAAGAAATCATAGGTCCAAAAGATAAACAGAGAATTTTCACGAATTTTTACGGTGCAGCACCGAAAACAGTTTCAGGACAGCAATAACCCCAAATCTTTACCTCACTCAAATTAGAGGCTTCTCTTGGCACAAAAACGAAATAAACAAGATAAGGAGCGGTCATTACAGTAGTAATGACTTCCAAGACTCAAATAAAAGAAAAAGTACTGAAAAGTAAACAATGGGTTATCTCCCAAGAGTGCTTTTCTTTAACGCCTTTGAGCTAGGCGCAGAAAATTGCGAATCAAGTAATATCAATAGATGAAGTGCTAGGATCCACAGGAACAAAGAAATTAATACTATCAAATCGAGGTTTTGAGTACCCCTTGTAGTCACGCCTTGGTACACTATTTTCATCAAAAAGATTTTCAGGGCAAATCCAACTAAAATTTGTTTCCAAGGCATCATGAATTCCTGCAAGTTTACAGGGTATTGGCATTCTAAAATCTTTGTTGGGTGCACCAACAATTTCAACAGGCGAGCCAAGCTTATTAAACTTCTTAAAAACTTTCCTAGCCTCAATTGCAACCTCTCTAAATTCTGTGCGCAAAGTCTCCAAGATAAAAGCTTTCTTTTCGGGATCCTCAATTTCATGAAGCTTGAGAAACATGTATTGCATATAAGGATTAAGACTAGCAAACCTAGCTTCTAACATGTGAACTAAATAAGCAGAAGCAACTTCATAACTAGGATCAAGCTCAACCAAAGACTTTTCCTCAACTTCCTTATGCATACTAATGTGATTAAAGAACTCCTCAATGTTACTTTTGCCAATAATCGAACCACTCCCTACAGAGAGGTCCTCCAGGACGAACTCAGGAAACGACATAATTAACTAAAGTAAAGAAATAACAACTACCAAGGATTCTAATTTTTTTGGGTTTTTGATATAAAGCAATGCAGGTAAAATAAAATAAAGTAAAGCAAAACAAATAACAAAGTAAAGAATGTGTGTGCGAAGAACTCCCCTCGCAGAAGTCTTCTCTCTTCCCTGGCAACGGCGCCAGAAAATTAGCTTGATGCGTGGTGAATGACCAGCCCGTTGGGAACCCCAAGAGGAAGGTGTGATGAGTATAGCAGCTAGTTTTCCCTCAGTTAAGAAACCAAGGTTTAATATCGTTCAGGAGAAGAGAGACGGTGACGACTGAAGGTGATGCTTGCTAGTTTGCGACAGCAGCGAACAATTTATAAATGGCGCCTCGTCCAAGCTTTGCTTGCTAGCTGCAACGTGGAACCTGCACACACACAAACAAATACTTTGCTCCCAACTTGCGATGAGGTTGTCAATCTCACCGGTTTGCTTGAAACAAAGGTTATGAGTGTATCGAGTGGAAAACAGTAGTAATATGCGAGTAAAGTAAACAGTGCGGGAAAAGTAAACAGGTGATTGCAATATGATTAAAATAGGACCGGGGTCCACAGTTCACTAGTGGTGTCTCTCCATAGATAAATAACATGCTGGGTAAACAAATTACAGTTGGGCAATTGATAGAATAAAGATAACGTGATATGTCAAGAAGATCACTATGAGATTTACTCTAGGCATTACAACAAAATACATAGACCGCCATCCAACTGCATCTATGACTAATAATCCACCCTCGGGGATATCATCCGAACACCCCAAAAGTATTAAGTTGCGAACAACAGATAATTGCATTAAGCAAAGTGTGTAATGTAAACAAAGCATATGCCCTTGAGCATATGAATGTTGTTTTCTCCCTAGTAGCAATAGCACATCTACCACCTTAGAGGTTTCTGTCACTCCCCCAGGTGAAATAGAGACATAAACCCACTATCGAGCATAAATACCCCCTCTTGGAGTCACTAGCAACTACTCGGCCAAGATAGCTACTAACAACGGAGAGCATGCAAGATCATAAACAACATAGAGATAACAAAAGATATAATTCAGTACAGCAACTTAATCATAAACACCAATATTCATCGGATCCCAACAAACCAACATCATAGAATTACATAACGGTGATCTCAATCATGTAGGGCAGCTCATGAGATCTAAACATGAAGCACATGGTGGAGAAGACAACCATCTAGCTACTGCTATAGACCCATAGTCCAAGGTAGACTACTCACTCATCGCTCCGGAGGCAAGCATGGCGATGAAGAAGACCTCCGGTGGCGATTTCCCTCTCCGGCAGGGTGCCGGGAAGAGCTTCTGGACCCTCCCGATCTTCGGGTCGACGGCGGCGGCGGATCGGGATGTATTCTGGAAAAACTGATCGGGCCCTTAGGTTTTTCTCGTCAGGGGGTATATATAGGCGAAAGGACGATGTCAGAGGGGGGACCACGCCCCCTCACACGGGGCTGGCGCGGCCAGGGGGGTGGCCGCGCCGCCCCTGTGTCTGGGGCCCACGTGGCCCCCCTCCGTCAGGTCTTCGGATGTTTGGGAGCTTCCCCGTGAAATATGACTTTAGGAACTTGTTTCGTCCAATTCCGAGAATATTTCCTGTGTATCACTTCTGAAACACAAAAACAGCAGAAAACAGGAAACTGGCACTGTGGCACTTCGTTAATAGGTTAGTTCCAGAAAATGTATAAAAATACCACTAAGTGTAACGAAACAATAGGCAAATGGTGTAAAAACAAGCATGGAGCATCAAAAATTATAGATACGTTTGAGACGTATCAGATAACACTGCTTCAATCTCACTATGTGGAAAAGATCTTGAGTCGTTTTGGGTATAGCGACTGCAAGTCTTCTCCTACGCCATATGATCCTAGCATGTTGGTTCGAAAGAATCAGGGAGATCCTAAGGATGCTAAAGATCAGCTGAGATATTCTCAGATTATTGGCTCGCTTTTGTATTTGGCCAGCGCTACGAGGCCTGACATCTCTTTTGCTGTTAGCAAGTTGAGTCGGTTTGTGTCAAATCCTGGAGATGTTCATTGGCAGGCCCTTGAAAGGGTTTTGCGTTATTTGAGTGGCACTGCGAGCTATGGAGTTCACTACTCTGGGTATCCAAGGGTACTTGAAGGGTATAGTGACTCGAATTGGATTTCTGATGCTGATGAGACTAAGGCCACAAGTGGTTATGTGTTTACACTTGGTGGTGGTGCTGTTTCCTGGAAGTCTTGCAAGAAGACCATCTTAACAAGGTCAACTATGGAAGCAGAACTCACAGCATTAGACACAGCCACCGTTGAAGCAGAGTGGCTTCGAGAGCTCTTGATGGACTTGCCTGTGGTTGAAAAACCTATACCCGCAATTCCTATGAACTGTGATAATCAAACTGTGATCATCAAAGTAAACAGTTCTAAGGACAATATGAAGTCATCAAGACATGTGAAGAGGAGACTGAAATCTGTCAGGAAAATGAGAAACTCCAGAGTTATTGCGTTGGATTATATCCAAACATCTAAAAATCTGGCAGATCCCTTCACAAAGGGTCTATCACGCAATGTGATAGATAATGCATCGAGGGAGATGAGTTTGAGACCCACACTTTGAGTTGTCCACAGTGGTAACCCACTCTATGTGATCGGAGATCCCGTGAATTAGAGTTGGGAGACAAGCTGTTGGACAACTGAGATGAGAGTATCCTTACATTATACTACCACTCCATATAGATGCAATACTCTCCTAATCTGCATGGCATGTTGATATTTATCTTAATGTGTTCTAATTGGCTTGTTTATAGCAAAGATATTGCCCTGCAGAACATCTTTTGAAGAACACACCTATATGAGTCTGACTGTCAAACGTCGCAGTCTATGGGAGTTGGGTGCTCTCTAATAAACTCATGAAAGGCCATGGAGTATGACGCATAAGCTCCAAACTGCGGGGAAGCCTTGCGGCAGCCTAGTATCGGTCTAGGCTTTGTGTAAAACTAGTGCGCACCAAACTTGTAGTTCCAGGCATAGTCCACTATTCAAGTTGCAATCTAGTGTAGCATAAAGTTCTGAGTGGAAGTTCAACTTAATAGTCTCCACTTCGCACCGGTATATAAACAATGTTCTGGAAATATTTGATGTGATGTGATGAGATGTGCCAATGAGACTTTGTGGGGGATTGTTGGAATTTGGCTGTGGGCTTTGGTCCATGGCCCAATACAAATTCTGAAATTCTCTTGGCCCATTCATGCCTAGCAGGGGATGGCACCAAAGTTTAGTCCCACCTTGCTAGTTTGAGGGGAGTTGCACCAATATATATAGTGGGGTGTTCTACTACCTCCTAAAGTGAGAGAAGAGGAGAGACTTACACGCGCGCTCCTCCTCCTCCGCCGCCCGCCTCGCCTCGCCACGCCTCATCACGACGCGCGCGCGCGCTGCGGTTTGCGGAATTGTGCCTCGGTGCCAAGCTTACTTATCTTTTTTTTGCTGTTCGGGAAAATTACTGTGCGAGTTATTTTTCTATCAGCTGTTTCCGGTTTTTCCGGATTGTGGGCTGTTACTAACTCGGACGTGGGCTGCGCCCCACGTCTTACCCGAGCGGCGCTATATAAGCAGGCTTAGGCGCAAACCCTAATCACACCGTATCACATCCCGTCTCTCGCCTCCAGAGCCTTGCGCCGCCGCTACACCTTCTCCATCCCCTCTTCCGGCGTGCACCGGACGATGGGACAGTAGGCCTCCGGAACCCCGCCTCTTGTGAACCTGTACGGGTGAGGGGCGATCAGGTTTTTGGGGAGCGCTTCTGCGTGACTACTGAAGGCATCACGTCGACCGACGACTCCTTCCCCGACGAGGACTTCTTCCCGGACATCAGCAGCCTCTACATCGATGACATGGCTGACGACGCTGGTGCCAACGCCAACGCGAACCTCAACGTCAACGCGAACCTCAACGCCAATGCGAATCTGAACGCGAACGTGAATCCTCCTGCAACACCGTATGCAATCTGTACCCATCTTTTACAATTTATGTTACAATTTCTTGTACTAGCGTTTGGAATAGATGTGATCTCTTTATCTGTGTTAGATGTGATATGTTCGTCTATTCTGCTAGTATGCATGATTAGGTTAATTTCTGCAATTATCATCATGCTTTATTATTGGTTATTTCGGATTAAATCTTATGGTAAATTGCTTATATTTTCAACAAGTATAGCTTGCAGAAGGAATCATATCGTCATCTGCTTGAAAATAGATTCGACCTAGGGACCATACAGGCGACCAGGGTGTCATCTCCTCCGTCGCGGCCGGTTCTCTCCGGTGCAGACTGCAGAGTGCAATCCTTCCCCTCCTCTCTCCGAGTCCGTCTGGTTTTGGTGACGAGAAGTTTGGGTGCCTGCCCTGCGTTGTATTTCCCCATGTAACAGTACTAGGGTTTAGTCTTACAGGAGGTTCGGGTCTGGAGGCAAGTGCGACAAGCAACCCGAGCGGATCTGGGAGTAAGAAGGCAGAGGGAATGGATGATATGCTACAGCGATTGCGGATATAAAAGGATGAAATTGATGACTTGCATTAGTATAGAATAGGCCTCGGCCATCACACACGTTTGAAAAACCATCACTGTGTGTATGCATGTACGATAGGAGCCCAGACGAGTGTGCGATAGGCAAAGGTCTACCCATGATTTTTGTCATCAAGCCGTTGGTGAGCTATAGGGCCTCTTAACTGTCGGCGGATTTAGAAGATCGCAAACGATATATGAAACTAGTGGTATGTGTTTTCCTCACATCGCAGATGATTTTATTAGTTTATGCCGTGTGCTTAGTGACGGTTTCATATGGGATTTGCGATAGCAGTAGCGCAGTTGATAGATAAATAAGAAATACACTAGTTAAACTAATTTCTCATTTAGTATGATAAATTTGACTAGAATTTTCAGATATTATTTATTAGATAGTATTCTCTTCGATCGGAAATAACTGTCGGTAATTTTATGCTAGCTTAGTACAAAGTTTGTACTAAGTTCCCGACAGTTATTTCATAAAATTACCGACAGTTATTTCCGATCGAAGGGAGTAGTATTTATACTATTTAAACATTTTCATTGGGGGGGCGTGGGGGGTTGGGATTAGTGGGTTAAACCTATTCTTCTCAGTTGTGGTGACTAAGAATGAAGGAAAGACTCATTTTATGGGATACATCTTTTCATGCTTCCCCGTGGCACACCCTAGAGAAGGAGGAACATGAGGGAGCCAAGAGGGGTGAAAATGGATAATAATATTTTAGCTCATAGGAGCAAATGCATCTATAATGAAAAATGCATTTTAAATGCATTTTAAAATGTTGAAAAAGTTGGGTAAAAATCATGGGTGTTCATCTGAACATTCTATGTTCATCCATCAAAGTTATGTGAAGAAAAGATATTTCTTGTGTCTATGTAAACAAAAACAAAATGTCACATAAATATTTGTAGCACCGAATTTTTTTTTCACAGAGGCCACAAAAACTATCATTTTCTTGCGAAACTTGGTGAGTGAACACAAAATGTCTAGATGTATACTAAGAATTCTTTATATAATTTTTAGACATTTAAAAAATGACTTTTAAGCAACTGGTGCATCTACACATATGAGCCAAAGTGGATTTCCAGGTAAGAATAGACAGAAATAACATATGTTATTATTGGCTTGGAAATTTCCTGGTCACTAGAGAGTTAGAAAAAGGGAGAGCAAAATGCATGGATATTCAAAAAAAAAAAACATTGTTGTTTGCGGCGCTCAATAAAATCAAGTTAGAACTTCGTACTAGTGCTACATCTATGTACACTTCCTACAAAAACTTATTGTGGACTATTTATGTGGGCACAGCAAGTACGTGCTCCATAATTGAAGGAATGACAAAAATTAGGACCAGACGGACACCATTTTAGCCCGTGAGGTTATTTCGTATGATAGATTATGTAGGTGTAGGATTGTTGCCGTCTTCACCACTTCTTACTTTGATCCCTTCTTGTGATCCCTTGAATCGATGAATAGTGTGGGACTAGCATCTCATGCAGCATTGTTCTTCTGAACTCAGCTTCTTATAGGCCTTGCACCATACATATGCGCGTATAAACATGGCATCGATGCTAGACAAGGTGGCCCATCTATCGATACCATATTTGTCGCTTGTGTCTGACGTACCCAAAAACGCACGGCGAATCCTATTTAGCTCTCGCGGGCATGCTGGAATGTGTTCTGCCCGCGGATGTGGCAACTTGGGTTGCGGCCGTTAGCATGAGTGTTGTTGATTTTTTATGTTTTTACTTCCGGTTTGATTTGTTTTGGTTTTCTTCGTTTTTTCTTCACTCATTCTTGATTCTGTTGGTCTCCTTCAGTTTTTCATTTCTATCCCTTTACTTTAAAAAAATTCTAAACTGTTTAAAATTTGAATATTATTTACACGTTTGAACAATTTTCAAATTTGAACCTTTTTTATGTTAGATTTTTTAATTTTTTGAACATTTTTTTTGAACCTTTTTAAAGTTTCATTTTTTATAATTTTGAACATTTTCACGTAGAAACATTTTTATTTTGATTTTTTTAATCTGAACATTTGTTTTCTTAAAACCTATAGTTTTTAAAATATATTTTTTCATAAATTAGTGAAAGGAAAAAAGGATAATTCCTTACCTGGGCTGGCCCAACATGGCGTCCACACGCGGACGGAGCCGCCATTGCTCCAGCGTTGGAGATGTGATTAGGACTTTAGGAGCTCCAGAAATAGCAAATCCTATTCTCCACCCTAGTTGGCGGGGACGGGGCATCGCACACCCCTAGGCGGGTGTGGGCTAGTCCCGTTAACGCTGGTCGAGGGAAGGAGGCGACAGGAAGATGGGGGAGGAAGAACAGACACCGACCTCGCCGGAGATTGGGACGGCATGGCTGGTTGCGGCATCTCCGATGGAGACGAGGACGGCGCAGCTGACCGCTGCGATGTCGGTAGAGGCGAGGAAGAAACCCTTAGGGTTGCGGGTGCGGGTCTTAGGGTTTCGGCGGTGATAGGGAAGCTTAGAGTGGAGGTTGGTTGGCCAAAACCTCACCAGAGAGGAAGACAACGTGGATGGCTTCCTGGTCGCAGCGTCGCCGGCGAAGGCAAGGAAAAAACTTAGGGTTTAGGGTGTGGATTTTAGGTCTCCGACAGTGCAACGAGGATTAGAGGGAAGCAGGGGCGAGAGCTTAGGGATCCGACAGCGAGAAGACGACCAGACTAAGGAGGAAGAAGGGATGTTCATGGGCCGTGGGCCAAGTTGGTCACCCCGTTGAGACCAACCCGTGTAACATATGAATAAAATAAAATTACAACTGTGCTTTCATCAAAGATAAAAGGCACGTGGATTTAAATGGAAAACAATATATTTCACCTATTAGTCAAACCACGCATCGTCCCACTTTTCCTCTCTCTTTTTTTCTTTTCTTTAAACCGTTTTACCACCCTGGTGTTGCTCGGGGTACAATGCTACAGATTCCACAGAATGTACATGTAAAGTCGTAAACAACAGGTTTCCTTCTCGTGATCTTCATTCGAGGACAAGGGGTTGATGCAGATCCGAGGGGGAGGGCACTACATGAAGCTGCAAAGTTCCTATATCGACCTCTCCATCTCTGAAAGCGTCTTGTCCAAAGAAGATTTTGCAACTCCTGTGACGCATAACATCAGGAGAACTGCACCAGTGCAGCAGAGGAAATTGTCAGTACAGAACTAGGGGCCTCACAATTAGAATTATATCAACAAATGGTTCGATTGAAAATGATGAAAGAGAAAAAACTTTACAGGCTAAAGATTGTCTTCAAAACATGTGAACAATGGTACAAATTGAACACACCTAAAAAGTATGCGGAACACTGCTTTATTGAGAAATAAATTCTGACAAATTCAAGCAACAAGCTTCCAAGCATGCCAAATTCGTCAAGATTGAGTACAAAATGAATAACCCTTGTAACTCAGGAAATTATTTAAATTAGAAGCAACTATAGATTTTATTTCTTTTCAGAAAGGGGTAGTAAAGTTTGTGGAGAGAAGTCGTGGCACTTAACGGACATTACAAAAACTATGAGAACCTGCAAAGAAAAGTTGTTAAGTTGTGCACGACACGGTACCTACTTTAAGAGGACAATCAGAGTCATGAACTTAAAGGATATCATCTATGCAATTGGAGATCAGGTAAATATGATTTCACCCCTTTATCTTTTAACTTTAAATGATAAGAAAAATATGGAACTTTAGCCTAATTAACCACATTAGATGGTTAACATTTTTCTTTAATGTTTCACAATAACTAAATATTGAACACCGACGGCAGCACTTTTACCAGGAAATACCAAGCACATGTACCTAGCGTATATACACCTATATGCCACTACAACAAACTTATGACTTGTGATCAAATTTCATCAGTAACGGTACAATATAAATCATTTACATGTATGCATTTTTGCTTTGCAGAAGTGTAACTATAAGCCAAATGCAACAGAAGTGTATACTACACATGCTTGATATTAGTTAATTTTACTGATCTAAATTGTGCACAACAAATAACATATGGCTCGTGGCAAAGAACATGAGTGGTCGAAAAGAAACTTTGGGGAAGAAACCCAAGCCGTACAACAAAGGAAATATCAAAAATGATTTAACTAGATATACTCTAATTCATATCTACTCGAAAATATAATGAAGGAAAATGCTACAAGATTTAATTGATCACCCATGTGTCACATCTGATAGATCCTGAAGTGCTATTCCCACGTATACCAAAGCAAGAACGATTGGCTGGCAAAACAATATTATTAGCAACAAAAAGGTCACAAACGCCTGGTAATTTAATATCCATACATCTATCTATTATCTATTATCTATTATATACTAAAAGCACAATACGGGGGTCTAAAATAGAGACACCACGTTAATCCACATCATCCAAATTATTTAGACGGTTAGATATATAATTAATGGATGAGATTAAAAGATCTAAAAGTTACGTACATACAAATATATAGTCCGATTCATAACTACCGTGACCTGTTAGGACTCTAGCTAGCAATCCGTGTATTTATCTCAAAACATAAAAGGCAGTCCGAAAATTCAAAAGACAACATATCAGATATGTGTACATGAGGGACTCTATTAGCTAGGAAGGCAACATACTGGCCGGCACGCACTGGTACCGGCTGGATCAAGGACACCGCTAGCTATGTGCTATTATGCGGCCAAGTTTTCAATTAAATCGGCATAATAAACGTGTAGTGAGTTATAATTCACTTTTGTACCCAATCAAAGTGATACGTGCCCTGTTATATAAGAATCTGGGGGATGTAGACATCTAAAAGATGAATATTCGCATAGTACTAACATTAGATGATTTATGTGTGTATCTTCAATTGTTGCATGGTAAAATACGTGGTAGACTCAGGTTATATTGGCACTTAACTTTCAAGAGAAATTCTTTGTAAAACTGAACTATAAAGTGCAAACTTATTTATGTATACATACAAAATAAGTGCTCAGTCCAGTTCAGTTTAATAGGCAGGTAATTTAAAAAACTTTAATCATTAATTTGATAAATAAAATATGAATTATATTCCAAAAAAATCAATAGATAATATGATTATTAATTGATTAGATTAGAAACAATAAAGAATATGTGTGAAAACCTTAATTTGCATATAAATTCACCTCATGTAGTCTTATGAGAGGCTACGTTTGGAAGAAAATGTGGAGACAACACTAACGATTGTGGAGAGAACATTAGCGATTCTCTGCATTGAATTTTTATGGAAAAATATTGCATGTTTGGAAATAAAATATAAATAACTCGGCTCTTTAAATCCTAATGTTCTCGCAATAAGATTAAGAGTAATTGCAGAAAACCAATATCAAGTAATTGGTTGATCATGATTATTAGTTGGAAAATAAGCAAAAAGGAAATACATGTTACACCTGATCAAAACACACATTGTGTCTGGCGATAGACACACCATGCCAAACTGCCGCTTTCGATGGATACACATGTTAACCGATGTAGCAAACAGAAATGCATGTTACACCCGATCAAAACACACATTGTGCCTAGCGATAGACACACCAGGCCGAACTATCGCTTTCGATGGATACACATGTTAACCGATGTATCTATGGGCCAAAAAGATTGATAGAATATGTAGACAAATGGACAACTAATCAGGTGAGCATTAGTCGAGAGCACAAGAGGAAAAATGGTTGAAAACCGAAAGCTTGAGGCCAAGCATGCGATTAGTTTAGATTGTATTGCTTATTTTGTCAATATAAATTTATGCAAGTTTCCTTACAAAAAGTGAGATATGATGAAACATAAAAAAATCACAATAAGATTACGAGATATTGATGTAAGGTGAACTATATTTGAGTACTATAATTGGATTTGCAATTGATGGCACCGTCATCAAAAAATGTTTAGCAACAAATGGTCTCAAACAGAAGAGAGTGATCAAGAGTAAAATTTGCATAGAGGTGGAGGCCGAATGATTCATAATGGCGTGTGTGCTTGCACAAATACTATAAGACCACCGGGGAAATATACATACAAAAATCAAAATTGTTGTCAGGATAATTTACCCATAAGATTTGATGTTATCTATCCAAAATATAGAGATCAAAATTTTCTCATTCAAAATAATGTAAAATATTATACTCCCTCTGATTGGAAATAAGTGTGGGTGAAGTTTTGTCATGTATGATTAGCACATGCATTTTTTGATGCGCATGAACGTTTAGATGAGCGGCCATCAACTTCAGATATAAAACTTAATTGCAACATTCATGAATCGGAGGGTGTATACTACATGGTGATTTTTTTCTTTTTTATAATATTAAAATAATTAACAACAAAGGTTGGTACTGCAATCAGAAAATATTTAGAGGACTTGCAGCAAACATGTGACTGATTAAAAATTTGAAACTATGTACAATCCACGTTTGTAAAACTTCAATATGTTGCATGGGACAATGTGCCATCCAAGGTGGCATAATTGCGGTTACATGACAAAACTATACAAGTATTTGAGAGGCTAGAATGAAGTGTGGGGCATAGTGAAACAAGAGTGAAGTTATATAAATTAAAATATAACTACTTATATTTCAATATCGACAACCGTCTACAATATATGTGACATGGTATTTTTGAAAATGTGAGAATGAAGTGTGGGGGAAGAGCAAGATCAGAATAAAAGATGGAAGGAGTACCTATATTTCAATGTGGACGACCACCTAGAATATATGTTATATGGTATTTTTTAAAATGTGAGAATACCTACTCAACCATAAATTGAAATGATCCAGAATATTATTTTTTTACACCTGATCCAGAATATTTTACCATGTATGTGATATTTTACCTACCATATTATTTACAAAAAAAGAATCCATAATTTAAATCCACCAAATACAATAAAGATTAAAGATAACAAAACCTACAAGTTAGCAAATGAAAGTATGATGCTGATTAATTAACTGTGGAATCAAGTACTACAATTTCTGAAGAGAATTATGTATCTACTCATATAACAGCATACGAGGCAGAAAATTACACAAACCCTGATGGTGTGGTCACAGTTATGCAGTCAACACTGCAGATGACAAGAAAATGAGGTTTCAATAGGCCAAGCCGCCAACGAGTATGTGCCAGCATTATGGCAGCACAGTATTGCAAGACAAAAAAATGATTGAAATTACATAAATAAGAGAAGAACTTGGAGCATGCCATCATTCCCACCCAAGAAGCCAGCATGTATTCTACAATTCCCTCAGGAGTGACAGACAACAGGTAGTTCAACATTTTAAACGGAAGTAAAGGTACAAACCTTATTAGCAACACAAAATGTGAACAAAAGTATGAACAAAAACATAATTAGGTTTACTGACATGTATCAAGAAGAATTACAGTAACATACATTGATAAACAATAAGACTTCAACCGCAAAAGAATCACAGAAACCGAAGGGCACAAAACTATTAAAAGAAGTTGCCCAGCATTTGCGAATCACAGGGTACAAACCAGCACCCACAGAAGCCAGAATCTCATAAACAAGGCAATATGCTTCCTTGGTAAATATATGTGGAAATCAAGGGCTTCTAGTATCCAATTTAGGCATTGTTCACAGCAATAGCTCTAGATTTCAACAGCCACGTGGAACAAAAATATTTGCAGAAAACTAGAAGTTACTGTATAATTCACATCACGAAGCTATAACATCCAGTTCGCAACAACCCTGAAGCCAGACCTTTGGATAGCAACCTTGAAGCCAGACCTTTGTCATGTATATTTCACTTCACTGGCAGACAATGCGGTATATTTCACGACCACGTCAAACAGAAATATTTCCAAAACACTACTCGGATTAGGTAAAGATGTAAATGAGACTATTCAGAAGAGACTGTTATAGGCATATAAGAGAAGAACTTGGAGCATACCATCATTCCCAGCCAAGAAGCCAGCATCTATTCTACAATGCCCACATGAATGACATACAACAGGACAACACATAGTTCAACATGTTAAACGGCAGTAGTGGTCCAAGCCTTAGTAGCAACACAATCTGTGAACAGAACATAATTAGGTTTATTGGCACGTATCAAGAAGAGTTTCAGTAACATACAATGATACACAATAAGACTTAAACTGCAAAACAATCACAGAAACTGCAGAGCACAAAATTATTAAAAGAAGTCGCCTGACATTTGTAAATCACAGGGTAAGAACCAACACCCACAGTGGCCAGAATCACACAAATTGCCCCAACGGAATCACATAAGCAAGGCAATATGCTTCCTTGATGATTATATGTTGGAAATCAATGGTTTCTAGTATCCAATTTGGATCTTCTTCACAGCAAAGACGGATACGGGAAATACGTGTTCCCTAACTCCATTATTAAACGAAAACATTCGAGTGGCTTTACAGTTTCCAACCAAAATACTCCAGAGTTGCAGACGAAACAAGAATCCCAGCCGAAGGAAACAAGAATTACAAGCACAACGACTCAGTCTAGCGAAAGTTTGCTCCAACTCCTAGACGAAGACGAAACAAGAAGCAACCGAAAACGATGAACTGAAATTCGCTTTCCAAGCGAAAATTTGCTCCACTCGTAGACGACGATCGAAGAAGAATCAGCAAAACTGATCGCCGCCGCGTCTCGCCTCACGCCCCGGGGAAGCGTGGTGAGGTCGTCGTCCTCGTGTGAGCCGAGTTCTCCTGCGGCATTGCGCCGCCGTCACCTCCACGGCCTGGCGCGGCCCCGCCATCTGCACCCGAAGAGGAAGAATCGGCGTCGTCCACCGCGTGCTCGGCTTCGTGCTCGCCTGATTCCGCGCGCCGTCGTGGCTGCATGCGGAGGATGCTGATGCGCGGGCGAACCACCCAGCGCTGCCGGTGGTAGAAGACGGGAGCACGTGGTCGTGGCCCGTCGCCGCCTTCGCCGGGCGCGGCCACGCCGCGGGGCGGTCCTCGGCCGCCGCCACCGCTGCCACCCGCATGCCCGGCCTCGACCTCCAGCGCGATGCAGAGCGGGCTAGCCGGAGCAGGTGGGGGAGGAGCGGCTCCGAGGCGGCGAGTCATGCGCTGCCGCGGCTGCGGGCGCTCGTCCGAGCGAGGAAGCGCGCGGAGGCGCAGCCTGATGGATCCCGTCCGCATCCTCCGCGCGCGGACGGGGACGAGGACGGGGAGGAAGGCTGCCCGCGGCACCGGCGGAGCACGCAGAGCGCCACCGAGTGCGGTGGGGGCGACGGAGACGGTGGCGTTCGCCATTGCTAACGGCTTGCTTGGTGAGAGAGGGAGAAGGGAGGGTTTGTTATGCTGGGAGAAGGCGGGCGGGCGGGCGGTTGATGAAATTCCAACGAATTGGGAGTCGGCTATTTGTAAGAGAAGAATGGATGAGGAGGGACGTTGAGGACCATCGCCGTCTGTCTAGCGCCCCTGCCGGTGACCGCCCTGCAATCGGACGCGTCCGGAGCACGCTAATCCCTGGAGCAAACCGTATACTTACACCACAGTAGAGCTCCATCGTCGGCGGCGAGGATGGTTTAGAATTCGTACCAAATATATTTCAGGCTTACTTATTTCGTGCAAGCCATTTCCCATCACCGCCTGCACATTTTATTTCTTTTTTTGGGATCATTTACTTGAGAGCATCTCCAATTGCGTCCCCGAGATGACCATCGTGCGTCCCAGAATCCACACTCATAAAGCTATCGTGTCTCCTTTAATCGCCCACGGATGCTCTACCATATCATTTTGAAGCTCGTTATGTATTACTTTTATCACAAACCTTTTAGTGCATGCATGGAGAGAAAATTTGCAAAATTTGCAAACAATTGGTGATCAAGAAAGGGTAGAGGATCTTGATGATCATATGGGGGGGGGGGGGGGGGTCACGAGGGTTACCTCGACAAATGTCCTGTATGATAGACTTAGAGTCGGAGGAGAGAACGTCATATGAACTCAAAGATAGGGTTTCAGACAAACAAGGTAAATATTGTGTATCAAAAGTGAACTTGCGATTAATCGTGATCAAGAAAATTAGCAAAATTTGCAAATAATTGGTGATCAAGAAAGGGTAGAGGACCTTCATGATCAAGATCACCGCACTCACTATCGATGATTCATGAGCTGTGGCATCCTTTCTACAAGAATCATGATTGGAGCACACCAAATACTCGTGTGACATCCTTTCTACAAGAATCGTGACGCGAAGCAAAGTGAGCTTTCTTCTAGCCTTGGGATCAAAGATTGTCTTCAAAAGTGTCGACCTTGCCATCGGCTAGGTAGTACCCTTTGATATACTGGTGGTCGTACCGATCTCTTAGTTGCATCTTGGAACATGGTTGTATCACGTTGATGTCACTGTGAGATCTAGCAATGCCAAAGAAAGCATGCCATATCAAGAGCTCATGATCGGCCATAACTTCAAGTACCACACTTCAATATTCATGATGCCCTTTGTACAAACATTTCCAGGCAATTTGACAGTTCTTCTAGTACCAATGCATTTGATTTGATGCTTCCAAAAGCATCCCAGGAAATCCTCTAGCAACAATGTGTGCCATGATATGAGTTATTTTCGCTTCATTTGGTCCACTCAAATAGTCTGATCCAAACACTGCTGCCAATGCCATTGCCGTGCAAAACCGATATATGGACATAATGATCGTGGACTTTGTCATACAAAAGTAGCCATCGTGTGAATCGTGAGGGGCACCATATGAAAGCATCCTCATCGCCGCTATGCATTTATGAATTGCTGAGAAACCCAACACTCTAACACGTCCATATTCATCATGAAATAGAAATCGTAGTCTTCCCCTAAGCATGCATGGCCCTTTCAGAGATCGCCGGCTAGCAAAGCCATCTGGCTAGATCCTCGGTGGGCCCACTGACTAGAATACCATAGCAATATCAGTCAGGCATGAAGTATCCGCATAAAAGACCACACAGCTAGATTTCAAGTTTACTTATTTTCTACAAACAAAATTCCAATCATCAACTTTTCCAGAAATTCAATTTGGCACATTCAAGTGTATGCTCATGCCACCGGAAGAAACAAACATTTCACAGCGCTAAAAAAATCAGAACAAATGGTTTGTCTTGTGTAAATCACTTTTTATCTTTGCCTCATAGTCTTTAGATTTGTTTCATGCATTCTCTGTTTCTCCATCGTCCCATCACGAAATTGTCCGAGGGGTCATATATAGTCGATTTTAGTCCAAGATGGGTCCCGTCATAAAAGCAAGAAAGTGGCCCATGAGGGGGAAGTTGGACCCTACACGCGGACAGAGATGGGGCACGCATGGTGGGGCCTCTTTTCTATCTCATCACGCTTCACTTTGACTTATTTTCTAATCTTGTACGTTTGCTTGAAAAATGATGTACCAAAAATATATGTCGGTTTGACGTCTGGAAGGTCCTGAAACTAAAAATACACAAAAACAAGGATTTTCATATTGTGCAGAGTTATAACCGAAATGAAGGGAATCGGTTAGAAAATCTCTAGAATTAATGAAAAACAAGTCCATGTCCTTAATAAACTATCAAATATAAAGTAATATGGTCAAATAAACTAGAAATTTCACAGATGCATTTTACATGCATCACTCCCCAAGATGTATTCTTCCCATGATTGTTTTCTCGGAGTCGGCACCTTACCTCATAGTGGGTCCCTCCATAACTTCTCTGTTGAGTGGTTGTTTGGCAAGTTGGCGGGGGTGCATTGCCTGGCGTTGAGTTTCACGGCCAGTGAGGTAGTGCTCATCGCCTAGGGTCCTGGATGGAGGTCTGGTCCTAGAGCTCGACAAAGTCCCCGGAGGAATACTTTTAATGGAGTCGTCCAAGGTATGATAAATCCACTCTAGGGTAGGCCAACTCTCTCGACTGTCAATGCATGAATCATAGGAGATGTGTTGGGAGCTTGGCGTCCCCATGCGGTACATGAGGCTGGTGATCTGATCTGAATTGCACAAACACCCCCTACCTAGCGTGCCAACTGATGAAGGGTAATTTTCAGGATCCAAGGTCAATCTCACTCTGGAGGTCGGAGACGAGTTTATTTGTTTGGTAAGGAGACTGAGTTTAACAGGTTTGGATCAACAACACAACAAAGATGAAGAACTGTGCTGGACTTTATTATCGATGGAATCATGAAGGATTGTAAAAATGACTACAAAGACTACAATCTGGGTGGGGTTATAGAGTCCAAGGATATTTACAAGTAGATCTAGGGAATCTTCCTATGAAGTCTATGGCGGTAACTTGGGTGTAGATGTGGAACTTGCGTCTTGACGAGTGGTCTTTAGTACATAAAGGAGTCGGTGGTAGGTGTCTCCATGTTGCACATGTTGGGATCACGCTATGTAAAACAAATCAAAAATCTAGCAACTACCCACATTTGTTCTTGCGTCTGGGTAAAAGCAGGGTACATACAATAGAAAAATGAGATTGAACTACACCAAATGCTTGCTTGACAAGCTTTCTACAAGAATTGTGACGCAAAGGAAAGTGATCTTTCTTCTGACCTTGGTATTGGAGATTGTATTCACAAATGCTGACCACCTAGGATAGATGCCATCATCTAGGTAGTACCCTTTGGTATATTGGTGGTCATTGATGTCTTAGTTGCACTCTGGAGCATGGCCCTCAACAAGTATCGTGAACAACGGGGAGCGTTGTAGCATGTTGATGCCATTGTGAGATCCAGCCATGCAAAGAAAGCATGCCAAATTAAGAGCTCATGATCATCCACAACTAGTACCACGCTGCAATATTTATGATGCCCTTTGTACAAACATTGGAAATCAATTGGATAGTTCTCCTAGTACCAATGCATGCGATCGATGCTTCCAAGCATCCCAAAAAATCCTCTAGCAGCACTATGTGCCATGATATGAGGTGTTTTTGCTTCATTTGGTCGTCCCAAAAGCCTGACCCAAACACTGCCACCACTGCCTTGCAAAACCGATGATGGAAACAATTCAAATCTTTAAAATGTCACTCCTTGGGACTCCAAGCGCAGAGTGGTGTATCAAGAGAAGTTTTCTTCACAAGGGTGACTCAAGGGTTTATATCGAACTCTCAGGGAAGATGGTGGTTCTCTTTTCTATACTCATCAAGCAACCTGCAATAGTAAACAACAGTTTTGCATCCCCAACTATCTAGAGTGGTTGTCAAGCAATTACAGCTTGCAAGTTCAATAAAACAAAAGGAATTAGTAAAGAATATTTTTTATATATTTGGGAAACAACTAAAAGTAAACATGAAGTAAACTAAAGGAAAGTTTTCTTTTGGATATAAGTGGACCGGGGATCATGGTTTCACTTGATCTCTCTCTCTCTCAAAACATGGTGTTGGTGAAAGCACAAACGACAAACTAAGAGAATGCAACCAAACAAGAAGTCATTGATAAGCATTAACATGGGCATCACGTTTTAACATAGAATTCATGCAAGCACAACTCACTAATACTCCTTTGGCAAAGGGAAACTCCCCAACCCAAATTTAAGAACTAACAGAGTATAAGAAGAGGCTGAGGTTATCGCCCCCATTTCGAAAAAAAGAACTAACATAGTATTGCCTTAGGATTTATAACATGATGTTGAACACAAATATGCATCCTTTCTGTCACTGGATAGCATAAAGCATAAGTATTTCATTCTCCCTAGTGAGGAAATCATAGAAAGGTAAAAACTTGAAGCACCTAGAATTCATCTCACTTTCCTATGAATACCACAAGATTGCTCCGCCTAATACACACATCCCCACACATGCCCTAGCATACTAGTTTGATAAGAACAAAGCATACAAGAACAGGGTAGCATATGCATCTATCAATACACCAAAAATTGCATATTTTAAAGTAAGCCAATGTTGTTACTGTGCTTGCGTCAATGGCCCAGCAGCTATAGTACTCGAAGTTGGCCGCCGTCCATAGACCAGACATGTAAGATTCTCCATACAGGTATATACATAGCTTGAGATCAATACAATGGTGCTTCATAATGCTAGGCCTTTTCTCTTACCGATGTCAAACTCCCATGAATATATCTGACTAGGACCAATGAGGGAATTACAGTGCTTCATATACAATGTTTTTGTTAGCTGCTTGTGTCCTTCACATGTCTACAAACTTGTATGCCTGAAGAAGGACCACCTACACTGGATGCAACACTTTTTACTCATGTACTGTATATGTGTCATTTTTTAAGGTGACTGTATTATATACTAATTTCCATTCCTTCTATATGACTTCTGCAACGGTCCAATCATTGAAGATCCTAATACTATTTGACTGCTAGAAATAATACATCGTTGTTCACATGAATGTTGTTTTGTTTTTCCTTGTCAGTACAATGATTATTTATTACTTCTTTGATTCCAGGAAGACAATCATATTTCTGGCATTTCATTTAGCAATTGTAACTTCCCATGTTATTTTTATCTTTTAGTTAGACATTTGAGGACGTCAATACACAAAGCATGGTGGAATGGCAGAGTCCGGTTCTTCGTTATTGTTTGATGGAGAACTTGGCTCTACTGTACCTCTTTTAGAGAGTGATATAAATTTTATTTTCCATTTAGTGATATGAAACAATGTTGTGCAATCTTGAAAATTTGATAAATCAAACTTCAGCTACATATTGTTCAGATACAAATAGTGCCATGGAATAATTTGTGATGCCTTGATGTATCATGTAACTACATGAAGCTGTTTTCTGTCCTCTTTATCTAATGAATTTTTTTAACAAATGTGCTCAATGAGTGAATGGTTTAATTTGAGGCAAGCTACTTCTTGTGAGAAGCCAGAAGGCTATTTTTTCTCAAGTAAATAAACAAAATAGATATTTGAAGTCTTCTGTTATTATAGAACATAATTTGATGTTTTTGTCTATTTTTAGACATTATCAGTTTACCTCTATTTTTGTTTAGATATTTCTCAAGCTAATTGCTATCTTTGGGCAGGGACACCGACAACATCTCAGATAAGTTGGGTGTCATTTCACGGTGACAAATGTGCAAGGAGATAGTATCTTGTGTGGAATACATTTCTTTGGCAGGCCAAATAAGAAGAACCCCCAACTTCCCTCCCGACCTACCCCTGCCTCAGAATGTCGTTTTTGTCATTAGAATAGGAGCAACTGCAGTCAGTACTGCAAATCAGTGCATGACTTTCCAGGTTCTTCTAGGAAGATTATGTCTCAACCGTTGGGTAGAGAAATGCAAGAACATATTTACTAATTTTTTGTGAACCAACAACCGTTTTTGTGTGTGTAACATACGTGTTCTCATTCAATAGATAAAATCAAATTATAAGGCACGTACATACCGACCTTACAGAAGTAGAACTGTAAAGATAGGATAAACCTATGCAAAAAACCAGCGCCTGTCCTCTGATACGTTGCAAACTTATCTATAATTTTTCATGATCCATGCTTGTTTTACACCAATTGCTTTATATTTTGTTTGCACTTCGTGGCATTTTTATGAATTTTCTGGAAATAACCTATTAACAAGATGCCACAGTGCCAGTTCCTGTTTTCTGCTGTTTTTCTATTCCAGGTTTTTACCAAAGGAAATATTCTCGGAATTGGACGAAACAAAAGCCAAAGTTCCTATTTTTCTGTCATGTACAAGGAGTCCAAAGGGGAGACGGAGAAGAGCCGGGAGGCGGCCGCACCATAGGGTGGCGTGGTCCCACCTCTGGCCGTGCCACCACATGGTGTGGGCCCCTCAGGTGCCCTCTAACATCGCCCTTCCACCTATATATTGCCTTCGACGCGAAAACCCTAAACCAATCGGCATCCATCCATGAAAAGTTCCGCAGCACCACCACCATCGAAGACGAGTTTTAGGGGATAGAAGTCTCTGTTCCGGCACCCTGCCGGGACAGGGAATTGCCCTCAGAGCCATCTCCATCGACTCCACCGCCATCTTCACCGCCGTTGCTGACTCCCATGATGAGGAGGGAGTAGTTCTCCCCCGAGGCCGAGGGCTCTGCCGGTAGCTATGTGGTTCATCTCTCTCCCCCATGGTGTAATCTTTATGTGATCATGAGCTTTATAATCTAGTTGAACAAGTAGATGTTACTCTTCATATATTATGCTACTCAAGTGCTTTTATTAATGTAATCTCTGGAGGCACCTTGTCGCATGATGTGAAGTTGACAGTGTGCGCATCATGTGTGGCTCTTAGGCTAAAGATTACAGTAATACTTATCATGAGTTATTATTTGAGTTGGATATCTCTATGAAATTGTGGTGTTTGTCTGGAACCATCAAGTGCGCTCAAGATGACGGTGTGGGGCTATCTAGTTTGGGGAATGCGAACTTTAAGGAGTGCTTTTATAGCCCTACACATTGATTAGTGTTCGTTATCCAACCAGAGAGTAGTTCAGGGTAGCATAGTGAAGAAAGATATTTATGTGTTCAATTATGTTATCATTGTTGAGAGTGTCCACTAGTGAAAGTATGATCCCTAGGCCTTGTTTCAAAGCATTGAAACACCGTTTACAACTAGTTCTGCTACATGTTTGCTTGCAGCCATTTTTATTTCAGATTGCAATTACCACTTATAATTATCTATATTACTTGTATTTCACTATCTCTTCGCCAAACTAGTGCACCTATACACCTGATAATTGTATTGGATGTGTTGGGGACACAAGAGACTTCTTGTATCTTAATTGCAGGGTTGCTTGAGAGGGATACATTTGACCTCTTCCTCCCTGAGTTTGATAAACCTTGGGTGATTTACTTAAGGACAAGAATAGAAGCGTGCGTAGACATCAAGCTCTTTTCTGGCGCTGTTGCTGGGGAGGTAAGGTAAAAGGTACTCACATCCTCTGGCTACTAAGCTATCTTCTAGTACTGTTGCTGGTGTGTGAGTGCTCAAAGTTATTTCCTTTAGATTCTGCAATTATATCTTTTTGTTTCTTGTTTTTATTTTCACTAGTTAGGCTTAATGGAAAAGAACAACAAAATTAAAGAGATCTATAGTATTTTTCTGAGTTAGAACATGAAGTATTTGAAGAGAAAATTGAAAAACCTATGGAACTTTATTTGCATGCTAATAGTAATTTTATTAGTATGAATTCTTTGAACCCCATTATTGCTAATGCTATGGAAAAGACTAAGCTTGGGGAAGCTAGTTTTTATGAAAATGATCTTTTAGTTCCCCAGCTTTAAAGGAGAAAATTTGCTCTAATGGTACTTTGAATGCTTGCGATAATTCTAATGATGCTTGCGATCCACATACTGAAAGTACCCCTTTTAAAATACCTATGAAAATTGTTGAATGTGTTTTGAATAACTGCTATTTTGGAGAAGGAACTGTCCATCCTGGTGATCATTTACTCTTTATAAATGAATTATGTGAGTTGTTCAGGTGTGCAGGTATTTCAATGGACCAAGTTAAGAGGAAGCTATTCTCTTTATCACTGAAGGGCAGAGCTGTGGAATGGTATAAGATGCTAAAGAATGGCCAATCCATTGGATGGGAGGAATTTGTACCTCTCTTTCATTCTAAATTCTATCCTCCTAGTGAGATTAATAAATATATAAATTATATTTATGATTTTCATCCTCATGATGGAGAAAGTATTTCCCAAGCGTGGGGGAGATTGAAGTCACTAATGCTCAAATGTCCCATGCATGAGCTTCCCAGTAATATTGTTATTAATAATTTTTATACAAGGGTTTCACGGCATTATAGGGACTATATAGATGCCTGTTTAGAGGTGTATTTCACAAGCAAGGAGGTTGAAGCCAAGTGGGATCTTCTTGAAACAATTCAAAGCAATACCGAAGATTGGAATTGTGACAAAGGTAAAGAATCAGGTATAAACTATGAGTATGATTGCATTAAGTCTTTCGCTAAAACTGCTGATTTTCAAGAGCTTAGTGCTAAATATGGTCTTGATCCTCAAATTATTGTTGATTACTATAGAGCCTTTGCTTCTCATATTAATGTTTCTAAAGAAAATTGGGACATGTTTCATGAACCTTTTAAAGACACCTGCATGAAAAATGAAACTGTTATTAATGATTGCAATAAACATGCTCAAACTTCTAAAAGTACTATTTCTTATAAGCATGTTAATTTTTGTGGAGCACTTAGACCTTGTGAAAAGAATCAAAACAAAGAAGAATATTGTATCCACCACAGGAATGAAAAAACTAGAATGTGGGACAGGGCTCTAAATGATCTTGGTGAAAAAGTTTGTGCCCTCTATCCTTTTATTTGTGAACTTTGCTATAAAGTGGGCCATTTCAATTTTTAATGCCCAGGCCATGATAATAGCCTTTCTAATCCAATGAGTACTGCAAGTTTGTATTGTGATGACATGATCACTCCTAATCAGCATCATGAACTTACATTATTTTAGGGGTGTGAAGAGTTATCAAGAAAAACTTCTTTGGTAGATATGAGTGCTTTTGATATGAATAGTGTCCTGCATGGTTGTCACCTTTATTGTGTTGATAATTTCCATGCAAATACTTAAATACAAAATGTTGTAAAAGATGACACTTTACCAAAATATGACATGACTAATATGTGTTTTGTTCTTATTAATGAAAAGGAAGAATCCTCCAATGTTTCTTCTATTGTTTCTGATCATAAACCAGGGTATGTGCATAAGATTCCTTTCAAGCCTCTCCCTCTTAAAGAGGGGAAAAAGAAGAAGAAGAGGAGGCGTAAAAGGAGAGAGGAAATGGTACCTTCCCCTAAGTATGTTGCTCCTATTATAGTTTTTGTCGGGGGGATAACCCCCGGTAGGGTCAAGAGACTAGAAAGACACAAAGTCTATGGTTGACTTATGCCGAGTTATCAAGAAAGGGACTGGCCGGAATATAAGAGCATCGGCCAGGCCGGCATATGTGTGTATCCCGGCTAATACTTGGATATGCCGGTATAGCCGGAATACTGGTATATGTGTGCCGGCATATACTTAGATATGCCGGCCTAACCATTTAGTGTGTTGTGCAGGAGCAGGGGAGGCCGGATTACCCGACCCTCGTAGGTCGTTGGTCCGGCATATATGTCCTGGGTATGGCCAACGGTCATATCCGGGATACTTAAGTCAACCAAGGTGTCACATCCCTACAATCAAGGAAGAAAACATCCAAGCATGGTAGCAGAGTAAGATGGCAGGGTGCACAGTGGAGGTTACCTACCCTCACTGTGCACAAGTACGAGCTCACCGCACAGAGGTAAGGCCACAGTTCAAGAGGTACAAGGTACAGGGATATGGCGTCCCATCGAGAGCAATCAGGGGCGAAGTCAAGGGTCTCTGCCATCGTCACCAGCTCCTGTTTGGAGTGTAGCCCGTGTCTTGTGGTCTTGTATGACCGTTGTAACCCTGGCCACCACTATATAAGGTGGCATAGGGAGCCCTGGTAAAGGGTTGGTCACTCTGTGTTCCTACACTTAGCAGTTCATCTTCCTTCTCTGGCAGAGAGCTTGGAAGCACCATTGTTGTGTACTACATCGACCCAAATATACAATCAGTAGAGCAGGAGTAGGGGTGTTATCTCCTTACGAGAGCCCCGAACCTGGGTAGGTCAGTGTCTCTTTCTGTCGTGCTTTTTAGCTCGTTCCCCTCTCCCGAATCCTCCAGCAGCTAGTTCGGCCCCCATTTAAGCCATCCTATGGCATATGTTGTTTCACCACGACGACATTTGGCGCCCACCGTGGGGCAGATCGATATGCTGGGCGGAGTGTTCATTCGGACGGGGTCTGTGATAGCAGCTTCGGGAGTGCGCGTGGTCTCTGGCCTCGTCCAGAGGCTAGGCTCGCTCAGTTTCGTCAGTGACAACGCCGGTTGTCTCGGTGGCCGGCCGTTCCCCAGGGATGGCCGGATTATGTCTTTCGGTTCCCACGAGGTGTACGTGGGGACTGAGAGAATTTGCAGGAAGGAGGTGCTGGTGGCGTCGGATCCTCCGTCACATCGGCTGGCTCACGCTGGGCGTAGCGCTCGCTCAGTAGAGCCGGCTGAGGTGATGATGGCCGGCACATCCGTGCCGCCGGCGGAAGATGCCGGCAAAGCAGCAGCGGCCGGAGCTTCTCCTCCGGAGCCGCCGAAGGTCAAGAGGTCGGCGCGTCCTCCGTTGGAGCGTGCGGAGAACCTGGCCGGCACTTCCGGTGTGCCGGCTAGGGGCGAGGTTCTTCTTCCCATCATCGACCGGCTTCTCGAGCCGGTGCGATCCGGCGTAGATCCGGAGCAGACAAGGGAGGTCCTGGAGGGATCTCGTCAGGCCCTCGTCGACGAGGCCCTGGCCATGAACCAGGAGCGCGAACGGTTTAACCGGCAACTCCGTGAGTATGAGGCAGCCCATGGTTTTACTCCTGTAGTAATCCGGCCTAGCCGGATAGAAGAGGTTAGAACTAGAGGCAGAAATCTTAATGCTGAGATAGGAAAAGATGCTAGAGATAAGAGTCATACCGCAACTAGTATGTGCCTAAGGTAGTCTATAGTTCGCCAGTAAAGAACCTTAGAGCGGCGGCCGAGGTAGCTAAGGATTTATCTTGTTTATCCGGCGAAGCACTGCGTGAGCAGCAAGCCCGGCTTAACCAACTTTTGTCTGAAGCTACAAAGCAGCAGGAGGCCTTTAAGAAGGCAAACCCGGGTGCCGGGGCGTCTCAGTACATTGTGTCGGCGGGAGGTGCCAGCGCGAGGTCGAGGGGCCAAGCCTCGTCCCCGCATCCTAGCGCCCGGCGTGCCGGAAGTGTGACCTCTGGCCGCCGGGACAAGCAGATCCAGGTGTACGATCCGGCTGTCGCCGGAAAGCAGGCGATGGTACAGAAGAATGTCGGCCAAGCTGACAAGTATGTCGGCAGCAAGAAGCCCGGCCAGAGTGTGCCGGCCGGGCATGAAGCAGGTGCGGCCGGTGGTGGCCGGAGTAACAGTGCAGCCCGGCGTCAGCAACAGGGCGCCGGAGGTGCAGCGCAGCAGCAGGGTGCAGGCCATCCGGGACATCGAGAGGATGACGGCAATTCCGCCCTTGCCAGGGCGGGATATCAGCAGCAGCACCAGCAAGGCCGGCATAGTGAGCAGCATCAGCCGGAGCAGCAGCAGCAGATGATCGCAGGCCCAATAGCATCCCGGCTTGGACCTCGGTCCTTGGAAGCCAATGATGCACGTTTCAAGCTGGACAAGATCCACCAATCAGAGTTGGTGGAGAGACAAGGAGCTTCGGGCCCTATGTGTTTCGGACCCCGGATTATGGGGGAGCCGGTGCCTTACTTCTTCCAGCTCGCGCGTGGCGCGAGGACATATAATGGCAGTACGAAGCCGGAAGATTGGTTGGAGGATTACTCCACAGCGGTGAACATCGCCGGAGGAAACCTCAGATGGGCGGTACGATATGTGCCGCAGATGTTGGAAGGTCCAGCCAGGATATGGCTGAATAATTTGCCGCCGGGAGTATCAACGGCTGGATTGATTTCGAAGAGCAGTTTGTGTCGAACTTTACCAGTACATACAAGAGGCCCAACCGTCCGCAGCAGCTGGCTAACTGCCGGCAAGGAGTGA